>VXBX01003941.1:372089-423577 GCA_013400415.1 Scytalopus superciliaris | reverse complement strand
CCCCCCAAGAATCATGAGGGAATATGAAAACAATCAGAGTGCTTTTAATTTCCTTGGAGATACAGAAATTTGACTCAGCTCTGGAAAGCAAGACAGAGCAAGCAATTGAAAAACTAATTAAGACTAAAAGTAAAAAAAAAAATAAAAAAATCCACATTTTCATCTGAAAAATTCTACCAGGGCAAAATGGACAAAGGTTTGTAAGAAGCCAAGAGAATTATGACATCCAGCTGTGAAAAAGGAATATACAGAGAACCTATAACAATCCTGTTATAAAGCGAACTACATCTCTCTCAGTTAACCTACATGACTACTATATTGGCATATCGCACACGAACTTGCCAACATTTTGATCAGAAATAACTTGTAACACTCATAGCTGCTCTAATATGAGGTACTAGATGTTCAAAACCTCTCCACAGTGTTCCAGAATTCCTATACCTGTAAAAATAGCTAATGTATTAAGGATGTTTCTGAAAACACAACCAACCAGAAGCACTACTAATGTCAAGTCTGCTAACAAATTCAGATAATTTAGATAGCTCTCTCTAAGGTAGGTCTGATAAAAAACCATATTGACTCCAATTTCACTGAGCTAACAGTAAAGTTTTAATGGGTTACATCCTACCAACTGTGAATACAAACTTCCTTTAATTAAATGCAGCATCACAAGTGCTTTCTAATTTTAGTTAATACAGAGAACAGTCTAGATGACTCGTGATTATTTTACCTCACACTGCATAAAG
This sequence comes from Scytalopus superciliaris, assembly GCA_013400415.1. Lineage (NCBI taxonomy): Eukaryota > Metazoa > Chordata > Aves > Passeriformes > Rhinocryptidae > Scytalopus > Scytalopus superciliaris. Next base: position 422,831 of record VXBX01003941.1, on the reverse strand, counting down.
AGAATAACTGTTCACAACAAATTCTGAGCCTTGAGACAATAAGTATTTTAGGATATTGAAATACTGCAGGTGCATATATAAACTCATTACGAGTTCTCAGACTTTTTAGATCACCTCCTTCTCTCACTATGCCTGGGATCCCTGGCCATTCCAGCTTCTCCCACACATATCTAATTATCTCAAACTGTGGACACAGGAAGGCTGGGAGAAAAAAAAGAATCGAAGGGTTCAAGTACTTTTTACCTCACAGAACTAAAAACATAAGACATATTGCACAGCTCCAGCTTCTGGAGAAGGCAAAGAGAAAAGCAGGATAGTGAATGAACAATCCAGATACCAACTGCTTGCTGGAAGTGTAGAAGTTAACAGAGCAAGCAAACTTATAATCACATCTGGTACCATCTGATCCCTTTTAAGCCATGGTCCCAGTAAATATGATGTCTCCAAAACCAGGACCTAAGTGAGGGACCCTGTACAGTTCCAGTGCTAAGAAAGTAGCCAGGAAGTCCAGCCAGTGCTATTCACTCTTTCCCAAAACTGAAAAAAACCAAACACCAGCAGGGTTTTGAACTCTGGGCAACAGACCAGTCAGCAGCGGTGGCTGCACATTTCATGTCTCTGCAAGACGCTTTTCTCTCTGCTTAGCTGGTAGAGGACATGGGATTTATGTGGGGTTTCTTCCTTAGTTTCAGAAGTAGCACAAAAATAATTAATTAAAATTAAACTTATTGCATCTATATTTAAAAAACATAGGTTGAAAATCTTGCTAATATGGAAATTTTTTGGATGTAAACTCAGAGAATAGAAATCTACTATTTTGTTACTTTCCAGTTCTATTTAAAAATATGTTCCCAGTTTTGAAGGCTTACATTATCTTCCAAACCACAAAGCAACATCATGCTGCTTTCTGGATTTTGTAAGCAATTTCAGTGCCTTCAATGTTGCAGCTTTCCATGAGCCACGAGTGGGTTTCTGCCTCAGCATTTTAGCTTGGACCAGGAGGTTGCTCTTGAAGCAAATCTCCCAATCATTCACGATTACTGTGCTTTGGTTTGCATAATAAAGCAAACTCGATTTAATTTAATTTAGTAAGGAGCACTGCTGGACTGGCCTGACTAGAAACCATGGGAACACAGTCCAGATGTTCGCAATATTGCCTTCATACTGCTCCTGTTTGCTAATGAACCTCATGACTATTAATCCAAAATTTCTAGCTAACCCAAATAGTGAGAAGACAGGTAAGGCTGTACCTAAACTAACCATTTAAAGCTGGACTGGCTTGAGCAATGTATGAAATATATAAAAACAAACTGATGGATATTTATAAACATTGTGATACATCACAGTGACTTAATGGAGTCACCAGGAGCTCTGCAGCATCTGTCCTAGGCTAACATCGCTCCACCTACTGTGAGAAAATTGTTCCCCTTATTCTGCTGATAATCAGCACAGCAACAAAGAGCAGCAGAGATGAACTGTGGAGGGTGACTGGTAATATGACTTTATGACTTTACACATTAAAAAGCTGATTCCCTGAATGCATTTCATAATTGTATTTGTCTAGGTAGTGATTTAATCAGCAGGGAAAAAAATAAAATAAAAAAGACAACTAAAAAACAATTTCTTAATTCTACAAAGAAAGGTGAAAATAGGTACTTCTGCAGCAATCTCAAGCCTATGTAGATCTTTTTCACAGTCAGAGGTCTGTCCTACTGGCTTCAAGTTTAGAAATACTCTTCAAGCTAATAGGGAAGAAGCAGCACTTAACACAGCTGTAGTGTGTTATTTGGCCAACATCATGTATATAGTGGGAAAGGAGGACTAGAATGAAGACTTTTATACTGGGGAAAGACTGATTTTTGCCTCACCTCATATTAGCCTTTGGGGAGCAGCAAAGTCTTTCTGCCACAAAACAAACTTCTCCAAACCCCATATCTACTTGGGCTCAATTAACATTAATGAAAGGAAGAACTTACTTCTATAACCCTTAGCTGTCTGAAATTCTAATTGTACCACAAACTTTTGTTCCATTCCTCATTAACCTCCAATAATAGGTGTGTTCATGAGTTATCTCTCAAAAGAGAAACACCTAAAAAATATGTGTAGCAACGACAGGAAGCGTGCTTATCCTCTGTACTTTATTTTCCTCAGCAACATTTTATTCCTTTTTCATTGTGCTGCAATACACGAACCCCCTACACATTGTATTCAAAAGCTGACAAGACAGTCAGGAATTTAAGGTCCTACTGTTGGAAGACATGAATAAAAACATACAAAATCAGCTTTGTATCCATGTACAACCCATGGGCGATTTCTAGATAGTTATCTTTAACAGTGATTTAACTCATTATCCTTAAATAACTGCCAGAAAACGCTGACTGGTATTAGCTGTGGTTCTACTTTGCAAACATTCATCTCCCAGAAACAATGCTTTTAAAATGGTGTGGCAATAGCCCAGACAAATTCACATTTGGAAAGTGATGTACAGTAATTATACCTACAGCCACACTAACCATATCAATATCTTAAGTGCATTTAAATAACTAGAGCAGGAAGAATGAAAAGCAGAACAACAATTTGCTTTTTCAAAATATTACTATCACAGAAAGTTAAAGTGTCATTAATCAATCAAAGAAAAGAAATCACAGTAACTGGGCCACAGAAATATCAAATTTTTTCTAGAACACTATGAACCAAACAGTAGGCTAAAGGGAATTTTCAACTTCTCTTTTGAACGAGGAGTGTGAAAAATACATTTGTAAAACACATGCTCCTAAAATTGTAATTAATTTCCTACATTTAACCTGAGATTGCTTCCTAGAATATGAATTTCAACTGAACAAGCTCTGTAACTATTGAATTCTACATCACTATGATGACTTTAAGATACCTTGGGTTTTTTGCTTCCTTGGTTGCTTTAGGGCTTAACTGGTTTTGAGTTTATTTTTTGCTGTTGTTGTTTGGGGGTTTTCTAATCTGCTTTGTTTTAAACTGGTTTTCCTGCATGGACTTAAACATGATCATATGAAAGTTGAGATGGATTTTGTTACTGTTTATAATATATCTGTGATTCTTTATTTTTCCCCCCAGCAACATTAACAGATTAAGACACTTTTTTATTAAGTTTTCTAATGTATGTCAAGGATTCTGTCTGTCTCATCAAGCAACAAGTATTTCCAAAATGCACTTAAAGAAACCTCACAATGTTTTCTATCACATGGAAAACAGATTATTTCGATCCAGGCTTCTGAAATTAAGGAATTTGCTCAGTTAAAACACATCCCAAAGTTTATTTTTCTCCTGAAGCCTGGATTAACCTGCCAAAAAGGCATATTTTCAATGACTGGCAAAAGTATAGGGTTTTTCCCCCTTGTTTAAATGTTAACTGCTAGTAGAAGAAATTACAGGGCTCTTGTCTGTCATCACTGACCAAAGCTGTTATCTTGGTCCCAGCAAACTTAAGGGACTTCTTAATTTTGTACAAAGTACACTTTGCTTTCAGGAAGGTTGTCTGGAAAATTAAAATAAAAATTCACACAATAGGCTCATCTGCTCTATCCAGTAAACGTAAGAGCTGATAAAAACACCTGGGCATTTACCTGAACCCCCTGAGAAGCTGGGCAAATGGAGAAGTAAGACAGCAATTCAGGTCACCCTAGGAACCTTCAGAATTTTTCCCAGGAATTTTCCTGGGAAACCAGGACTGGCCCAGTGACAGCAAATCATGCCACCTGCTGTTTACCCCAGGGTGCCCTTCCGTCTCTCTTGTAACTACTTCTTATAACTCTGTTTTACCTGGAGAAATCTATTGAACTATCTGTGATTGAGCAATTTCTTTAACAGTGGCTGCGCCAAGGTGCCTCATCAGTCACTCAAGATTTAGCTGTTCACACAGATTAGGAAGGTCAGATTCTGTAAACAATTTAAGTATGTCCAAATCATAAGATCTGAGATATCTGATAAAAATTACAGCTACAGTGAAAATTTGTTTCAGACACTTCAGTTTCCAAATTAAACATGAAACGGGTCAAGTGCCCTGAAAAAGACAGATGCTTTGTTTCCCTTTTTCAGTGGAATACTAATACATAGCACTGTCTAGTACCTTGTGGAATAACTGAATAATTTTAATTTTATTTGGACATAAAGACTTACTCTGCCCACAGGGCTCATTGGATGAGCAGCATAATCTGATGTCAGATTATAGTTAGTTGCTTCACATATCATGCTTACTGGTCGCTCCTTCTTTTCTTCAGATGTCATTGCTGCAGCAGTCCTGAAAATAGAATATGTAATAGCACTGGAACATGCTGTGTGTGCAGACTGCTAATAAAAAGCACCCCGAGATGTAGCCTAGTACAGCCTGTGTCCTACTTTTCCAATTTGAAAGCAATTCACACTTTATTGCAAAGCTACCTGCACTATGTTTTAAACTCAAATCTATTACAGATGAATTTGAAGACATTGTTTTAAAATAGGTTTTCTCTATTAGTGTAAGGTGTTGGTGGGAGGGAAAAAGACAGGTATGAGTGTGAGATGGAAATGGGAAGAAATGCCCTCCAAAGACCCCATCTGGCTTTGCCCCACTTGGTGAGGACATGCAGGTTTTGAAATTGGACATATTGCAGTTCTGATGGATTTCACTCTTGCCACCATATACTGGTTCAGCAATGGTGGTGAGTAGGACACCCAAAAACCAACCACATATAAAATCTTGAGGTCAGGTATGAGTTCCATGTGTATCTTCTCGTATTGATGTGTATTCTACAAGACTAACGTAAAGACAGCAAACCCAAGTAGTTATCCAGTGATTCAGAAAGTGTCCCCACTGGCCAAGAAAATAATCAGTTGAGGAGAAACTATGACGCAAAATATTATAGATTAACAGCATGTGGTTGTCCCCATGTGATTACAAAATTTATTCCTTTTTTGGAAGTTTATTTGATTGTTATATAATGTAGAGGTCATTTGCTAAAACTGCAGAATAAGTAAAGTGACAAGTGGAAATTCACACAGTGCATAAACGTAGTGCATTTCCATCATACAACTAATTTGGGCTACGGTTTTGATCTTAAAAATCAGTAATAAATATTTAATATTACTTTCAAGTAACTTCATCAAGTAAAACTATACACATGCTGATCTGACTTTGAAAAAATAAATATTTCAATTAGTAATCACTGAATCTTGAAACAGTATGAACAGGTTTTAAAGCATGTATTTTATAGAGTGAAACAAATGGCACTTACTGTTCATTCACAACAAAAATACAGTTGTCCTGCGATGGCTGTCCTGTTACTGGATGTTTGCAGGTTACTTTTCGTTCATTATGACTGTGAAAGAGAGACAAAGAAAAGTATTAGGCAATAATGTTTTGATTTTTCCAACTCAAGTATGTAAATCCAGTACATCAAATATATCAGTACAGTGAAAACCATTATGAATATTTCCTTACGGCACATAACTTCTGTGTGCACAGACACTATATATATATATATATATATAAACTAATAAAAAGGATGAGAACAAGTGTTACAGAATCTTCAAAAATACTCTGGAAAGAGATGGAAAACATTGGCACTGGGTTGGTAATGGTTTTGAATTTTAAAAACTAGAGCCAGTAAAAGTATTATGAATTCATATATGAACATAGATAATTCAATTCAGCTATCTTTATGTGTTCATAAAGCTAGACAGGGACAAGTTAAATGTGAGCCATAGATAACTGCTCTGCAACGATGAAACATCACTACTGAAAGCAACTGTATTCTACCTTAGAACACAAAGATACTTGTTTAAAATTCACAATACTACAGACTCAGTGATTGGAGTAAGAGTGATGCATCACAATCACAGTCCTACTTTTGCAGGTGACCTCTTAATTCCAAATGCTGCCTGACAGGGAGCCTGACAGCCAAAGGCATCACCCCCAGCACCACAGAAATGCTCACTTTGCAGCATCTTGTTTCCCACAGTTTGGGAGAAATTGCAAGAATTCAACCACCCTCAGCTGCTGCCACTGAAAAAAGAAATGTCTGTACTTAAGTCCTCCAGCCTCTGAGGGGAAGGAAGGGAAGGGGAGGAATTCTGTTCTGGGCTCCTCAGTTTGAGAAAAACAAGGAACTATTGGAGAGGGTTGAGCACAGGGTAACAGAGATGATGAGCAGACTGGAACGTCTCTCTTGGGAGGAAAGGCTGAGGGACCTGGGCCTATTCAGTCTGGAGAAGAGATGACAGAGGGGATGTTATCAATGCACCCACATATCTGAAGGGTGAGTGTCAAGAGGATGGGGCCAGACTCTCCTCAGTGGTGCCCAGTAACAGGACACGGGTGACTGGCACACACAAACACAGAGAGTTCCATCTGAATATGTGGGAAAACTTTTTTTACTAAGAGGGTGACAGAGCACTGGAACAGGTGCCCAGAGAGGTTGGGGAATCTCCTCTGGAAGATTTGAAACCCACTTGGACACACTCCTGTGCAACCTGCTCTATGTGACCCTGCTTTTCCAGGGTGGTTGGACTCATCTCCAGAGGTCTTTTCCAACCCAAGCAATCTGTTATCCTGTAATTTACTGCCTACCAGCTTTGCCACTCAGCTGACTCTTATGTTGTAACTTGTGCCTGCTGCACATGGGGACTTTTCCACCCCCTCCTTGCCAGCAGCAGGATCCCAGCCCAGTTACACCATGAGCCCACCTGAGAGCGTGGAACTGTCAGCTGGCACAGCAACAAGACTAGGAAAGGCAAGGATGGCCTTGCCCCAAAATGTAGGAAAGAGAGCAGGAAAGATACACTGACAAAATTTAAACTTGGTTCAGTGTTTAAAAAGTGTATGAGCAGAAATCAGACTAAGAAAAGGCAATGAGTATATAATGCAGGTGCATTATTTGGGTATAATCCACACATTTCAAAACAAACTCGCCTCTCTAATACTTCAGATACTATTTATAAACAAAAGAGTACACAATGCAAAACCGCCAGTACCTGAAATCAGAACTGTAAATCATGAAAAAATTAATTCCAATTGACAGCATTTTCTTTTGCAAAGAATATGTGATGACAACGTTTTTCATGTAAGGTATCTTATATAATACTATGTCTTTCTTACAAGTTCAGGTCTGAAAATTATTCTTGGACAGAGAACAAACCTGGGCCAAAAAAAAAGTGCTTTAGTTGCAAGGTAGGAAAAGGGGTGCAGAACAACAAAAGCACTGAATGGCACTTTATCCCTAACACCTATTTCTTTTACTGTCTATTCATTTAACCATCTTAGTTTTCAAAACAAAGCAGAACCATCTCACAAATGTTCATCTCTCCACCCCTCCTGCTTCTTAAAACAGCCTCAACAAGACTACCTTTACATTCCCCACTTTAAAAAAAAAACAACAGCTCCTCAAGATCATAACATTTTGCAATTATGGAGCACTATTAAGTTGCCTCCAAACTAAGGCCTAATAAGAAATTCACACTACTTCCGTGGTGAATTAATGGATAAATCTACATAAGCCTAGAGTGCAAGGTTACACTGTCTTTACTGGTATTTTAAAAACCTACTCATACCTATTGGACAGACTGGGTTAGAGCTTAACTAATGAGCTAGCAAATGCTGGTACTTCATCTCTGTACTAAATTCAGCAGAATTCTAAGTTTAGCTTCTAAAGAAGCTGCTGTTGCAGAAATGTATCAATTACAATGAGGGGACAGGAAAGAGATGATCCGAGGACAGTCTGTGCCATTCCTAATTGCTGTGGTCATACAATGCCTTTTGAGCAAAAATGACCCAGATTGGAGAGAATACAATTTCAAAACCCTCCTGAGGAAGGATCTGGGGTTGTTTTATTTCGGTGTGATTCCTTTTTCTCTTCACTTCCAAAAAACTTGCTTTTTGTTCCCTCTGAATTTCAGAAACTCTAACACCAAACTGGGAAAAAAAAATAAAAAACAACCAAAAAACAACCCTGTGGAGATGAGCAGGTGCTCTGTAAGCTTTGCCAAAACGTTGCTGTCTTGTTCACATCAAACCTTGACAGGTGGCTATCAGCTGACATGCAGAAATGTCGAAATAAGTGGATCAGGACTTCAGCCCAAGGACCATCAATACTCAGGACCGCTACAGAGAAGACACATCCCAGGCTCACATTGACACAGGAAGAGTTTGCATTCAAAGACTGTAAAGGGGAAGCCATATAACACCAGGAGGGAAAGCAGGGAGGGGGCGGAAAAGAAGGGAGAAAGGAGAGGAAGCACTGACAGAAACCTGTTCAAGAACATTTTGTTTCAGGTTTGAGTCACATTATCAACTGGGCATTCCAAAAACATAAAAATGTTCTTGGACAAAAGACTGCTTTCCTTACTGCTCACACTGATGTTGAGATGTATAGGTAGTTGACGTTACATTAAAAAAGGCAAAAAAATGTATTGCAGACACAAAACATGCTCCTCTGGGATATATAGCACCTTCCTTCTAGACCTGCACAGTCACTTCCTCCTAAAAAGCCACGGAAAAGGAAGAACAACCTATTCTTTCTCTTCAGCTCAGACGCAAGTGAAATCTCCTGAGTGAACACCAGAAACTCAGCCCGTGCAACTAAGTGTGACAACTGTAAATATGTCTAACTGGATAGACAATTTCAAACACTTCCATTTGAAAACTTTTTCATTACTCATCTAATCGTTGCATTTTTTGCAGTAATTTAGCTGATATTTTGACAAGACTCCTCAAAAAACTTGCGTAAGGTGTAGAGAAGCTTGATAATTATTGTCATAACCCTCCCACATAACAGTAGGTTAAGGCATTTGTTTTAAACTCCATCTTGCACAGTACAGAGAGTTTTATTAGAACCAAGCTACAATTTGATATTCACAACCTTCAACATCCAATTCAGACAGTTGTTCAGCTATCTGTAAACTCCTGGGTCCATACACACACTCAGAATTTCACATTGCACTATAATAATATATATCTCATCAATAAATCCCAGGGGAAATAAAGTAAAAAGGTGGATTTTTTACTGAGAATTCTAATTTCAATTTTATACAAACTCCAATGTATAACTCTGAGTTTCAGCTCTGCATATTTATGTGTCTGTACTTTTATTGTGTGGAAAAAGAGTGATTCACTATGACACAGGCAGCTAGAAGCCAGTGTGTTACTTTTTACTTATTCAGAGACACAGACTCCAAAAGGTATATGGAAACAACACTCTCTTCCCTCTCTCTCCAATTTTTCCTATCAACATGTGTTGAGAACACAGGATAACTATACATACACTATGCTGCACTTATACTGAAGGACATAATTGATCCTTACTATTTTAGGATCCCTATTAATGGTATGCTAAACACTAGAGACAAAGGAAAAAATTCCCCGTGTATTTCATTACTATTCATAAACATATTCTCCAGACTTGGTATGTGGCACAACTATTCCTCATTAATATTTGCTACCAGGATGTGTTAGGCTTCAGAAATCAACACTAAGAGCACATGAGATAAGCACTTCAATGCAAAATAAAACATGTATCAATGTATGTTTTTGCATGTATCAAGACAGTATCTGCTCCTGATTCCAGGAGGGGCTTTACCTGTGGTAAAAGAATCAAAACCAAATCAACAATAAATAAAAAAGAAAACCCACAACGCAAAACCCTAACCACACCAAAATAGCTTCACATGGGGACAAGTCCCATTTTTAGCTATCTCAGTGCAAGACACCAACTTAACAGCACCTACTTAACTTGACCTCTTTTCTCTAGAATTTGCAAACTTCTCCTTCCCAATCCTTTCCTCTGAAAACTGCAAGCTTTGGCATCAATTTAGCACATAGCTTAGTTTTGGCACATGGACAAGCCCTGAGAGCAAAAGGATTTATCTTGTTCAGGTTAGAAGCTGACAGTAACCTTGAATTTGACTCATGTTATTTGCCTTCTTATCTAGTCTTTCTCCTTTCCATTCCTTGAGACCCTTAATCTCTTGAGAAGACAGGATTATTTTACTTATTTTCTAGACATGTTCAGAAAACCTTGTTGTGTAGTTTTAATCTACTCACTAAACGTACAGTCAACAGCAATCTTTTTGTTGGCTTAATATGATCCAATGACTACTCAAAAAAAAAAAAAAAAAAAAGAAAAGAAAAAGAAAAAAAAGCTCTCAAATATGTAATTGAGAGATATTTTCTATTTGTAAGTAGTGCACCATTCCAGGAGCAGCTCTTGCCAACAGAAGCCCCACACAAGCAGATTTCTTTGTTTTCATTCTATCTTGTGTTTACGGCACTGCTGACCCAAAATGCTGTGTACCAATATTTTGTTCTAACACATCACTGCAGAAAGTCAGCAAGATCACAATTCTGACCAGTGTTCCCATTTTGAAATTGCCATAATCTTTATCAGTGTATTGCATAGAAAATAAATTCAGATAACTGCAGTTGGAATGGAAAGAAGTGAGATATATAAATTCAGTTGTACAGTATGATGCACTCCATTAAAAGTGAAGGGTTAGACCATCTTTTCTCTGGAACAGAGCAGTCCACTCAGAATTGGCAAGAAATATCAAAGTACCAGGGTGGGGACAGTTGGTTTGGGGTGTCTCTATTGTACGATTTGTTTGAGCTCCTTGTCCTCTAAAAACAAACAAAATAAGAGCTGGGCCAGAACTCCCAAAGACACATCTGGTTTTCTCCCACTAGAATTAAAACTAGATGCCACTTCAAAGCTTCCCTCATGCCCTTCCTTTGTAGCCTTTATTTATGTGTTTCTAAAGGCTAAGACCTTCTCATTTGCTCATTCTCAACATGGCCATCAAAGCAAAGGCTGAATACAGACAAAATCATAAACCAGGACACAACTTTTAACAGGCCTCCATAGCTTTAATTTAGAAACATGTTTCTTTTGACAAATGAACACTGAAGAACATGTTTCAGAAGAATGCTACACCAAATATCTGCTTCCTCTCATTGATTCTATGTGTTAGATTATGGACTGAAAATCTAATCTCTATTATGGAAATATATCACAAATAAACTGAGAGATATTTCTTGTGAGAAGCAGTTTTATGCATTTGTCATATCTGCCTCATGACAAAATACTTTAAAAGATTACAGATAAGGTAAACAGACTAAAATTGCCTGAGCAATAAAGTCATCCTCTTTCTATTAATGCTAAATTTTTGCACTTGTATTTAAAGGTAAGGCTCAACTGGAAACAAACATAAGACAAGTCTAGGCCAATTTTATTCTGTTTCTGTGAAGCCCTTCCTTCCTCAGTTGGGAAAAGGGGGTGGAAGCTGAATGAAATCAGTACCATGTCTGTTTGTTTTCTAGTGTAAGAATGTCTCATTTCCAATGGAAATAAATGCAGCAACTTGGACTTATCTAACAAAGAGTTGCCTGAATTTGGGAAAAATTTAAGTAAATGCAGTCCCTGCACAACTGTTGGCAAGGATGTTGTCTGTGGCTGTACTAACTCTTCTATTTTACTAAATTTGTAATGCCACATTGTACAGTAAACAGCAAATGCAAGCACTTTCTTGCCAGTGCTATCATACCCTAGAATTACGAGCCTTTTGTCAATTAAGCTTTTCAAACACAAGTTTGGAAACCAGGCTGCATGGCTCCATCAGAAAACATCTGAGTATGGTAACTTAACATCAGGGAGTCCGAGAAAAAGAGGGTATAGAGAGACAGCCAGTTGCAAAGTGCTGACAGACCTGTAACACATCACACGTGCTGCTGAGAACTAAGTGTTTCCATCCCTCTGTGTGTGCACACGCTTGGGAAGGTGCAGACAAAAGTCTCCAAATTCCCTTGGCAGACAGTGTAACACCTTAACTGCAGTTGCTGCTGCCACCATTTTTTCTGGTCCACTCTGAGTTTATTCTTTTTAGGTAACATGTCAATTCTGTAGACTTGCCTTTTGAACCCTCCTTACTTACAGTTATAGCAGTTTTGGTATCCTTGCTGCTGCTGCAATGAAAAAGCACCTGGACATTTCTGTACAACTTTTAATTTCTTATTGATTTTTATATTCCAAAAGATTAAGCAGTACTGCCCCAAAACTATAAACCTTCCTTTCAATGGGACCACTGTAAATCCACACTCATACTCCAATGAAAACATTAATGCAAAAAACAGAGCCTTTCTTCATTTGAGTAGATATGATTAACATGGTCTCATGACATATTTCCATTGCAAAACTAAGTTTATGTAAGCAAGGGCAAGTATTGAAAAACTCTTTCAAAATGCTAGGATGAAACACTTGCTAAAATAGCATATTCTGTATTACAGATTGAGAAACAGTGACTGTTTTTTTCTAATCAAACACCATTGTCAGAAAAAGTTACTGTTTTCATGTTTCCCAAAACTCTGTGAGAGGTGTCTTTCACTCTTGCAGGTAACCTATTTGAGTTGACCAACCTGATTGCCCTCTATGATAAGAAAACTACCTGAATGATGAGGGGAGAGCAGGGGATTCCCCATCTGGACTTCAGTAAGGCTTTTGACACTGTCCCTCACAGCATCCTCACAGGCCAACTCAAGCAAGTGTGGACTGGATGAGTGGACAGGGAGGTGGACTGAGAAATGGCTGAGTGGCAGGTTCCAGAGGATCGGCACAGGATCGAGCTGTGGAAGCCTGTCACTAGTAGTGTCCCCCATGGTTCAAAACTGAGCCCAATGTTGTTTAACTTGTTCATCAATGACTTGGATGAAGGGTGAGATGCCTCCTCAGGATGTTCTCTGATGACACTGAGCTTTGAGGAGTGGCTGCTACCTCAGTATGCTGTGCAGCCCTTCAGAAGGAGCTGGACAGGTTGGAGAGATGAACAGAAAACTGTCTGAAATTCAGCAAAATCAAATGCAGAGTCCTGCCCCAGACACCAGAACAGGCTGGAGTCTGACCTACTGAGAAGCAGCTCTGCAGAGAAGGACTGAGGTGTCCTGGTGGACAACAAGCTGTCCATGAGCCAGCAGTGTGCCCTGGTAGCCAAGAAGGCCAATGGAGTGCATTAGGAAGAGCACTGCCAGCAGGTCAAGGGACATGATCCTGCCCCTCTGCTCAATCCTGGTGAGGATGACCTGAAGTGCTGCCAGTTCTGGTTCCTCAGCACAAGAGAGACATGGAGATCCTGGAGCGGGTCCAGCAGAGGGTGACAAAAGATGATTTAAGGGACTAGGCATCTCTCTTAGGAGAAAAGGCTGAGGGAGTTGGTCATGGTCAGCCTTGAAAAGAGATGACTGGAAGGGGACCCCACCAATGTCTATCAGTATCTGAAGGGAGGTGTCAGAGGATGGACCAGGCTCTGCTCTGGGGTGCCCAGCAATGGGACAAGAAACTGATGCAAAGGAAGTTCCATCTGAAAACAAGAAAGAACTTCATTACAGTGCAGTGACCAAGCACTGGAACAGGTTGCCCAGAGAGTGTGTGGAGTCTCCCTCATTGGAGATACTCCAGAACCATCTGGACACCATCCTGTGCCATGTTCGATGGGATGACCCTGGAGCAGATGATCCTGTGGTCCCTTCCAATGTGACCCATTCTGTGATTCTGTGAAGACTGACAGCAGGTGTCTGATCAGCTAATGCTGCCCAAAATGGCAATTCCCTGATGCAACATGGTGGAATTAATCCACTCAGATTAGCATACTAATAAATTGATACATTTTACTAAAATGAGTTAATTAGAAACCACTAATTGATATTTTCTTACACATATTATATTACACGTTTCAGAATGAAAAATAAACCTGACTGGAATTTACAAGGGACAAATGAACTTTGGCTGCATGATGACAATTGTTCCACACTACCAGGAGCAATTCATCACAACAAGTAAATTAGAAATAATTCAGTTGTCTTAGTCACCCTCCACAACTATAAGCATCAAATTCAATAAAAACTTTTAGCAAATGCTTTTATAGCTACATACCAACTTTTAATGTTTTTAAAGCTCACTAAACAGAAAATTATCTCCACCACATATCCCTAAGCTCAGTTATGCAAGCCTCAGCCTTCATGATTTATTAGAAGCATAAGCGAAATGTACAGTTCAGCAAGTGTGAGAAAACAGAAGTAGGAACTCAAAAAGCAATTTTGACTTATGGTTCCATTTCACTGCATGAAATTTAGAGACATTATACAAGTGAAAGCTACTTTAATAACAGTTGCTCTTACCAATTTTAACATGAGTTTCAATAACTATATTTGGGGAAAAAAAATCACTAAAGATATCTATAAGAAAAGTGAATGCAGACAATATAAGCACTTTAATACCTATATATGTGTGTATATATGTTAAAATACATTAATATAACGCCTACAAAAAAGCCAATCTTGCTGTCAAAAAGTATTCCCAGCTGAACTCTGATTTGGGTCAGACTTCTCTGCAAGCTCACATGGTTTAAAGACCTGAAGATGTCTCCAGTTGGTTTCTCCCTGAGAAAAGCTGCTCTGCCGTGTCTTGATTTCCATATGGCTTGAACAACCTGCATCACTGTCACTTCTCTTTACCTCTCAGCACTGACAGCTTTGACTCCTGTCACTCAGTCCAGCCCCTTCGCCAGTTAAAGTTCAAAAGGGAGCTCAGTGGATTTGGTAATCAGAAGACACATTAAAACAAGAAAACGTTGAGTTTCATTCAGAATCAGTCATGCATTTGATAACAGGAACAATAAATCCTACAAGGACTTGCTCACCTCAGTTTTTTCAACCAGTTTGAAGCATTCCCTGATACAGAGCAAGTGTGTCAGAAGATCCAGCAATTTCCCTTCACAAAATCTAGTTATTTAGTAAATTCCTATTATCGCTCCCTCTTTATACCTCTCTAATAATGATCAGTTTTGTCCCACATACATTATATGTATCAATTTTTTTAAAACCCCGGTTTTCACTGCATTGTGTGGGGTTTGAGTGTTGGACTTGGGCGTTTTGCTTAAGGTGTAGACAAAAGAATATTTGTTCATCATCTACTCTTCCATCCTTGTCTATGCCTCTCCCTCTCTCCCAGTTAACAAACCAGAGGACCACAAAATGATTGACTGTGCACGGAGTTCCTTCCTCAACATCAATCTCTTTGAGTAATGATTCAATTCTCCACTGTCATGCCTTCTTCCTCTCCCTACTTTCCACTCTTCTGTAACAGTGTACAATTACCTTCTAGTGAAATAACCCCAATTTTGTCCATTCTAGCAAAACTCAGATTCCACTTGTTTCCACTGTTGGTCTCCTTCAATCTCAGCTGTCAATTACCTTCACTCAAGACTGCTTGTTTATTTGTTAAAATATATGACTTGTTTAGTAATTTTTAACTCTTACATAACACAGAACCTTGTTTAGTTTAGACTCAGTCTACTTGCAGCAGTGACAGCCTTAAAAGAATGACTGCAGAAGTTACAGCATGATTGTTCAATAAACCGCTGCTACAGAACTGCAAAAAGTAAAGCTTGTTAAATTGTTGAACTATACATTCAATATATAGAGAAATATACCCCCTACCCCCCAGATTTTAGTCAATTACTACCTTAAATTCAACAGCAGAATTTCAAGAGAGGTTTGGTAAAATCACAGTGTGTTTCTGCTTTCCAGATAAGCACATCAGGATCAAAACTGGATATTCATTAACAGAAGTAGTTAAATACCTTATTTACCTTAAAAGTTTTCAACCTTTGTCAAGATTTCTACAGATAACTTTCCCTTATCATTACCCTGTTTTGTTTGTACTGTGTATGTTGGGGTTGTTTTGGGTTTTGTGTGGAGTTTGGTTTTTTTAAGATTACATGAATCACAACATTACCTGTCTTATGAAACAAATCCCTTCTTCATCCTAGCCAGGGTTATGCACAAGTATAACAACATTACACTGTCTTCAGATAGCTACATGACTTCCATGATTTCTTGATCACTTTCCCAGTAAACAGCCCTTTTTATTAAATAAAACCAGACTTCTATTAATAACCCAGTAAAACTTTTAGAAGAAAGCCACGCTTATCGAGCACTTATGTAAGAATATACTAGGTTATAACTTCCTAAGTCTGCTGAGAGAGGAAAATGGTCTGGCAAACTTCTGCAAAGTAAATCATTGTCATCTGGGAAATGATTAGAAATCCTCCTTTTAACAGTTTGACAGAAGCAAGCAGCTAAAATGTTGCTGCATCCACTTGTGTATCAGTTTTAATTGTGGTACTGATTCAGACACATGCTGTATTTCAAGTTGTCTCTCACAATTTTGCAAGAAATAAGAGTAGCGAATGAAATTCATAAAAATAATTATTTTATAAATGAACAGTGATCACTAAGGCTTTAATAACTGGCCTTCTTAATAGTATTGTCAGGATTTAATTGAATAATCTTGGTGGTCCACTGATAGAGCATATGCAAATATGTGCACCAGACCCCAGAGGATAATTAATTGAAGCTTACACCATGTGTGGGCCTGCATTCATCTCAGACAAAACAGTACAAACTCTATTAAAAATATTCATTGCTTGTGACGTAAAGTTTGAGTCCAGGGACACACGGGGTATAAAGTGTGGCACTGAACTGGAACACTGAATGTGTCAGCTGTCATCTCCAAGGTCCGAGGGCGCAGCTGAGCCTCGCTCCGCTCTCTTGTCTCCTTCAGTCCATTTGGGTACAGCTTCAGGAGCTGATCGTTTCAGAAAAACAACATTATTGCTTTAGAAGAATAGCAGTAAGTTGTTTCAGAAGGCTCCAGAGGACTGAAACACTAGCAACAAATAAAACTGCCTTGGGATTTGTCTGACATCACAAGCAGATGAGAAATTATCTCAGGATTTTCTCTGAACACTCACTTTTTAAAAGTACCTACATTGTTTTCTTGAAACATCCACACCTAATGTTCATTTGCTCATATCTTCAGATTCTGGTGGAGGTATTTTAAGCTGGAGGTGTGGAAACCAATCAAGCTTGTGGGGAAACCTTGAGAACTGAACTGCAAAGAGGCCACATTTCCCCTCTTCTATTTCATTTTAAATTCATTATTCCCTACTATTCATCTTATTAGCTTCAAGTATTTATAAAAAAATTAGGCATGCCTCAAGATTTCAGCAAATAATGCTTTTCAGAAAAAAAACCACAATTATATTATCCACAAAAAAATACGAAAGAGAGAGTATCATGCTTTGATACAGTGCTAATTCCGCCAACAACTTCATCTTAAACACCAACACGAGTCCTTATCAGGGAGAGAATGCCAGCCCAGATGGACCCACCGTCTGATCTGCAGCTATGGCTCACTGCTGCTACACTGACTTTAACTCCAATTGTCAGAGCTAAGTGGCTGTCTACACCTAATTGTTGGTGCTAAGAATACCTGTCAGCAATTAGCAAAACCAGCCCTTTGCAGCACCGAATCTATCCTTCCATGCTGCTTAATGCTAATAGACTGCAGCATTAATTCCTTGCTTTGATACGTATGATCAAAAAGCAACGGAAACCCACAGTTTTATGCAACAAGAAAAGGGCTGAGAAATATGCCATGGAAACACGCAGAGCCAGACTATAGCTGGGAACTGGAGACCAGTGCCCTCCCTCTGTTACCAGGCACAAAATGCTACAGTGGGAGCATTTATCCAATCGTAACCTGGGCTGCATCCAAAGCAGGGCAAGTGAGGGGATTCTGCCCCTTTGCTCTCGTGTGGTGAGACCCTGCCCTGCAGTGCTGCTTCCAACTTTAGGGTCCCCAGCACAGGAAGAACGTGGACTTGTTGCAACAAGTCCAGAGGAGGCCACCAAGTTGATTAGAGGGATGGAGGAAAGGCTGAGAGAATTGGGATTGTTCAGCCTGGAAAAGAGAAGGCTGTGGGGAGACCTAATTGCAGCCTTTCAGTACCTGAAGGGAGCCTACAGGAAAGATGGAAGAGACTATTTACAAATGCATGTAGTGACAGGACAATGGCTTCAAACTGACAGAGTAGGTTTAGATTGGATATTAGGAAGAAATTCTTTACTGTGATGATGGTGACAGGTTGCCCAGAGAAGGCCAGGCTGGATGGAGCTCTGAGCAACCTGGTCTAGTGAAGGAGTCCCTGCCCATGGCAGGGGGGTTGGAACTGGGTGGTCTTTAAGGTCCCTTCCAACCACTTCATTATTCTATGGTTCTAGGATTTAGATGACTGGTCTAAAAAGAAAATGTCCAAGGTTAGTTAAGAGGTCAGATTCATATAAAAAAATGCAAAAACCACCAGCAAAATCCAAGTAATAAACCCTATTTCAAACATGGTTTTAGTTTGATTTCTCTTGATCTCTTATTATATGCATCATCACAACTGGCAGGACCCCAGATAATGGAATGGCTTTCTGTTAGTTCAGAATACACAAAGTTATTAAAATTATGGTGTTGTATAACACTTAAGATTCCTACCTATGTAGAATTGTTTTTACATAATTTCAACATCTTCCCCAAAATTATCTCAAAAATGCCAACTTCGTTAAAAAAATATATTAAAAGAGAAGAAGAGCAGTTAAAATGATAATTCCATATAAAGATTACTCACAGTAAAAAATATTACAAGGAAATCCATTGATTTTTAGAACCAGCCTACCTAACAAATAGCAAAAAAAGCAAGTCAACATGAATACAAGATTATACACTGTTTTGTTTATGTAATGTTTTAGCTATTTTTTCCCATCTCATTGCCAAGTTTTTTATAAAACAGATGAAAACCACAATTTAGACATGCTGCTGAAGAGGCAGTAACAATTCATGACAACTTTGGCAACACCATTACTCGTTATTAGGTAAGTGGAACATATGAAGAGTAACACTTTCTCTCTAATTAAAGCAATTTCGCCTTCTTAAATAAATAAAAAAATCTGCACAATGGCTAGACACAAATGAATTATTTAAAGTGTTATGTTTTAGGAAATTACTGCACTACACTGAAAAAAAAGATTTGCTTTTTAGAATGTGCTTAATGCATACAGTCAGGTATTTTAAAAGGTGAATTGATCAAAATAAGTGTTGCAAGAACAAAGACATTTAGGGAGCTGGATATATTATTATTCAATTTACTTGTTGAAATTTTAGTCCCCCATCTGATGAAGAGTTTACATCTACTACCCACTGGTTACATGCAGACTGTCAATCACTTTGATGCCTGCTGGTCTCATATAATCAAACCATTGGCTCTAGAAGTTCAGAAATTTTCATTTGACAAAAGTATTTTTTGGCTGCCTCCCCTTGTATTTTCACATCTTTGGTTTCAACACCTACACAGATTGTTCTGCATTATCCTTTTACTTCATAAATGCAAAGGAACAGCTACAGTTTATTTACAAAATGAACTGTCAGCACATTTGACAGCTATGCAAGAAACATATCCAGCAAAAAATAGTTCCTTACTTTTACATCCTGACTCTCACAACTGTATCCTTATCCCACAGTACAATGGAAATAACACTTAATTTTTTGTTAAAGACTATTGCTGACCCAGCAACACATACTTCTCCAGAAAATGGCACACCAGGTAGTCTCTTCTAAAGTTAAACCACAGGTTAACTGCAGCTCTTTTAGAAAAAACTACAGGACAACACCTCCTGTTGAACAGATGTGATGCCTCCAATGACCTTGCCAGCATTTTGTTGCATTAAATTCATACCTCAGTGAGTGCCAGAATTCTGGGAGCTGTTTTCTTTCACAGGTGGTTTTTCCAAGCTGTTGGGAGCCTCCAAACTGCTAGATTGTGGCATGCCATTCAAAGTCTACATAAAAGTCATCTTTGGCTAGCTCTGCTAGGCTGCTCTCTCACACACTGAGTAATAAAATGTTAACAGCATCTGTGACAGCTTCTTGAGCTTTAATCCCAACAGCCAGAATCTTCTGATGTGAAGGTCACACACACCACCTCCCAGAGACCACTGAAACAAACAATGCAGGGACAGCTGTAACACTGAAGTATTTTGATGCTACATACCAAATACAGCCCACAGTCTGCAACTGGGATGGAAGCAGCACAGGCTCCAGCTTCAGTGCCACATACCTGTTGCATTTGAAGTCCATATGCCTGGTCCCTCCCAACCAACTGAGACTGATGGCACCACCTGAGCAGGCAGGCTCTGTTTGTATTCTGCTTCAAGCCAGCACAACTGCTGCACTAGAACGACCAGCCTGCTCCACCCTTTGCCCCTGTGCTGGCACCAGTGCCCAGGCAGCGTGACCCAGGTCACACATGGCACTGACCATCCTGCAGGATCACAGCACAGGGTACAGCCAGGGCAGAGGGAACCAGCTTTTCTGAAGACAGCTGACCACTGCATTGGTGTAATTGCATCTTCAGCCTCAGGCTGGCAAAAGCGATGCTTTTAATGTCAGAGCAGTTCATCTGTACTAGACATTTCTAAGGGTAATGGAAAAACAACCTGATCAAGGCTAATTTAATTAAGAAACACTTTATATAAAAGTGACTAATCAGTTTGTTTCATTTGTGTCAGAGCAAGAGGTCAGGGACAGAGGGACACTTGGATGGCAGACATCAGTCATTTCACATAATTTTTAAAAATCCAATACCACCTCCTGTATTGGGTGGGAACACTATCTTTTATCGAGTTCTTTAGAAACTTAGTTGTCTAAGTTTTTCTTGTGTTGAATCTGGCTTTGGAAACAATTCTAAAGGACTAGTAAAATCATATCCAAATAAGTGAAATTAACTAGAGTTTATCATATGGAGTATTACTCATTTCTCCTCTTACCAGTAGAAAGTATGAACATAAGGAAGAGATTTGCAGGGCAGGGAATAATCATACAAAACCCAGAAGTTAAAACTCATTCCTTCTTTTTTTTTTTTTTTTCTTTCTGGATTACACATCGTATCAAAAAAATCAGATTTTAGGCTACATTTCAAGAGTATAAAACAGAGGATTTGTAAAGAAATATGCTTTTACAGTATCTCTTACCTTATAAGACAGTTTGAGTCAGCAATTCTAGGGATATTCCAGATCTATGAAGTAACTATACTATGCAGAATTTTTAAAGCTTCCAGCTACTCAATACAGTTGTACATGTTATGTACTTTCTGACATTAAATTGTTTCAGAACAGTTTCCTTCTGGTAACCCCAGTTTTCCAGCATTCTTTATGGATATCCAACCTCTCTATGGATTTCCTAGCTACCAAGCGTGGCAAGTTTTGAAATGTATCTATGGCCAGCAGGTTTATAGTAGCACAATTCTTCATCATTGGTATAGAAGAGGGGAAAACCCAACATCATAGATGTGGCATTAAAAAGACTCCTGGTCATTCTTGGCTGAAAATACCAATATTTGTTTGCTTGCTTTAAACCCAGACTCCTGGTGCACACTAAAGCTCCAGGCAGCACGTAACTCACAGAACAAGTATCACAGACCAGCTCCAACTCCTTATCAGCCTTTTAATGTGCATGCCTGCTCTGATCAACAAGGCAATGAAATCTTTAAAACAGGCCACTAGCTAGAGGTGTATTTACAACAGTGTTACTCTTTAATGGAGGACATTACAATAAAAAAGTAATTTGAAGACAAAGCCTTTGAAGCTATTCATGAA
The DNA here is from genome assembly GCA_013400415.1 of Scytalopus superciliaris. Lineage (NCBI taxonomy): Eukaryota > Metazoa > Chordata > Aves > Passeriformes > Rhinocryptidae > Scytalopus > Scytalopus superciliaris. Next base: position 401,302 of record VXBX01003941.1, on the reverse strand, counting down.
TGTTATTAATTCACCTCCTAGCCTATTTTGAATCTCATTAAGCAAAGAATTTTAACAGTGGAAGGTTGTGGGGGGAAAAAAAAAAAAAAAGACAACAATTGACCAGCAATTTCTCATTCCACATGGAAAAACAGGGACTAAAGTATGTTTTGCAAGTTGAAAACAAAGTGCCCTTTGAATAACTCTTAAATGGAGTGTGAATGTAGGGAGTGTGACTATATTGTTGCCTTGGGCTGGGAAGCTTTGCACTGTCTGTTGACTACATGGTGTGCTAACACAACGTGCTCCTGATCCCTGGCTGCCTCAGGCAGGGAGTCAGGATGCTCTGCCAATGACCAGTCAGCAAAACAAGCATGCCATGGTCTCCTCCCTCCTCGTGCCCTTTTCCTGGTGGCAATTAAGGCAAAACTATCCAAGCCAAACAATTCAGCCTACTTCATGCATTTTAAAGGAACAGAAAATGCACAAGCCAAAATACATATTGGTAGAACAACTTCAGAAAAAAACCCTGTTTTCTTTACTTGAAGAGTTTCAACCATGGAAATTATTGGCATTGCTACATAACTAAGTTTTTAATGACTTAATGCCAAGCTAGAAGCTTGATCCCACAGTATGTATTTTATAGGAGCAAACATGGTCTTCACAAAACAAGTGTTTTCAGTGTTTCGCAAAAAACAGCATTCTAGAAGATGAAAACAGATCAACGGATGAGGCAAATCAAATGTTAAGAGCAAGCAATAAGCTCATCAGCTTGCCCAAAGGCAAGTGTGAACAAGTAGTAATGCCTTGCCATAAATGCTGTTCATACTTTTCCTCATTAGGCAGAAGGTATTTTATAGTAAAGAATTTGTTGAATGATCATTGCTTTAAACTATTTTAATGTTCAGGTGAAATCAGAAATTCATCCCTTCCTCTCTCCACCCTTCAAAACAAACACTACACTTTAAGCTTTAGAAAATTTCTGGCAGAATGGCAACTTTCAATCAAGAAAAATTGTTTCTAAAGCTGGATAAGGGAAAATACAGATCACACTAAATAGTCAGTTTGTGTTCCTTTAGGGATCATATTATTTAGATAAGAGTTTCAATACTAGAAGGAACATATGGAACCCCTTTTCCTCAATAAAACAGGCAGGCTGATACAACCGGCTTATTTTAGAAACAAAGCCAGGAGTTTCTTTCAATCAAGTGGCTTGGTGACATATAGTTTTAAATACATCACTATACTCCTCTTTCAGCTTGTATTAGGTAGCCACACACTTATATCAAGATATATTTTAAGGTTTAAACTGTATCCTTTTCTCCTCTAAAAAAACCCCCAACCCAATCCTGCAAGAGAATGGGAAACTTATGAGCAAGAATGTTACTCCTACGGGTTGGAAAAAGTAACTGGAAAATTCCAACCATCCACACACTAACTCCAACCAACTCTGGCTCCATTCAATTCTCCAAAGAAACCAGAAAGTTTCATACTAGCAATCATGATAAAGCTAACATATGTAATAAGCACCTTTAGACCTACATTTAGGAAAGGCCTCTCATTCCACTCCCCGGGTTGTTTTTTATTTTTGTTTGTTTGTTTTGTTTTGTTTTTGGCGAGGTTTTTTTGGTTTTGGGTTTTTTTTTCCTTTTTTTTTTTTCCCCCCTTCTGGAAAGGACTTAAGCACATTATCCTATTAACTTTAAAGTATAGCTGGATGGAGTCTAAAGAAAAGCAGCTAAAGAAAAGCAGCAAATTAGAAGTTCATGCACAATCCCAAGTTCCAGTCAAGAGAACAGCGAAACAGCTATTTGTGCCATTCAGGTTGTTGATTCCAAACCTAAAATGCTACCAGCACATCACTTCTTTTCCATTTAATAGTACATGCAATACCATTTACATATCAAAAAGCACAACGCACTTTAAACATCTTTGAAGACAGTCTGATACAAATGTCTATAAAAACTTATTTTGGCCAAGCCCAAATTACATTAAAAAAAAAAAGGAAAAAAAAGGTGATGAAACAGGTAATAAAATTTAACTCATCAAAATTTAAGGAGGGGGGGGGGAAGTCAAGTAGGTACAATAAATATCTCAGTAAAATGAAACCTTAAAATTTATCTAAATTCAACATTAGAATTTATTTGGAAACTATAATGACACAGAAAATACTTCTTTTATTCATGACAACAGAATTTAAAAAGCATTTCCCACAGCTCACTGCTTTTAGTTCTGGGTTGGGAGCCAAACCACCTACATGAAGAGTCAGAGCTACAAAGGAACTTCTATGCTAATAGCAATCTTCCAAATCACATAAATCATAAATATTGTATCAATTCTACATCTGCAATATATCATCACCACACGACTGGATCACAGAAATTGCCAGTTGATGCATTAATGAAATTATCCTAAGCACAGGTTTCTGAAAGCTAATGTATTACATCCACGTAGCCACCTACAGCTCTGATTCAGACCATCTAAATTCAGGCTGGGAATAATGTCCTGATGAAAATCGATACCTAACTTTATACCAAGATGAGCTGCACTATCCCCCAGAATCTTCAAACAGAAGAGTAAGGTATTTTTGCATGTATTCATCTATCAAGACTTGTCATCCTTAAAAGAAAAACACCAAAAGAAACAAAACCCAAAGTGACACAGCAAAACCCTGGGCTTCCCTTGCTAAATACCTCTGTGTAGATAAGTGTGCTGCAATGTTCTAACTATGTATCTGGAATACTATTAGCATATTAAAATAAAAACCTTTTTCAAAATTGGAACCTGCCAAGATTTCCAAATGCCACAGTGCTGCAGCACTTTTACAATTAGACCTTTAAGTGCAAGCAAGGAGAAAAAAAGACTTGCATTTTATAATTTTTCTGTGATAAGAAAACATTTCTCATGAAGCAGAAACTGAAGTGGCTTTCAGTTATTTAAAACCTAACATACAACCAGATACAGTTTTGTGGGTTGGTTGGGGTTTTTTTTCCCTAAATAATTTTTATGATGACAGATTTTGAAGCTCAATATATGAAATTCATACAGAAATAACCATCCAGCTTGGCACATGATACACATACAGATACATACAGTGACTGGAAATGCATCTGGTTTTCCATCTGGGGTCCTCCACAGGCATATACAACTCCCAAAATAACATTTGAAACATGGTCATCTACTACCACTGCTGTATGAGCTGTGTGTTAAAATCAGCTAAGTCACAGGTGTCTATTTGAAAAGTACTTCCCATTCAGCTAATTAAAAAAGCTCAAATCCCTGATACATTCGGTCTCTCAGCCATGTGATTTAGCAGACAAGCACATCTGAATAAAAATACTGGAAGTTATACACAGTTACAGTAAGTAATAAATCAGTAAACATGTAACTTCTACCTACATTAGGTTTCTATTTAAAATCTTGAATGTTATAATGTTGTGTTCTACTCTGCCTACATTGTGAATTACTGAATGCTAGATTTAAAAAAAAAAAAAAAAAAATTAAAAAGGCATTTTTCCATAGAGGGAGGAAATGCTTTATGTCTAAGGAAAAACAGTTACTAAAATGTGTAAAAATTACTCACCAGTCTCCGGAGAAATTAATTCTTTACCACAAGCTTGACACACATACAACAAAAAGCACATAAGGATGTGAGGTACGACCCTTTCCTCTTGGAAGCCGTTTCCCAATGAGTACTGCACAACCCTGACCCAGAGAGAGAGAGCAACTCCGCTGTCAGGATTGCCAGTCCCTGGGAAAGCTGATACCAGAGTGATGTCACATTCTTCTGAAATGTTACTGCAGCTCCAAAATTATTGACTCTCTCCTACCAATAAAATCTCTGCCTCTCGATGATGGAAGGCAAAACACAGAACAACAGGATTAAGTTTCAACAGGAGCCAATAGTAAAGATTTTTAACAGCATGTTAGACAAAATGCTACAGTCAGAGAAAGTGAAAAAGAACAGATGCTGGCTAGGCTACTTAAATACACTCTTCTAATTACCTTCAACACACAAAGTTTTTATTTGTGGCAGCAATATCCATGAAACACTTCCTGAGATGGAAGGGAAGAGCAAAGACTGGCACCACAGCACCAAAGCATCTCTCTACAAGGCTCCAGCTAATTTAGCCAAGAAGATCCCAGCTTGGCACAGTGGCCCTCAGCCAGGCCACTTCTCTCCCTTTCTTCACCTCTTTCAGTCCCAACATTTGCCCCACAGTCCTTTCTCTCATCCCAGTTTCAGGAAGCATTTGGAAGCCCAATCCTCAGAAAGTATTTGACTAATTCCATTGGGAAACAAAAGGCTAGTAACAAAAATAATAATCAGAAAAAAACATAATCCTTGTGTGCTACGATGAGGGACTTTAATACCAAAATGGACACATTCAAACCACTAATGCATGATGTGAAACACAACAGAAAGGAATGATCAGAACAAGTACTGCAGGAAAATTACATATAGGAAAGAAAGAAAAACCAGGGACCCGCATTCCACTTGAAAAATATAAAGCAAAAAGGAAATGAAGAGCACGAGTAAGTTATGTGGTACATAAAACCCACTTTTGCAAGAGTAAAAATTAGAGTTGCAGGGACAGTTGGGGTCTTCTACAAATTCCAAAACTTAGACTAGAGCACAGAGATCTTTCATATTAAAATCATAAACATCAGAGATTATCTTAATGAATATTTTCAAATTAATGTCACATATCCCTAAATATGACAGCCCACAGATTTCCAGCAATCCTGAACCAACAGCATGCTAATTTAAAGCTGGTTCGCAATCACTGTGGGCACTGTGTGGGCAAGGATTGCCTTCAGACAAGTACACTGAGGGCAGGGCAAACCTTCCAGCAAAAAGAATGCCTGAATTTTTGTACACTTATTAGTGAAATTATCTGTGACCTATAAAGAGACAAATCCTGCAGCAAAAGGATCCAAATTTTCAAGATAAATTACTACTTTTTGAAAAACGATCCCACACAGTGTAAGACAAGAAATTCTAGGGAATGCATAAAGCAACAAGCTAGAAGAACACAAAGGCCTTCAAAGTGAAATAATGGCAACGCAAGACATTGAAAATGTTCTTCTGCTAGAAAGAATAAGGACTGGGAAAACACCCTGAAACTGGTATGCAGTCAGAAAAGGATTAACATAGGAGCTCGCTGAGATGGGCAGTAGAACTTGAGTGATATTCCTGCTCAGTTTTTACTGTTTAGTATGAACAGCATCAGCCACAGGAGCAGGGACACAAAATGAACTGCAAATAAATGGGTGGGAACAGGGAACAAACTGGTTAAAGAGAAGCAGTCAAGTGCAAAACCAGGAATCAACTGATGCACAGAAGACTATGCCAGAATTCAAGCCTATTCAGAGGCTGGTCTTGCTAATGGGTGAGATCATAAAACTTTTCTGTGTCAGAAAGAGATTGGCTTCAAAAACCACAAGTGCTAACCCTTTAGGCAAGTGACCTATTTTGAAACAATTTCACCTGTCACACTTAGAACAGCAGAAGTCTGGAGCGCAAAACCTGAGAAATGTTGTTTCCAAAAAGGTATGGAATATAAAACTTGAAGCCAAAGATTAAGAATCAAGAAATCAATCGGAAAATTGAGGAGTCAGCCACGTTAAGTGGTCAATACTAGAGACTATGCTTCCTTTTCTCACTTGTTTGCACATTTAATTTACAGAACTGATCTGCTCCTTGAAATTAAGTTAGCAATCTTTTTCTCCTTTTTTTTTGATAGCATAGATAAGCTTTATAGATGCAATTAATCTCTTGATAGTTCCATGGCATTAAAGCCTCTCTTTGTAAGATCTATGCTATTTCCAGAAGAATCTAAATTTCACTAATAGCCTCCAGCCCTGATTTCAGCATTAAGATTTGATAAAGTATTAGCACACGATATTTGAAGACAAAAACTAAAGCAGCTGGAACAGAGAAGAACTATCAGTTTAGAGACATGGTAGTTTAATCAGAAGGTAAGGCCTAATCTGAATGAGGAAAACTTAGTATTTAATTACACCAACTTCCTGCTATTTTCCAGTTTTCAATTGCAGTTAAAAAAAAGTTATTTCATAGCAAGAACCTCACCATTTCTGAACAGTCTGAAAACTGAGATTGCATCCAGCGCTGAAGCACTACACTTTTATAGAGTTTAATACAATAAAAATAAAAGATAGCTGAGACTAATCCTGAAAGTCTAAATCACAGTAAGACAACAGGTCCTTGTTATTATTGAGCATACTATCCTAGAGAGTTATGGACTGTTCCACCAAATGTAATTTGCTATTTTTGAGTAAGAAAAATTTTGGTTTTTTAGCCAAACTGATACAGAGACAAAACAACATAATTGGGCTGAAGGAGTAGGGGAAAGTAAGATTGTTCTGGGCATGCATGTGCAGATGACTGCATGGCAGTCTTACCACTATTTTCCACAGAATTTACGGGTTTATGTTCACATTGTTACTAAGGTCTTTAGACATCTGGTTTAGGGAATGTGCTTCTGATTAATGCAACAGGCTGTTTTATGGACAGCCAGTATAAGTGCTATAATCTATAAAAACTTTAAGTCAAAAAGGTTTTACATAGAAATGAGACTCATACAAAAATGTAAGATGAACATGTCTCTTGGTGGCCATCAAGTTCCACCCTATGCTCAGAGACAAATTCAATACCAGATCAGACTGCAATGGGCCTTGTCCAGTTGAGTTTCAAAAATCTTTGAATGATTCCATATCCCTTTTGGGCTCAACAGATTTGGGTTTTTTACTATATTATTTTAACCTGCTTGAATGTCTTTATTGCAATTTATGACCATTGCCCCTTTTGTTCTGTGCAGTTCTGAAGAGACTCTGCCTCATCTATAAAGCCAATGTAGTTAATGAAAGACTGCAGTTATGTCCCTGCTTCTGCCTTCTCTTCAGGCTAAACACATCAAAACTCTTAAAGCCTCTTCTTATCACATGTCCTGGCCCTGTAACCATGCTAGGCTGGACTCACTCATGTTTGTCTCTCCCTCATATTGATGTGACCAAAACTGGACACTTTATTGTAGAGACAATCTCCTAAATGAGGAATTGATGAGAATACTCAGCATTCTTGCTAAGGCAGCTCTATCCATCACCTTCAACAGCATTACAGCACAAAATTCAGCTTGCTGCCCACCAGCACCCCCAGGCCATTTTCCAGGGTGCTGCTCCTCCACCTGCACATTTGCCTTTGCTGAACTCCAGCACATCCCACTCGGCTCAGGGCTCGTTTGCTGCGGTGCCTGTGAATGACTGCCCTGCCCTCCGGCACACGGATCCCTCCTCCCAAGGGTGGTGTTATCCCGGAACTTGCTGATGGTGCATTCTGCCTCACTGCTTGACTTACTGATCAGGGTTAAAGTAGTTTCAGTCCAGGATTTACTCCAAGAAAGAACTCCTTGTAAACAGCCACTGATTTAAAACTTCAAACTATCGACTGCTACTCCTTAAGCCTGATGGTGCAATCAATTTTTCACCTATCATGTGGTCCATTCATTGAATCTGTATCCCCCCACTTAGACACAAAGATACCACATGAAAATACATCAGGAGCCTTGCTAAAGGTAAGTGGCACTGTTTTCCCCTCAGTTGAAGAGGCAAGTTTTTTCCGATACTCCAATGCTGGTTGTTTCCAATTACCTTGCAGTCCTTCACAAGCCTAGCAATAGTTTCTATGAGGATTTGCTCCATAGTATTCTCATGGAAAGAGCTGATGCTGACCAGTGTTTAGTTCCCTGGATTCTCCTTCTCACTTTTCCTTTGCATACAGCAACGTTTTCCTTTTTCCAGTCACCAGGGTTATCCATGTTGATAAAAAACAGTCTCACGGTGACATCTGTCAACTCACCCTCAAGCTGTTTATTTCCTAGAATAAGAATCCATGGCTGTTTCAAACACCAGTCAGAAAATAACTTATAACTGAACACCCTACTGAAAACCAACAACACAGAAGGGGTCAGGGCCTTGAGGCAGCTTATGTCTGTCAAAACAAAAATGAAGAGGTGGACCAACAAACAACCCCATAGGAAACACATCACTGGTCCTGGCTGCAACCTAGCCCAGAGGTTGCTGGAATGCTCCAGGACTTACTGGGAGGCATCTTCTATTTCTGCTAAATCCACAAACTTGCTGTACATCTATGACTGAAAGTACTAAAGTGTTACACCAGCGTTTCTTCAAGCTTGCTCTTAGTTTAAGCTCTACACACCAGGAACAAAAATGTTAATGAATTTTGAAGCAGGAATTTTGACTCTTTGCTGTTGACAAAACAGGTAAGAACAGATTTTCCCACAGGGAAAGCCCAGCCTTGGCTTGCAACTGGAATGTCTTGTTCTGTCCCAAACATCAAACAAGTTGAAGACACGTAACAGAAACGGCATGCAGCATGAACATTACCAGTCCAGCAACCTTAGCAGGGAAGGCAAGGCCTCAACAGCCTGTGGGACACTTTTTCCTAATTACAGTAACATTCAGAGAACCTTAAATAAGCTTGGGAATAAACAGTCAGCATTTAGAGCTGCTAGTCGTTGTAGAATAACATGTTTATAGCTTATACACACACTTTGATTCTATGCATTTAAAATTAAAAGGAACAATTAAAGTGAATGTTTCCTCCTTTCCAGTGCTTTTAGAGGAAGGAAGCAGTATTTTTAGATTTATTGCTAGAAGACCAGGTTTAAAGCAAATGGCTGGTTAAAGCATATACTAAATTAAAAAAAAAAAAAACAAAAACCAAAACCAAACCAAAAACAAAATGTTTCTCAGATACAGCATCTTCTGTTAAAGCAAACTGCACCTCAATCCAAGTGATGCAGGCACATCACACTCTCATGCCTGGAGGGAGTTTGCCATCAGGGCAACAAAATGTTTCAGAGAATTTTAGCACACTACTTAGCCAACATCAGTCACAATCTACTCCTCACACTAATAATAATAATCATAGAATCACGGAATGATTTGTGTTGGAAGGGACCTTCAAAATTATGTAGTTCCAACCTCCCTGCCATGGGCAGTGACATCTTCCACTAGTCCACATTCCTCATGTCCTCATCCAACCTGGCCTTGAACACTTCCAGGGATGGGCCATCCACAGCTTCTCTGGGTAACCTGTTCCAGTGCATCACCACCCTCCAAGTAAAGGATTTCCTCCTGATACCTAATCTAAACCTACTCTCTTTTGGTTTAAAATAATTGCCCCTTGTCCTGTCACTATCTGCCCATATAAAAAAAATCCCTCTCCCTCCTTTTTATAAACCCCTATAATTTCTTCCCTTGCTTTTCTAATACATCCTTCATGTTTAATCCAGTCTAAATTCAGAATGCAACTCTAAAGAAAAGAGCAATCATGAAACCTGATTATCTACGAATTTTATTCACTGTAAAACAGACTTTCAAGTATGTGCCAGACACGAAGGACCCACAGTCTCCCACAGCTCAGCACTAATGCCTGACTCTTCTGAGATGGAAGACACACTCTTACTCCATTCCCTCAAGCCTATGACAGTCTTCTGCTCCCCCCAGTGGCAAAAACCCAAATATAATCCACAAGGAGGCCATTAAAGCAGCATCACTTGCTCCTACAGCACTGTTCTTGGAGGCTCTTCAATCAAAAAATTTCCAGCATGTAAAGGATGTTTGTTCTACAAAAGGTAAACAAATGGTCTAAATCAACATTCATTTTTAACCCACATTTGTGCAAAAAAAATTTAGGAACTCATAATATATTAAATAGTTGATAATGAAAACAGATTTTAAATTAATCTATAACCCTAAGCTTGACAGCCATTTTTTCAGCTTATGATAAAGTAAAAAAGGCCACCTTTAAAAATAAAAATATTTTTGATAGAAGTATTGGTAGCAATCTCCTGTTTAAGAAAAAGTCACAGAAAGCTGCTGCTGCGCAAATACCATTTGCCTGCTCTTATCAGCTTTCTGATGCTTTTCCTTCTCTTAAGCTTCAAAAAATGTTTTTAACAAGTGAGCATAGTAAAAATAGTATTTTCTGAAAGGTGAACCAAATGAGTATTAAAAAAAAATAAATTCTGACATTTAGTATAACTTTGAGGATATATCTTAGACACAGTAAACACTAATACAAGCAGCAGTCTTCTATATTCAAAGACTGACTACAAAATTACGTTATTTCAAATTTTTTTTTGCTTGTATTAGCGGCATCTAACATGAAATTTAGCCTCATCTAACAACTAACTGACCTCTATTTAAAATTTGCACATGACTTTTGAAAAGTGACTTTTAATCTAAAAGCCTTTGGAATCTGAATTCAATGGGAGAAAGCCAACAGCCATGGAAAAGCATAAAGCATGTGACAGCTAGAAATTGTTTCACAGAACTACAAAATTTAGTAATTGTGTACCAGGGAACGCAACTAACATCAAAATTGTAAGATTTCAGCATTTCTGATGGGGATATTGACTTCTTACTGAAATACCTGAGGAGAAGTGTCATTTCTAATTAAGCAAATGCTTGAGTTTCAGCAGCTGTTAATAAGCGACACTGTAGATCCTCTGCTGTGGTAGCCCTTTGACAAACTTGTTTTCAATTTAGTAACAAAACCAAGGAAATACTGCCCTTTTGGTCAAGATAGGGTATTGTCCAGCCTACACACTTCAGCGAAGACCCAGCAGCAAGCAGGCAGATGGCACAAACCCAGAGAAAACACTGGGAATTACATCAAAGCCAACAGCAGAGGGACACCACAAAGGGCCAGGAGCTGGAGCACCTGCTCTGCAAAGAGACACTGAGGGAGCTGGGCTGGATCAGCCAGGGGGAACAAGGGGTTCAGGGGCCCCGAGAGCAGCCTGCTTGCACCTGCAAGGTGCAGGCCAAGAACATGAAGCCAACAGAGCTTGGCCAGAGGTTGAGAGGCAACAGACATGAATGAAAGCCAGAGGGTTCAGAGTGGAAATGAGGAAATACGACTTTGTGCACGACAGTCAGGTGGTGGGACAGATGGACCAGAGAGACTGTAGAGGCTCCATCCTTGGGGTCTCTAGGACGATACAGGACAAAACCCTCAGCAGCCTGGTCTGAGTCCAGAGCTGAATCTGCTTTGGACAGGAGTGGGTCAAATGATGATCCTTGTCTCCTTCACACTGACTAACCCTGTGATTCCTTACCAGCTACCTTTGGCAAGGAATGATAAGAAAAGAACCCCAAGGGTTTTTTATCTCATGCAGTGAACCGGGTGAGATACTGAACCCACATCTGAAGGCCCGAAACATTAACACAAGACTTTAAACACCATATTTAAGAAAATCAATTATCAAACCTCACTGGTCCAAACTGAATTCAGTGCTTTATTAAGTTAACTACTATCTTAAAACTTAATTCTGAAATTAATCCCAGGTTTTATACAATTCAAAAACTTTCCAACATAGGTATTGACAATCACCTATATGCTGTGCTGCTTTTAAATATATTTAAGTGTGCAATGTTTACACAAACTCAAACCTATCTCATAGGTTAGAGAAGCCCCAAACAACATTGCAATAAATACAGTTTAAACTGCACCTGGAGAACTTCTATGCTAGAGTTTTTGCTCTTATTTTCAAGGATTCCTGCAATACTCCTTTCTAAAACAGAAATAACAACCTTCATTATTTTTGTATACTTCAAGTTTCTTAAGTGCTATTAAGTCAAAGTCCTTGAACTATCAAAAAGTTGTAGCCAACCTTCACGCCTCTCCTTTGTTTTGAGGAACAAAGTAATGAACTCTTATTGCCAGGAAATAAATGCTATCCACATGGGGTAATCATGTCAAATGTTGGTATTAGTATTACTACAAGCAGCACTGAAAACATCAAGGCAAGGTTTACACACGGATCTTTCATTACATCTACTGACAACCCTGAAAATGAGTTACAAGCTCATGAAACAAGAGCCATTGCTCAAACTTGAAGGTAAAGGCAGCAATGCTGATCAATTCAGGAAGCTGAAAACCATCATGTGGAGTTGAAATTAGGTGTGTTCATCAGCCCAATGAGAAGAAAAGGAGTGCAGCAGAGGGGGAGCAAGGTTTGGTAATTTTACGTTATTGTCCTATTTTTTGTCTCCCTGAAGAGGAAAGGTGATAAAATGGGGATTGGCTAAAGAGGTCAAGAGAATTACGTGGTTTAAAACCACTGAGTTTGTGAGTTTTAAGATCTAACAGATTTCTGAGTTTCATTTCCCTGCTTGTCTTTCAAATTTATTTTGCAGACTTTGCTTGAGGTTTAAGAAGACAGTGTGAGAAGTAGCTTTCTAAGACTTTTTCTCCCACTCTCTTCTAATGATTTTGCAAGTGGTCATACCAGTGCACAGCAGCTGTTTAGCTTCTCTGGCACGGTCTCCCTGAGTGCATTCCACTGAGGTACATCAGAGGAAATACTGTTAGACCAGCCCTTTAGATATCTCAAAAAACCCTGGATTTCAAATATTTCCCCCAATAATTATAGGAAGATTCACACTAAAAACAGTTCAGTTTTTTGCAGAATTAATTTTGATGATCTACATCTATTGGATACTGCCTGTCAGAAACCATGAACAGAATTACTGGTAACCATCTCCAGTGTCACAAAGTGTCATAAAGGATTTGACACAGGCTGAAAAACCATCTAGTTAGAACTTGCAACTTATTTATTCTACATATCTGGGTATTTGTTTCTAACACAGATGACATGCTAGAGGCATTTGTCAATATTTGTCACAGGGATTTCAGAGCTTTGCAGAGAACCAGCTGGAAAAATTTTAAAACTATTAAGAAAATTTTTTCTTCCAATGTCTTTCAAGGAAATGGCTTTACCATTTTCATCTAATCTTTTAAATAAGCTACAGAGGCAACAAGAAACAAAAAAGTCAGTCTGGGAAGCTGAAGTGTTTTCTGGACCAGAGAGTCTAGAAGTGCTAGAGAAACTACAATCTGATTTTGCTTAGTGTACAGTAGAGGCCAGACTTACACACGGGTACGTACACACCCCCCTGTGCTCACACTGAATTGACTGACATTTCTTAGCTTCTACTCCCTTGACTGCTGTGTTACTACTCTGCCACACAGTCCTTTGACTTTGTTCCAGTTTTACATAGGTGCAGTATTCCAAAATGTTTACATGAAAATGAAGGAGAGGACTGCAGTCAGACTCTCTCAATATCACTTCAACATAGTTGCCAGAAAATGACACACTGCTACTCTAACTGATGTGTCACTGTAACCTAAAATGAAGAAATGAAATAAATCTAATTTTGTTGAAGTCCCACGCTGATTAATATATTCAATAGTGCCATTTAAACAAAATCTAAACTGTTCTTACTTGATTTCAACACAGACAAGCTAATGAAATAAAAAACCTGCATCCAATGGATCAAACTATCAGTCTGAATCTAACCTGTGAATGAGAATAATTCCAGGACACAATGAGGACAAGAACAGCTTAGTGCTTAGTTCCCCAAGCTGATGAATTAAGGACCTTAAACTCACCATATTACAGGGCAGTGCCGTGTTAAGATACCAGAACAGACTGGACTGTGAGTCAACTGGAATTTCTAAAGGGGGTAACATAGAGCTGATAGTGAAGATCTCAAAAACAGTCTAGTCTCATGAACAAGAAGTTTCTCTGCGGCTATTTGGCTCTTCTCCCTATGGGGCCAGGTCCAGCTTTGCACTGACAGGCATTTCAGTGCCTGAGGTATTTGACTGACAGTCATTCAGGGATCATAACACCAAGCTAATTGCAGCAGGGATATGCTCTTCGGCTTCACTTTCTGCTTCACTAGAGTTTCTCTATGATCTTGGTTAAGGAAACCTCTGTTTCCATTTCCAATGTGTTGCTCCATGATATAAAATACTCCCTACCATTACAGGAACTAAATACAAAGAGAGATAGTAATGCTGTAACAGAAGGTTGTGGGGAATGTTCTCAACGCACTTGGATCATGGACGCAGTTAGAAATTACACTCAATGTAAGCTTGTCAAGTACCAGTTCTAAAAATCAAACTCTCTACGTCTAGGAAACAGTTCAGAAAAATTTCAGCTGTTCAAATAAGCCCTTCAGTAGCTGATTTTCCTTTTCCTCTTGATCAGTGCCATCTGTAACCAGCCACATCTTACAGATATATTTTCAGATATAATTCCGAGAATCTGGTGAAATTCCACCACTGCTAATTATTTCACTTGATTCACATCACCAGTTCAGCCCCTCATCCTCTGTGCACATCCTGCCTCCCACTGGCACTGCCACGGCCCACGGGGCAGCAGCCAGACTTTACCAGACCGCAAGTGCAGCTGCCCCTGCAGGAAGTACAGAACCTGGAGGCACTTCCAGAGGCAGCACCAAAGTAGTTATTTTGACAGCCTCAGTGTGAGGGCTGCTGAAGGTGTCTGTCTTTTCTTTGCTCATAGAGAACAAAAATGCGCTGGGCAGTGTGGGATGAAACAGATGGCATTACTGAGAATTGTGTTGTTCAAGTCATGCCTTTTCCTTCTCTGCTATGATATGACAACCTTGATGTCTCAGGAAAAAAAAAAAAGATAAAATTCACTCTATTTCTCAGAACAGTGAAAAAGAGGAAAAAACCTAACTTAGATTTCCCAAGTAAGATACAATGTATCAGAGAGATTTCTACTTAGTAACATTGCTAAAAAATTGTATTAGTCTCCTGCTTTTTAATGACAGTTCGGAAAACATGTCTTTCTTGTTTCTCAGTACATTTTTCCCCTCAAAATCCTCCATCATATGCTGACACATCTTGTCAAAAAGAATTGTCACAATTTAAAATAATGCAATATACAGCCATTTTGCCTTTTTGTTTTTAACTTAATCGTTGATCACACTTAAAGACACCTCTGTAAAAGGACTCCATAGCAAATACTGTTCCATGAAAACCCTGAAGGGCATTCCACTAAAGATGTTACCCAGTTTTGTCACCAAATATCACGTTTTCACATACTAAAAAGTCTTTATTTAATTGCCCACATGTTAATTTTCATGTAAATGATAGATTATCTACCAACATGGTTATGTTATGATACCTATAATTCCCTGGAGGAAAAAACCCATACACATTACTATACATACTATGGCAAAATACACAAAGGGACCACCTGAAATATAAAGACAGGCAAATTTAGGAATAAACTTTAAAGACTGAAAATACTGAAATGCTGATTAAACTAATCACTTCTATATAAACAGGAAAGTATAGAACATAAAAACCTTTTTATTTTTGGACAAGATATGGATTGCATACAAGTCCCTTCAAATGGCCTGAAGTACATAATAATTAACTATTGTATATTTTTTCCCCCCTCAATGGTTGTGCTTTGGAAGAGCATAAATTTTTGTTTAGCTTAAATACAAAAAAGTCACTGTATGGCACAAGCTCCCATTAAATTCAGATTAGTTTTAAGAACACACAATGCAATTGCAGCTTTCCTGAAGCCACTGATATGTTTAAATTACAAAGCTATTTTCTTCATAATACTGAAAGGTGCATAGGGCTGAATACTCTAAAAATATTTTAAATATTGATGCTTTTTAAAGTGCAGTATTCCATATTCCCTCAAAAAATATGGACGTATGTATCAACATAAGGATAGTGAGGCTCTTTTGCACTGAAAACACTGTAAAAAATTAAAATTTATTTACCATTTTGAGAAACACTTCCATATCTTTTTTTTTGGGGGGAGGGGAGGCTGGAAATTCTGACCTACAAGAAGGAACGCCTTACTCTTGGGAATCTTGTAGGAAATTTAAAGTTCCAAATGCTCACTTTGTATATATACAAAATCATTTGCTAAGTTTCTATTGACAGACATTCCCACTAAATACCTTTTCATTATTGAATTGCAATGATCTAGCACATTGATGGCTAAAATCTGCCCCAAATCACAGCACTTTAAAATACCCATTTTGAACCTCAATGTACTGAAAATGTACAAAAGAGTCTCTGCTCATTCAGCTCCTTACCATTTCCACTCTCTTGGTACAGAAAAAGCTGAAGGTCTTTTAAAAATAAACCAATTACAAACATTTTAGGTTTTCCCTTTAACAAACCTATTTCTCAAACTTATACTAGATACATATAGAAAGGACTAATAACGCTTTCTTTATTTTTCCCCTAAAATCTCAGACTGAATGCTGACAATACAGCCAATTATTTTAAATGAGTACTGGTGTGCACTTTCTTTCTCATTTGAAAAAGTAAATTTAGCTCATGCTTGTGAAACACAGCTCCATTCCTTCCTCCACTCTACAAAAAAAGAAAACTAAGAAATGGCATTCTTCTCTTGAAAGTATTGAATTGTAGCATAGTGTCTAAAATGGGTCAAGATCCGATGCAGAATGCTGACGAGCTTTTTAGACACAACCTTCAGCCTAAAATTGTCACAGGCCCTCCATCTGGCCCATCAACTGAGTATGTGCAATTGTCAGCAGTAGTAAAATCTTCCATTTAGAACACAACGTGAATGGAAAAAGACTGAGCCTTCACTGTCCAAAGGATTTTAATCATTCAAAAAGCAGTTGGCAGGCAGCCCAAGTTCTCAGGATACAAGAAGTTCCCCTCCACCTCTCATCCTTTTCTGGCTTTCTTTTCCCTGTAAAAACATATTAAAATTGCACAAAGTTTATTTAAACATTATTTCAGCAGTGGTGCTTCCTCAAAATGACTAAGGCTACTACCACATTCTTACTGCTCTCCTACGGAAGAAGTGCCACACAAGTCAGTAACTTTATTCACGTGAAAAGTAGAATAATTTTGTCGTCCTTTTAAAAAAAAAATAACTGAGCAAGTTGAAATACATGCCTTATATCGCCAGTCACAGGAGGTCCACAAAGATCCTTCCAGAGACCTACAGTTTCTGAAAATCTGAAAGGTGAGTCTACATCACAGAGTCATAAGAACTTACGCCTTACGCTGGTGTTTGATTGTGAGCTACAATATATTGATCCACAATAAAATAAAATCAAATCCTATTGATGGCTGGCATGTCTAAAATGACTGAATCATATCATTCTGTAAAATGAAAAGGGGTAGTTTTATTCAATTTCAGGTCTCAATTTAGTGCAATTTAAAAGCATTCTGAATGAGGCTACACAACCAGCAGCCCTTACACACATTCATCATTCCTCTTTGCAAATTCTGTGTGTATATATGCACAACACATCGAGAAATATAAAGAAATTAACAAAACTAACAAAGTTGCAGCAAAACAAAAGGTAATGGTTGTTGGTTCTCTGAGGTCTCAAAATAACCTATTTATGCACAATCACCATTAAGACCATAAACACAGGCAAATCTTTTCTACGTTCTACCCATGACCAAAAGTGGACTTCTATGTTAAATAAAATGGATGCAGACAAGAGTAGCACTGCAGAGTAGACAGTATCTTACCTAAAAAAATTTCAGTTAACCTTCAAAACTATAATGCAAGAATTCTTCTTTTGGGAAAACTAACCAGAGTCAGCACTTATTTCAAAGGCAAGAACAAATATTATTCTGAAGCGTAAAATAGACAAGATCAAGGTTATAAAAATAACTCGAGAAGTTTAACGCTTGCAAATTTCTGCTTTCCTTCAGACTAAAAACTGTTCCCTTACAAAAAACTGTGAAATACTTTTTACACTTTTAATTTTAGTTATTTGAAAGGGATATCTCAGTAGAATCATACTAAGACCAAACTTCTTCAGTAATCCAAAACAGAAATCTCATGTTTGTGTACTCTCAGTGACAAAGGAACAAAGTTAAAACAGCTAAATATCACTTTTTTTGCACATTTACCTTTTATAAGTGTTTCTTTTATACTGCCATTCCCGTTGCCTGCTCAGCAGCCACTAATGCAAGTCTTCTCCTTTCTTTGTTACCCTTCTAAAAGGTCTTAAGTTTTCTAGGTTTGCTGTTTATCCAGAAATTGTCTTATGGCAAATCTGTACAGCTTCATAGCATTTTCCAGGTCCCTGCGAGACACAGCTCATGGCACCTGAAGGCACCACCAGCATGAAATAGCACATTCCGGTTCTAAGAGCAAAATCTCAGTATTGGAAATAACATGCTTTGAAGATAACAATTCAGCACAGAAGTTTGCAGTTACCCCTCACTGTCTGTCTTGCATCATTTGAGTGGCACAATCCTGTTCTGGCAGCCAAAGTGTTGGTTTTCTGATGGGTTATGACAGCCCTTTGCCACTGCAAGGCCTCAATTAAATGTATTATCCTCAGGCTTTAACAAAAATCTTAACCACTACACCCATTTAGATCATTTTCCCCAAGAACTCTGCACCAGGGGGTGAAGCAAACTCACGTTCAAGTACTCAGGATTCACAGGCACCACTCTCCATCCTGTCTCCCAGCCGGGACTGTCACAGCGCTGATGGAGCTTACGGGTTTATTGATTTTACTGCTACATACCAGGTCAATTGGAATCATAACAGGGCTCATGCTTGGCAAGCATCTCTTTTGTCAGGCTCAGCAAATTCATTGACAAGCACTTTTTCCCACTGTAATTCAAATCTTTTATCCAGAAGACTAAAATATATATGCACAATCACAAGAGGATAATGAGCATCCACTTGGAAAAACAAACTCCCCTCCCACCCCAAAAATCCACGTGAATGCATTGCAACTGAGACCTCCAATCTCAATCCAGTGACAAACCCTAGTATGTCACCACCAAAACCTTAAACGACACATGAAGTTCAAACATGATATTAAATCATCTTTATTCATTCACCCACAGGTAAGTGCAATCAGGAAATAACTTTCTTTGGGGGTGGGAGTGGGAGGTGTCAGAGTTTATCAATTCACTCACTGCTTTTTACAACCCTAGTTTAGATGTTTTAAAAATACTGTCAACTGGCTTTGCTACACGTTAAATGCCTTACATTCAAGAATTTAAAAATTGCCTTTTGCAGATGCTGTTGCAGGAAAACAAAATTTTAAATCAAGTGGAAGAACTAAGCTTTGATAATACTTTGAATCATAAATCTTGCCTTCCCCCAGTTAATTAGAAGTTAATTAGATATTAAGCTGTATCAAACAATCACTTCAGCTACCACAAAGACCTAAATTTGTTCAAAACTTCCTATGATAAAAGCGCTAAATCTCAGTCATAACAAAGAACTAGGAGATACCATTTTCTATTTTTCTGTTGGTTAAAGAAGGAAATACATTCTTATCAGCAAAACTAATGATGACAACAGCTAAGTTACCCTGTTTAGCAATTTGTGTGGAAACCAAGTACTGTAAATACCCTTCGACATTGTCTTACAAAAATAAAATTCTCTTTAGCAAGACTACTCTAACACCCTCTAAAATATGAGATACACAAAATAATTTAGGTTTTCAAGCAAAATTGGCTTAAAAGAACATAATGAGAAATGACTGAGAAGTGATGGTCGAAGAACTGTTGCTATATTTAGAATAGTTAGCTAATTTGAAGTCAGAACAAAAAAGATTCCCATTTCTGCACAGCCCAGCACTCTGTTAAAAAAGCAATTCTTCTCCAGTAAAGAAATTAACACATACGTACCAGAATTATTTTACTGAAGTGAGCAATGGCAGAGACATTTCAAACAGACACCATTATCAGAGAACAGAGACAAGCATGAAGCTGAGTTTTATCTGAGATATCTAAAGGCATTAGAAAGGGAAGAGATGAATATCAACTCACCAAAAACACTGGCGATCTAACAGCAAAGCTTGTCTCACATCTCAAGTTTCCAGTTCCAAGAGAAATCACATGTGCACTGATAGAAGGATGACAAAAGGGCATGCTGTGCTCTCATCTACTTCAGTTGAATGACAGCCCTACTAACAGGGAACCGAGACACACTGCAAAATCTGAAAGAGGGGGGACCTCATATGAGCATGCTCAGTATCTAATTTAAAATGGCCTGATGCTTCATCCCAGCATGAGATGGCCTACTTCCAAACAATTTCAGAACTTTAAGTCAAATCTAAAATCATTAATTGGAATATGGAGAACTCATCCACCAGTATTGATTTTTTGGGTTTTTTTTTGGTTTTTTTTGTTTTTGTTTTTTTTTTTTTTTTTTTTTTTTTTTTTTTTTTTTAAGTCTGTGCTTATGCACAGATAATTATTTGCACTACTTCCCTGCAGGGCATCCTAAGGCTTAAACACCATCATCATGTGCTTCACTGTAATTACACCATGCCACTGTAATAGATTGAAAATCATTTCAGGACAGCATGATTTGAACCCTCAGCAGCACAGTTCATAAATCAGATAAGGACAGCAAATCTGATGAATATTCTCCAAACTGATATAAGAATTATTCTACCTGATGATTTCTGGCCAGCTTTTTTTTCATTACTATTACTTTTTTTTTTTTTTTTAGGGTGGGGGAGGCAAGAAGGAAGGCTTGAGAACTGTCTAACAAGTGATTCATGTTCCAGAGCAGTTTACTTCCACTTAAAATCCTCTTTACACATAAAGAAACCATTTAGCTTCCTGATGAAATAATTTATTTTCATACCAGAAGTCAGGTTATTCACATGCAAAAATCCTCTGTCAAAGAAGCAGATATTCAAACCTTTTCCCTTTAGAGATTAGTATCTCTTAATACACCCACAGACAGACAACAGCAGTACAGAACTCTTCTATGTTTTGGTGTTCTCTATCTCACAGGCCTCTTTCCATATTTATTGTATATTCATTTTTACAAATGAATACACAAAATCTTTCCCCTCTTGTAAGAAGACAAAAGCTGCACCTCAGGCACTTCTGGGGTTTTTTTAAATGCTTTCCTGCTTATCATTCAAGCTGAACGCACAGCCAGGCAGCTACTTTATAAATGCTCTATTTTAAAACATGCCATATATAAAACCCAGCACAGTCTGTACCACACCTGGGAGAGCAGGAAAACGACTTGGAATAAATTCTACTATCCTTTATTAACTCTACTACCAAATCCTCTCCTTGTAGTATGGTGGATATTGGTTAATACAATGCTTTGTAAAAAAGCAAGACGTTATTCTCAAGCGTCACTAATATCTACAAGTAACTTAAAAATGAGGATTTCCTAGCCATGCAAAAATGCTCATAGTTACTATGAGAATCTACAACTTCAAACACAGAGATCTGAAATTTAAGACACACACACTGCACTCCTGGGCTTTAAAAATCCCATTGGCAGGAAAACAAAGTATTTACTAAGGTAATTATTTTAACATTAATCCCTGCCCTTTGCCTTCGAGCTCACACAAAGTGATGGGATGTACTTTCACTCCAGAAATTCCTTCCAGGCACAAACCTGCAAGTCAAGATGCACAGCAGAGCTATGGCACAGTTGAACCTGATTTCAGGAACAAACCAAAACGTCCCATTTAATACTCCAGAGATAACATTACATCACTATAAAAAGAAACTGATTGATAATCATGTAATACTAACTGCATTCATTTGATTTTTAATCCCCATAATACTTTAGTAGTTATTTTTCTTTCACCAGTGCATACCAAAACCAACCCTTACTACAAGATCTGTCCAGGTTGGAAAGTTCAAATGAATTTCTTTGTCTACCTCTAGGAGATGAAAAGTCTCTTCTTGATAGGAATTTCACTATTTCTTTGCCAGCTAAGGAACACTTTAAAAAAAAAGGAAATGAGTACTAAATTATATTTCACATTTTTATCTAATCTTCTCTCATCACCTAACTTTTCATCATTTGCTTTGTTACTGCTCTCTGAACTTCCAAATAGATCCAGACTGGTGAATTACAACATGTTTTTAAAATGCAAGATGTCGATAACATTAAGAGTTGCCTCCTGAGTGAGAAATGTTTCATCCAGGCGAGTTTGCTCTAGCTTCATTCTAAACCCAAAATAAATACATCTCACAGAAGGAAGATTAATTGTATGAATCTATAGCTACCTAATCAGTAGTTTGCAGTTTCCACATACAGAAGATGAAGGGGAAGAAGTTGCTAATAAAAATCCACTAAAACTGAACTAAACGTTGTTCTCTTTTTTCAAGTTCGTTCCCCATTGTTTCCCCAAATCCCATTAACCTGAGCACAAAATACAACAATTTTCTTTGAGCTAGACAACAAGTTCAAAAGGTCTGAAGTTAAATTTTTGTTGCTATATTCTCCCCCAGAAGAAAATTTTCATGGAAAAAAACCCCTCTGTATTTCTTGGGCAACTGCTCAACTTCAGAGAAGCGTAAGGAAATTTCAGGACAATTTTGTTCTTTCTTTTGAGGAATCTGTGTTTTATTCTCTAATTACCTACAAATTGTAGCTGCAATAATGAAATGCAAAGGGGCTATGAATAGCACATAAAACCAAAATACTTTGATTCCACAACTAATGCAAAATGCTACTTGCAAACAAGTCTCTTGCTGAACTTGAAAGTGTTCCTTTACAATGATACAAATTTGACTTTCAAGATCTGTATACTTGATAAGAAAGTTTTACAGCAAACAAGTATAAATTTGCTAATTCACAACCTCATAAACACCTCTTGAAAGAAAAAATAATTGAATTAATACATAAGTAGGAAAATGTTCCTTGTATACAGGACTTTGGGAAAACAATTCTTCTGAACGTGACAAAGCCAGTGTTAAAGTCAAACACCAGACCTGGAAGCTGAAACATTTTTCTAGACTTTCTGCACTGATAGCCAAACCAAAGTCTTGTTGTCACACAACACACTAACACTGTGCCAGACTACTGTGTTATAAAGACTAAGTTCAGCGAGCCCTCGGAGACTGTTACAGGAATACAATTCATTTCAGTAAACTCAGCACACACAGAAGATGACACAGAAAATGTCTAATGACTGAGGTGGTGGGGCTTTTTTTTCTTTTTCTTCTTTTAATATATTTACCAAGAAATTAGGTGGTAAATACCTTAGACATCTTTCTTCTTAACAGCTTCTTAGCAACAGTTCACACAGGAATATTTCTGACTACCTGTTCCGACAGCAGAGCCACTCACTGTAGTAAGGTGGGCGTTCAGTATTATATTTAGGTTCGTTTCAAGTCTCAATATCAAACTGACCACTATTTCAGAATGAAGTAGGAAGCACTTTTAAGCTTATAACTGGGCTTTGTGTGGATTTTATTAAAAGCATTCATTTATGTAACTGATGTTTTTAACTAAACATGATAAATTCTTCAGTAAATTATATGCAGCTGAGTTTCACAAGACTTTCTGGCATCCTGAAGAGAATTCCACAATCACATCTCTTATACATGAGCTCCTTCAGCTCTATTCTCAGCTTTGGCATGATGACACAAGCAGCTTTCCTGAATTTGGTCTACTGGAAGTAATATCTCAAGATGTCTCTCTCAAACACTACATCACAGATACATAAGAAATCTTCCTTTTCTATATAAAGCTACATTGTCCAGAAATGTGTAGCATTTTAAAACCTGTTTGCCATTATGTTTTTACATCTTATCTATCAGCTGACCTATTCAAGTGGAAAGAACATTTTTCAAACAAAACGAAGAAAAAACATGTGAGTCTAGACAACCACAAGAGAAAAACTACATATGCAAAGTTCAAAAGATGAGTAATTTTTCTCTTATTTACATATCATTCCCGTCCTTGTTTCTATTCATAGTTTTGTCTGTGCTACATATTTTCAGTGTGTTTATTGTGCAATGCTTTACTCTTCCTATATCAAGGTGCATATTTCTCTGGTTTTTGTTCTTTTGTAATTATTGTTGCTTGAAAATATTGTCTTGGTTTACAGCTTTTCTTTCCATCACACATGTTATTATTGACTTCCTTAACATTTTCCTTGTTGACCTGTGTCCTCGTGTCTTTAATACTGAGATCAAATTACACAGATGTTGAATATTTCTCATGAAAAGCAACTTTGAACAATCAGGAACAAAAAGAGAAGAGGAACACATGAATCTTCTGAACTTATTAATACACACAATATGGCTAAAGGCATCAGGAACTGACTCAATACCAATATCAGGACTAGGACAGAAAAACAGAGTTTATTATCTGCAGTGTTTGTCTTACCTCTCTCACTATCTCTGTTGTCACAGTTTATGTGAGTAGTTGGGTCTGCAGTTTAGAAGTCTCTTACTTCACTTGAGTTTGCTGCTCTTGGTGCACCTGCAGCAAACCTAAAGAGAGCCTAAAAGTGGGGCACATCCCACCCCAGAGGCATTACCATGACACAACCTTCTCCAATGGATATGTCCTCCTCACCTCCTTTCTTCACTTGAAGGCTTCATTACAGAAGACTTGGCAATTAAATGACATGACACAGCATGAAAGAGCAGACAGAACCAAAGAATCCACAAAGTGCATTTGCTACATCAGTGATAAGACATTCCTTATTAAGCTATTGTAATCTTCTGATAAGTGTGTCATTTTTTAGTCCCTCTTCAAATGTACACAATTAAACTGAATAGTCGTATCTGAGTTTGTTCCCATTTATATTGTCATTTCCTTACTAAATATAGGGACACTAAATGTTCAAGATATAGTAAGTTTGTGCTCATGCTCTTGAATAAGTAAAATGGAAAATTAAGGTTTATATCTGCTGTTCACAGCTTATAAAAACAGACTGTGTATTGGTATTTAATATATGGCCATAATGATTCATTTGGAAAATCGTATCAGACAATGTGCCAGAACATATAAAACCTTCACTGCAGCCCAGAATGTTAGTGTTGTTTTCCAAATTCATATATATTTATATTACAGGGTGTCTGAGACTAAGACCAGGTCTGAAGCAACCACCTTTCAATGAATACGAGGTACAGAAGTGCCTGATGATGACAAGCTCTACCTACATGGATACTGCTAACCCTCTACCTATCTCCTCAGAGTAGACAGAACTCTCTTACACCCATTATTCTCTTAATGAATTTGCTTGTCTTCTAAAAATAGTCATTAGCTCTAGAAACATATTCAATATGGCAAGAGAACAACAGCCTGACAAAGGAACTGTACTTGACAAAGCAAATTTTTTACTGTTTCTAAAATTCAACCTATTATTGCCATTCCTTTTTTATTTTCTCTTTATTCCCAGAATTGCCATTAAAAGAAATCCAGCAATTACATATATGAAAATGTTTACTTCTGCTACAAAACTGACCACCTCAGGAATCCAATCTGAATACTTACTCTTAAGGACCAACGCAATTATTTTTCTACAGCTTTTTTATACTGCAAAAATTGTACAAGTCGACATCACTGCAGACCTGGTCAGCTGGTAAGACATTCTTCAACTCTATTTAGCATCAACAAAAGCAGAATAAAATACTTTTCAGTTTTTGATGCAACACAAAAGACATGTGAAACAACCCATCAAATACAAGTTTCTGTATAAGAAACACTGAAGCTCAGCAGCTCTTTTGTGCTCCAAGATCTATAGATGTTTTCAAATCCTTATTCATTAACTGTCACAAAGCACAAATCCCTTTTATTAACTGGTAAAGCCAGAGTTAAAACTGCTGAGATCCCATCTGGAAAATATCTCAATTCTCCTCTCAAACTAACTTTCCAGTCAGCCAAAGCTCTTTGCAACACTCCTAAACCCATTCTGAATCGCAGTTACATATGTGCTCATTAAGCTGCTTCTTTATATTAATGGGAGGAATTGTAGTAAAAATATCTTCTTGTAGAGTTATCACTTTATAAAACAAATATAATGAATTTAAAATTAACTACTTAGAATAACATGCTACTCTGACAGCTTGCTGACTGTGTACTCAGCGCAGAGCTACAGACATGAGCACTGGCTGAATCAATCTGAACAAGCAGCAAAATCTCTGCCCACCTCCCAAGATTCTCCATACGTAAAAATTAAATTGATGAAATACCTGCAGTGAAAGGGTGGAGGACAAACTCTTTTGCATTAGAGAAAATGTGAAATATTTCAAGGGAAATGTCTATAACATTTCAAAATTATTTAAAACAAAATACAGATCAGCATCGCTAAACAGTAAGATAAGAGAAGTTTACTAAAGGAAAGAAACATTTTTAAAGTATTCAAATGGGAAAAGGAGTAACAGGTTTAATGAAAACTCCAGCTCTGAGGCACCACTTGCAAATGTGCAGAGGGTGAAAAGGGGAGAGAGAGATGCTGGATCTCAAGTCTAATACAGCTTGTCTTTCAAACCTCAGAATCAGAAAGCCTTTCAACCAAAAAAAATAAACAAAAAAACTCCCATCAGAATCATAAAATGACTTGGGCTGGAAGGGACCTTAAAAATCATCTCATTCCGACACCCCTGGCACAGAAAGGGACACCTTTCACTAGACCACATTGTTCAGACCTCCATCCAACCTGGCCTTGAACACATCCAGGGTATTCACAACTTCCTTGGACAAGCTGTGCCAGTACCCCATCCACCCTCACAGGGAAGAAGGTAAAGTCACTGCAGAAAGCTCAGCTACATTATGTTTTCATACTTCTTGTAGCTGGGGAAGTCCTTATGACACCCTTGTTCACCTGATTGACTCAAGGCAGATCATCAATTGAATCAAAGTATTGATGGAACATGATGATACACCAGATAGTATTTTGTAACCACAGAGCTTATCTATTGTCCAAGGCATCTAAATTGCCTCAGCTGCACAGACCTGAAAGGTCCCTGACCCTATGCCAAGTTTCACAGAGCTTCTAGAGTCAGCTAGAGGACTACAGACAGTGAGCCCCGTGGTTTGTACCAGGCAAAGCAGCAAGAATTACTATAAATAACTGAACTTACAGGTATGAAATCTGTTGCAACAGGGAAGAGCTTTTGAAAACAAACACTGTAGCTCTGAGAGCTACTAGACTTGGAGCAGTAAAACAAACTAACAACGACAAGACTCCCACAAACCAACCAAACAAACAAGCAGACAAAAAAAATCTCACCAAAATAAAGTAAACAGGCCTCAGCTCACAGAGAACCTAGTTTTTCTAAAAGCACCGAGTAAGGTCACTCATCAAAGCTGCTGAAACAAACTAAGCTGCCAGGGGGTAAGAGGGAAGGCTGTCACATAGATGGTAATGGGATCACAAGAATGAAAGGACACATTCATAAGACCTGCAAGGGCTTGAGCTCACATATATTCCTCATTCTGCTTTCAAAGCGGGAATGAATACAGAAGCTAAACTTCACCAGTATTCTCAGGACCAAGGATGCTACTCAGGATGACAACAAAGGCCCAAATGAAGAGTCACAGAGAAACTATACAAGATTAGGAACACAAGCAGTAAAATACCAAGCGATATTTAATAGCCATAGCACAACATGATATAAATGAAAAAAACAACCTGTATTTTACACAAGAGAATGTAGTGACAGGACAAGAGGGAACAGCTTCAGACTGACAGAGTAGGTTTAGATTAGATATTAGGAAAAGATTCTTTACTGTGAGGGTGATAAGGCACTGGAACAGGTTGCCCAGGGAAGCTGTGGATGCCCCATCCCTGGGAGTTTTCAAGGCCAGGTTGGATCGGGCTTGGAGCAACCTGGTCTAGTGAAAGGTGGCCCTGCCCACAGCAAGGGGGGTGGACAAAGATGATTTTTAAAGCCCCTTCCAATCCAAACCATTCTATGATTCTATGACATTCAGACACCTTTTCACAGACCGGTCATCTCACAGGGAACTGACAGAAAGTTCTGTGTGCAGAACAGTCTTTACACACATACAGCACAGAGCTCTGTTTAGCTTTTACATCAACTTGTGGAGAGTTTGCACAGGTTCAGGGATGAACACAAAAACCCATCAGGTTAAAAACAAAGGGATGAGCTCTGCCTCTTGAAGTCACTGAGCTACAGAGTGCTTTTGGCCAGAATTCTTGTTTAGGTTCTCAAAAGAAAAACAAAACACAAATCCTCACCTCTGGCTATCTCAGTGTCTGGCAAATGATGCAAAACCCAGCAAATACACACTTCAAGAAACCTTGAAGACAGGACTTCCCAAACTACTGGAGACAATTTCTCCTACATTTGGCTGTTTTCCTCAGCTAAAGTAAAGTTCAACAGGAATGACATTATAGTGCCAATTTACTAGAAATCTAGGGTTTTTTTTCAAACTTACAAATGTCTTCAAACAGTTTTTCCTATTCCTCTGGCTTCTTCACCTTTTCAACAAGATAGGGAATGATTCACCAACTTGTGGCAGAGTTGACTTTCACTTCTAATGACATTAAGCTTGTCAAATATGAACATCTCCCTCCAGCAGGCCAGAGCTTACAAACTGTTCCCTATTTCCCTGGAAATTGATGTAGCATGGATTGTGGGAGAGAGAGTACAGTAATTCTCAAGCCACAGACACTGAAAGATTATTAAACCACTGAACAGGATAATTAAACTCTGAATGATCCACAGCTAATTTGCAGTTGAACTTTCCTACTCAGCATAGGTCTGTAATTATAATTTTCAGTCAGATACTTGATATAAGAGTCCTTGTTAGGGGTTTTTCACAAAGAGGTGCCTGAAACAGGGATACTTGGGTAACAAAAATCACCAGCTAGAACACAGCTGTTTAATTTTATTCTCAACTGAATCACCAGCTCCTGCACAGTGCCGGATTAGCCACTAATTTCACAAGCTTTCCTTCTGTACAAGCTGCCACCAGTTCAGCCAAGTTCTCCTCACCCAGAACTCCACTGTCAGGCACCAACCACTGAAACCTGCTGGAAGCAAATCTAATCAGAGCGACAGCTAAAATAAAACCAGCACAGAAGAAAATCATTATATTAGGGCTTTCCCTTCTGTTAAAGTAGATTTTAAAGTAGCTTTATATTCCTTAATATGAAAAAGCCTACACACATCAATAAAAACTTGAGGGAGCAACACTCAAAATGTTTTTTTGACTTGTTTTCAGGACAATAGCCCAGGGATAAAGTTTCATTATTACTCCAATATTTCAAGTCCTTCGAAAAGTGTAAAATTTATACTCAGGATACCACTCAAACATGGTTCCCAGGAAATACACTAAAAGCAAAGACACAAGAAAATCAACAATTAAATTGGATTTACATGACTAATATAAATCTCTTCAGTTTTGAATCCTACAGTCAAATTTTAACTACACCAAGAATATTTTGCAAGCTATTATTTTCTTAAAACACCCATCTTAATTTTAAAGATGTACTCACACTGACATGGAATAATATGTATTCACAGTATCTTTAAGAACGGGAAGGTAAACACTGGTGATTTCACTTCCTATAAGTAAAAGACTCATTATCATCCAAAACACTTAAAAAAAAAAAAA
>VXBX01003941.1:355917-372039 GCA_013400415.1 Scytalopus superciliaris | reverse complement strand
AACACAGGAAATCTGAAACCAAACTACAAAACCACACACTGAAACTAAACTACAAAAAAACCAATCAGTCCAAAAAGAAAAGAGAGAAATTAATGAGCAAGTTAGCCAAATGTGTGGCTTCAGTGTAAGCCAGAGGCAATTCATTCACAGCTTTACTTCTCTTTTAAGCAGCCTCTGAAGGGCTCTTTTTTAAGGCTAAGGCATTACTTAGAAATATACACACAGACACTGAAATACAAACAATCACAAAGCAGTATTGAAAGTGAAAACTACAAAAAATTTGTTCTGACATCCTCCTTGAAAATCAGAAAAAATAAAAGAAAGAATAAAGACTTTATTCTTCACTGATTATTACATGAGAACATGATTACTTTAATCCCTCACTGAGGACATGAGAAGAACAAACAAAAATGTGCCTGTGTTTCAACACCACTGCTGATTTTGCACCTTCTAAGCCATGTGTGACTCAAGATTTCAAAGTAAACTGCTAAAACAATTGCCTAACGTCAAACAAAATAAGAAAAGATGACAAACTGTTGTCTGTCTTAACTTGAAATGAAGAAAAATATTAAAAAAGACTGAATTACCTGTAGTACTGCTTGAGAAAACAGAATATGGTACAGTGCAGTGCAAGGCCATAGTGTGCAAACAGCTATGTGCATACAGTGGACAAATCTGAAAATGTGTTTATTTCAACTTGTCTACAAGTTTCTCTGCCCAACAGCAGCTCTGTCTACTAAAATGCACTATGCACAAAGAGGTTTATAACTGCAATCATCAGTTTCACTGTAAGTGATTTTGCAGACAACTCAACATTTGTTTGACACAGAGAACTCAACCACGCACAGGACAAACCCTCCTGCACCATCCCCATGTCATGTTCAGCTACAAAATACTCAGGAAACCATCTGCAGACAAACAGAAGTTTCACATTTTTACCACATTAATTCCTCCATCTAAAAAAACCTTGGTGGTCTTAAGTGCTTTCAAAAAATTTATGTAGAGCCTCAGATTTCCATGTAATATCCTATTCAGCACTTCAGACCAATTAAATTATATTTGAAAACCCTTGAAATAATGATCTAATTTACTCTGTATATAAACATGCAACATGGTAGAATAATTATAAAACAACACTAATTATGGATTAATATTCTTAGCTGCTAAGACTCTAATGCTGAGATATTACAACATGACCAAAGTGCATTACTGTGCTCTCAGCTGTAGAGCTGTGCCAGCCACACTGCAACAGGTTACCAGCACTCTGCCACTAGAGAAAAACACGACTTTGCTTTATTTCCTTAGCAAAGGGGGTCTTACAGATTTTTACATCTTTCAAATCTCGAATTTTCAAGGACTAATGAGACAGCAGTGTGAAATAACCCCCAATTATTAACTGAGGATTATTAATCAAGTATTAATGGAATTTCAATTTGTCCACCTACAGGAAGGCAGCTCCCAAGGCATATACTCGAGCTTCTGTCTCACTGGAAGTCACAATACAGCCCAGCAGGAAATTCTGGGATATACCTGGTTGCACAGCAGTGCCTGAAGATTCACTGCCATCTTTCCCCTATTCTGAGTAATCCACTCACATGTTAAAGCAAACAAAAAAACCACAACCCGCACTGAAAGCTCCCCACCCCAAAAAACAGGGTCTGAAATTCACTCACTTGTTTAGAACTGGAAGTTTGATAGGCAAAAAAAGTGCTTTTCAAAAAGTACCTTTCAATTAATGTGCTCATGCACTAAACCCCTGATCTCTCTGATGCAAGGTGTGTTCAGACTTGCCTTGTTTCATTAAGATTAAATTAGAGCCTAGGTAAGACACTCCCAGGGTTTCAGACAAACATCAAAATATTCTATGAGCAGTATCAAAAAAGTAAAATTTGCCACAGGTTTTAAAGAAATTGGTTCTTAAATAAATGTATTCAAGACAAACACACACACTACCAATTCCTGAAAGTAAGTTTCTGATATGCTTAGTATTTCTGAGTATTATTAAACACTTTCTGTTAACAAACACAGAAGTTGTAGGGTTTGTTTTGTGGAGCTTTTTGTTGGTTTAGTTTTTGTTGGTTGGTTTTGTTTGGTTATGTTTCTTTTAATAGTTTGTTATAGGTTAATATTCTGAGAAATCCTTCACCCACCTACTCCCAG
The DNA here is from genome assembly GCA_013400415.1 of Scytalopus superciliaris. Lineage (NCBI taxonomy): Eukaryota > Metazoa > Chordata > Aves > Passeriformes > Rhinocryptidae > Scytalopus > Scytalopus superciliaris. Next base: position 369,879 of record VXBX01003941.1, on the reverse strand, counting down.
ATTTTAGAATTGCTATTTCCTTCAGGCTTTACAAGGGGAGGTAAAAAAAAAAAAACAAACGATCTCCATAAGCAATAATCTAATACTCCACTGCCAACAAATGTAAATAAGAATCACCCAGAGAGCTCATACAGGGGAAAATAAAAAGCTATAAAAAACTTAGAGAAATACAAATATCTGACTTACATGCATACAGATATTTTGGTGCCATTACTGCATGATCAATTGAAATTACACCACCACATTTCAAACACAACGTACAAAAGAACATAAAGCTGGCTTGTTTTTCTTAGATACAGGGGCATTTGATTCTTTGCTGTTACATTGTGCCATATTACTTTTTTTTTCCCCTTTTCTTTTTAATCTCTTTAGACAAACTGGTTCAGATTTTTGCGTGCTTGAGAAATTACTTGTGTAAGTTGACTGACAGGCATTTGAATTTCCTGTTGAGTATGAAGACAGAAGTTACCTTTGATGATTATCAAATTTATTCCTTCTGGATATGAATTTTAAAACCTACATTTTTATTTTAAAGACAAGAGCTAGCAATTCTTCTCTTTTAAGGCTTGGCAAGAGACACTCAAAAATAAAGTGTCAGCATTTATATTTGCCCATAATGTGCATTTTCTCCAAAGCTTTCGATTTCATTAATGCAACAGCAACATTAACCCTCAGATATTTCACCCCAGTTTTAGTTTTAAAGTTCAGAAGCAGCTTTAGAAACATGAACTGACTACTACACTGGTTTCCTCTCACAGAAACTTTCTACTTCCAAACTGTGTATAGATCATTTGCACCTCTTCATGTTTGAAGGCAGGTTAGTGTGGCAACAGGTCTGTTCTGAAAATCACCTCCCAGGTCCTCTTTACTCTTGAAAGCATCAAGGAATTCTATTTAGATGTCAATTTCCCTTCCAGAATCCTTACCATTATCCCAGGACAATTCATGTTTAAGTAATTCATATAAGCATAACCTAAAGAGTTGGAAAAGCTGATTCTTTGCAGGTTTATTCATGATGGTAAGTACAATGTAATAATTAATTTTATGAAGCACATCTGAGAATAATTACACATAAGCTCGTCCTCTTTGGCACTGCAGTACTTGGCAGGGCTTCTGCAACCTCAAGTCACATCACCTGGAAAATCTTATTCCTGTGCCAAGGAGTCAAATATATCCTTCATTAATATTTTAATGTGGAACATACATAACTTATTCACAGAAGTATGTCAAAGAAGTAACTTGATCTGCAGTGTAAGTTTATATAGAAAAGTAACTTAAAAAAAGACAACAGCTCCCACTAAACAAAAACTAAATCCCATCCAAACATTTAACTCATCCTGAAAAGACAAAGCTCGTAATGTAAGACAGCCTGCATAATTTTTGATACAAAGAACAGAATTTGCCTTCAGACTGTGGTAAACAAACATATTAAGTTTCCTGAAGAAAAAGACTTCTTTCTTTCCTCTGGCTATCCACTCAGGATTGGGACAGAGCAGAGGGAGAAGAAAACAGAGGGCAAGAATGGATTAAACAGTCACAAATTTCTATTCCTAGCAATAAAAGAATTATGTTACATATGAAATCTTTTATCATTACAAAACTCACTCTCTTTCCTCTTCTGGTTCAATAACTTGATTTAGTCATACTGAGATACTCTTAAGCCATCAGTGATCTTTGCCTTCAGGACACATAAGGATTTGGTCAGTTCTAGTAGATTTATAGCCCAAAGAAGTGAGACAGGGATGTTCATTAGGAAAGTGACACACTATTGAACATCTGCAGCACAGGTATTATAAAGTTCTTCCATAAAGGCTAATGCTTTTAGCAGTCAGTGAATTACCAATTCTTTAGAAGATTTTTCCATCTGTGTTCTAATGATTTTAAAGTGTCTTTGATATGACTGGCAAGAAATATCCAAATGCTTTTTTTCAACAACACATTTTAACTGTATTTTCATTATGCTCTTTGATTTTGGACACAGAAGTCAGATTTCCATAACACAATGAACCACTTGAATTCTCCCCCGCTAACATTCAATCATTTCAAGGACACGAAAGACAACAGTCAAAAACATTTTGTCACTTCCCTCCCTCACATATACTTGTTTAAGGCACAGCCACCCAATGAAACTAAGCATGCCTTTCCACAGGAAGGATAGAAATACCCAATATTGCAACTCTCTTCACTCTTGACATACCTACTTTTCCCTTGCCATCCTCATTTGTGTTCAAATTTTACTCCACATCCTACTCCAATATTACTTTTCTGTCCTTGTCCACTTCTAAGCTTATGCAAAAATAAAATGTAAGACCAGACATTGACTTTGTTGTCATAACAAGTTTGCAAAGAGGAAGAAACACTAAGAACTTGAAATAAAGATTCAAAATACCACCTGCTTTAAACAGCATGAATAATCTCTGCTATTAAAGCAAGGCAATATTAATGACAGACTTCTTTCTAGAATAAACCCAGTCTTCGTGTTTAAATTCAAAATCTCGCTTCAGTTTAATTAATCTTTCACTTAAGCTATTTCTATATACTGTATTTACAAGTATGTCCATACTGCAGCCACTATTTAGGCTTGTGCAACAGAGTGGCATCACCTCTTACTCTGAGGCTGAGCTACTCAGTCTGCTCTGAGAGCTTCCACACAAGGAACTGAAAAAGAAAAACCCCTCCTCAGCCAAGGTGCTCAGCATAACACATCAATGCTTCAACAAAGAGAAGGACACATCGCCACAGCCAGCTCTGTGCCCCCAGCAGCGCTCGCTCCAAGTCAGAGAGAAAGCTGGCAAAAATTCCCCCTTGGCTTGAACGTGTTAGTCCTATAGAAGCACATATTTACTGAATCCAGCCATCCAGCTCCTGCAGTGAGCACTGGGATGGGCAGGAGAACAGGCAGCAAATGCTGCCATCTACCAGAAAGTGAGGAATTTTCTATTTCAGCTGGCAGTAAGCAAGCCTGGAGCTGGGGGGAGGCAGAGGAGCTGCTGGATAAACACAACAGACAACTCTTATCCAGTCGTAATCTTTAAAACATAAAAGTCACTAAATAAAAATCACAAGAAAAAAAGACCTTTCAAAAAGTGGAACTCAGTCCAAGTATGGAAAGCAAAAACGTAAAGCCACAATTCAGCAGGCCAAGAAAAATCGCCTCTGGCATATGGCATAAAAATTGAATGGAGGCTTTCTCCAAACAGGCAAAATTCTCTCAGAATTCAAAGAAGAGGTTTGATTTGGAGATGCAGAAGGAGCACTCAAGACAGACAAAACTACAGCAAAATAGCCATCCACATTTTTCTCACTGGAGAAACCAAGTACCCTCAGAAATGCTGAAGTGTTTCTTCATAGGCAAGAGAATTTTATAAAGTGTCTCAAAGCAATGTCAGTCCAGGAGCTTTATTTTATAGGGCTGGTAAGTGAACTGCAATAAAACCACCTGGTTAAATTAGTACTTATTTAATTATTGTAAGGAAATAAGGAAAAAAATTTGTAGTATGACACGATGGCATACCTTGCATATAAAGTGACTTTTGTATCAGAAGAATGAAGATGCCAAATGCCGATCCTACCTGCTATTAAGTGTTCCACTTCTTTCAAGTTTAGCTTCTGTATTGGGTAGTTATCAGGTATTATAATGAACAACATAATTAATATATATTTTAATGTATAGAGCATACTGCAAAAAATATCAACATCACCTCTGGAGGGGAAAGGCTCACCTTGCACACTACAATGGAACCATACTAATCAGATACATTTTTCTGTGAAAATGGGATTTTTTTTTCAAGTCCTCCATACAGACCTCCTAAAGCCTAATTGTAATGAAACAAAACCTGAGTCCTCTGTATGCAGGGGTAGGAAAATGCAGAATACAGGAGCCATTATACTTAAGATATTCACAAACCATCTGAAAAAGCAAGACAAGAGCATAGGAATAATTTGCAATGGATACAAAATTATTCAGGACAGGCAAAATTGTATGGAAGAGAGCTGCTGAAAAAATCCATAATAGCCTGTGCAAGAGATACAATATAGCAATTGAAATGGAGAGTATTAATTGAAACGGGATTCTTACAGGAAAGAGAAGCACAGAGGCACGATCAGGGTTGGATTAGATGCAGACCCTCAGAAAAGGTCTGGAGATCTACCCAGTGGTTTCAAAAAGCATCAGCTCAGTGGCAGTCAAAAAGGCAAACATGTTAGAGAAACTGAAACAGCACCTATGAACTCTGCGGGACGTGCAGACCCAGCCTTGTCCCGACTCCCAGCGTGTACTGAAGGGCTCCTTAAGGGATAATCAGAAACACAGAATGGTCTAAAGGAGCTGAGGTCCAACTGGTCCAACTGACTCAAGCTCAGAGAGCAAGGAGATGACACACATGAGAAGTGGAGCACATAAACCAGAAAGTCAAGCTGACAAACAATACAGAAAAGGGATACTGAAAATTCCTTCTGCACAGGAAGCATTCCTCATTCCTCGAGATGTAAGAAGTGGTAATGCTAATAGTAACTTTACTGAAAAGCTGGTTTTGTTCAGCAAATGAAACAAATGGAACAAATTCTGGATCTCCTGATCACAAAGTATTCTGGAGAGCAAAAGAAACCCACACAGATATGCAGAATAAAGTACTAAAATACCACAACACACTTAGGTGCAGTTTTTAGCTGCACCCACACTCTTCATAGTTACCCTATTTTTATTGTGTTCTTTCCTAAAGGTCTTAACATTGATCACACACAGATCTCTTTGGTCTGCCTGCTACAACCATTTGGATATTTTACTTTAGATGACCACTGATTAAAACAAAAACAACCCTCCATTTACCAGACAATTAAAATTGAGCTATGAAATAACACCACTTGAACAAAACATCCCTAGGGCAGCCTTTATGTTTTGATGATTTTTTTTTTTTGTTTTTTTGGGTTTTTTTTCCATAGTAATATGGGTATTAGTGTAACAATAAAATAGAACACTTCAGATTACAATAAAATCCTACCTCTAAATATGCATTTAGGGAAAGCACTAACATTTTGAAATGAGTGCATGAGAACAAACTGATGTTTGGGGGGCTTTTCTCCCACCCCCTTACTACAAAGCAGTATATTAAATCAATATTGATGTCAGAGCACAGAACCTGCACTACCAGTCAACTAGTTTACTAACAAATAAGAAAAGCTATCATTCCCAACAAGAATATTTTCACACTCTATCACAAAGTTTAATTACAAAGGGCACTTCAGATGCCAAACCAAATTCCAGAAACAACCCTGATATCCCTACACTACATCACATCAAGATTAACATTGTAACCCAGGTGAACTGGCTGTGCTTTCCATCAAGAATTTTGCCAGCAATCACAGAAAGCAACGCTTGGGTACTAAAGCACTAAAAGACTCTAACTTGTTTCACAGGCAGTGTATTCAGCCATTTTTAGACTTGTATGTATTTATAGGAAAAACAGCATTAACTCCCAAAAGGCAAAAACTAATTTCCCTGCACAAAGAGCATTTACATATAAAAACTGTGTAACCAGATGAACAAAGGAGAACAAAAAATTCATCTCCCCAAAGAATGCTGAAAACACTTGCTGCAGCAGGCAATGCAAAGCAGATTCCTAAACATGCCAGACAGTAAGTTCCATTATGCTAGTTCCAGTCTTTAATAAGCACTGAGTAGGTACCACTTAACACAGCTATCTCGCAACACAGCTGCCTTGATACCCTGATAGCATTACAAATATATACAGGCTACCAGCTGTCTGACAGCCTTCTTGTCACAGAAATCAAGTGGTATTTTGATTGGTACACTACACATGATACAGGAAAGCATAAAAGTCAAGGACTAGTACCTTACCTTACATATAAGCATAAAAGCTCTTCTTCAAAGAGGTTTACATCCAGATATAGAAAGAGGAAAGACAGCCCAAAAAGTGCAGACAATATGCAACAGAATGCAACTGATGAATTACTTATGAAGAACAAACAAATTCATCCTGAAAGTAATACGCATTTATAAAGTCTTTCAAAATGTAGAGTGCAACATCAAAAAAAAATCAAAAACCCCCAAACCAAACACGAAACAGCTTACAATCAACACAAAGTTAACACATGCCTAAAGTGACATATTCATTTGAGAGCAGGAACAAAAATGCTCATGCATCGCCAATCAATCTACGCTATAGCTAGGTATTTTAATGCTTTCATCACAATTTTAATGAACAAAACAATTTGCAGATGTGTTAGCATCATGAATGTACACAAATACAGATTGTCATTGTAGTCTGTCCTATCGAGGCTCATGAAACTATCAGGGACATTATTCCTTTTAGACTGTTTTTCCCCAGGTCCAGTTCAAGACCATTATTCCTTCTCTTAACTACCAGACACAGAAAACCAACCACGCTAACTTTGCTGCAGCTGTTAATGGATTTCAGGAGTTACATCCCCTTTCAGCTTTCTCTTCTGTAGGCTACGGAATTGCTCCTTACAGGTTGTGTTTCCCTGACTCTCCAATTGCCTGGCACTGCTTTTGTTATCTCAGACAGTCTGCACTCACTGGATGTGTTTTCACACGTGCACCTGATTATTCCTGCTTAAATATAGCTCCCCCATGAGCTTACCAATCTTCCACTATTTTCTACAGTACATTTGATGTGTATGGTGAAGAAAGCAGAAATTTGCATATTCTGAAGTCCACTACTGCTTTAACAAGGGTTTAATTACTCTAATCATGCTATGCAGGTTCCTGCTTTAATAAACAAAATTGCGGAAAATTGGCTTTCACAATGCAAGCTTTCCAGCATGGGTGAAGTTACTAGCACTTCTCACCTTAAAGAGGCACACTTCCTATTTTTAGTATTTTTTTTTAATCATCTCCTTCTTTACCAGTTACAAATGTACTCAGGAAAAAACAAAACAAAACAAAAAACTTAGAGAATTTTATAAGCCAGGTAAAATTAAAAAGTTACAACCCTCAGATAACATCACACAATCACAGATATGTATATAAACATGGGCATCTAATAAATTTTGGAAAGAGAAGCTGACTAGCACTCAGGATTAGCTACAAAGCACAGGACCCATGACGCACTTCAACCAACAATCCAACAGTGGAAACTTCCACCACACATTACTAAATGTGAAGGAATTCTGCTCTATTTTTAGTTCATCTCTACAGCTGAGGATGCACCTATGCAGCACTCTGACAATAAGACAAATCAATTGTACAGCAACCTCCAAGGCTCAATTACAAATTCTATCCAGGATGACCAAATCCTGGCAGGAAAGAATACTACGGAGATTGCCCTTCTGCAAAGACATAAGAGTTAGAAAACTATTATAAAACTACTGCACTGCTGACAGGGAAATCAAGATGCTTTTGAAAGCCAATCAATTACAGATAGGCTTGAAAGTGATCTTGCAACAAGGAAAGCTTACTGGACAGTATATACTGTGGAAAAGTCTCCAACACTTTCTTTTAAACAAAGCAAGCAGGTCACTAAGTATATATAGCTTGGAAATTAACCGCATTTTTGTGGAGAAATGTCTTACTCTATCACACAAACCCCAAAAATCCGCTTCAGAATTTCCTTCCAAAGCAACAATCACTGCATGAACATTCAAAACGTTTTCTAGACCTGCAGCACTTCTGCCACTGCTCTAATTTTTCCTTGAATGAGGCAAATAGAGTGTTTTTTGAGGTTCCTTCCTTGCTGTTTTCTGAGCATGAAGAAACCCACAGCAGTAAGAGAACTGCAAACAAGCCACCATGATGTAGTGAGCACTAAGGCCTGGGAACGGCCATACACAAATGTGCTTTCACTTCTAGATAGAAGAATTACTTCATAACTATGGCACCAAAATCCTTAATTGGATCTAATATACAAAAATATCTATTTCTTTATTCATGTATACTTTCTTAATAAAATCTTAAATTAATTAAATATTTTAATACCAAATATTCCCCCCTCCCCATAACTACTGATAATCCCACACCAAGTAACTGTACTGAACACTAAATGAAACAAGCTTTTTCAATATTAATTTGTAGCAATGGAATTTTTGCAAAGGAGCATTAGCAGTACTGATCCAATTTTTCCATTTTACCAATACATCAGTATTGCAAAATATATATATATATATTTTGGAACAAGAAGGAAGAGAACAGTTTGCCCAAGCAGAGAGCAATAATACAGAATCAATTCATACACTAATAAATAAATAATTCCTAACAAAATACTGTAATTTCCTTAAATGATGAGTTATTTCCTCTTTCTTTCAATATTTCACAAGTTACCTATTATACTTGCATGTATTACATGAGTGCTTCAGCATTCCAGAATACAGGACAAAAGTAGACATGGAAATCTTACTGGCAGTACCCTGAGGCACTCGGGGTGCCTTTGCTGCCAAAACCACTTCAGACAGGGTTGCTTTTAATAGGATTTGAGCATCAGTTGACTTGGTATCAACTTCTACAGTAACCAAGGTTGACCAGATAAGTCAGTCTCTGGGATGCTCCTAAAACAGAGAGAGGAGTGGCTTCAGCAAGGAAGCAGACTCAAGTCTTCCAAAAGGACAACAGCGCAGCCCTACTGAAATTTAAGCAATCCATGGCATTAGCAATCTGCCTTTCTCCTGCCTGAGGTGTGAGGGAGTAAGAATACAAACAAAGAATGGGTTACATGCAAGACCATACCAGTGGCAAGCCTGGTTTTGCCACTAACTCCAAGCTGAAGAACCAAATCTCATAGCAAGAATGGGCAGAGACCAAAGGAGGAAAGCATCATGTATGAAGACATACAAGAAATGATCCAGTGTTTCTAAAGAAATAAGCTGAAAGAAGCCTGAGGAAAGCCCAACAAGCCACAGAGGCATCAGACACAATTCAGTCAATGCCAGTCCTTCCTCTCAAACCCCCTGTAGTGGATCCTTTAGCTCAGGGTTACAAAGCTAACTAGAAACTCTGGAACAAAAATCAAGTTCATAAGCTACCAATTAGTTCAGCCTATAGTAGACTTTTGAAACACTTTGGGACTACTCTAGCCAAGCTATCAATTATTTTGTTCTTCAAAGACCTTTCCTAGACTTACAGACTTTCTTTTCCAGGTTTCCTCTAGCAATATTAGATATTGAGTACTTAGTATATATACTGTAAGAGCCACTTCAACAAAAGAACGTGTATTACTATTCCCTTCTAGTTTTCTCTACTCTTTCTTCTCATATTCTGATTTTTCACTTTGCTTTCCCATTTCACACATGTACAATTGCCTTAATTTCTCCAAGTTAGAATATCCCTTTTTGTGTCAGTTTGTCTCTTCTTATGGTACTTTCTTTTAGGGCAGATTCAGTCCTCTAGATACCACCCTAATAAAAGCAAAATTAAGAATTCAGACAATCTCTACAGGTTTCTTGCAAGAGAAATTAAGATGTAAACTAAATACTGCATTTTGAATTCTTGGAGTACATGCAAAACTGCCTCTCATTTTGCACAGATGAGGACCGTTACTGCTCATCCACTACTTAAGAGATGATGATCACTATGGACTCCAGAAATGTATTTTAACTCTCTTCATAAACACCACTCCCTACCACTTTCCTGACATTAAGAAAGCTCTGGCATCTTTTTCTGTGGGACCTCAAAAATACTCAAAGAGAGAAAAATCAACCATAAGTCACAAGGTCTTTCTTCTCATGGAACAACTCCAAGATGACAGCCTAAAGGCACTGGTAGCAACCATCAAGGCATCATTTTTATTCCAAAAGCCAGTTTGAACACACTTATGAAACGTGGAAACGGGCTTTTTTTTATACAGAGTTACACAAGAGGGCCACAGGGATACAAAGAGCAGATGCAAACAGAAGCCTGAAGCTGATGGTGATTCTGATGCTGATGTGAAGAGATTCCTCACCTCCTGAACTAAAAGTTCTGTGCATTTTTAAAGCACAACAGAACCACACACTGCACTTAACACTGTAGATCAGTTTCATAAAGAATATTCAGCTAACGATGGTACTACACACTCAGCTGTTAAGACAATGAGATCCACAGTTTCCAGACAGCAGCTGTAGTGGACTCAAGGGACTTCACATCCCAGCTCACATTTCTCTAAGTCTGCTGCCTAAGATGTCACTCTGGTAGCAACTCAAAGTCTCACAGTTTCAGGTTATGCTTCTCATTCACTGATACTCAATAGTGAGCAGGAACAAGAGAAAAACTGAGACATTCTCATCACATGAAGCTCCTTGAGTAACAGCACCTTTTGGAACATCTGGTATTCAACTAGAGAAGTTACATGAATGAGATGATTTAATTTACAGTTCTGCTTTGCAAAACACAAAGCAGTCTTGTTAAAAACTACAGAAGCATTTAAAATTGAGCAGGAAGTAATACACAATTACAGAATTGGGAATGAAGGAGCTGCTAAATGTGCTTAAAATGATGAGCTTCACCATAACAGCAGCAGCACGGAAGAGCCACGTGAGCCCTTTCTCAAGCTGGAGCAATAGAAGGTGCTTGAAACACCTGAAACTATAAAAACAAGTGAAGAATGGTAGAGGGAGTTTTGAGGTGAAAGAAAAGCTGAAGCACTGTGAAGAAAGCTTCAAAAACACGTCAAGTTCTATCTTTCACTGTGGTTTAACTGCTTTTGGTGTGTAACTCTAATAAGTCAGCCCAGGAATTGCTACTACACCACAGTCTAAGTGTCAGCACAGGCATCCCCACTGAAATAATTTTTGAGGTGCCTGAAGCTACAAGATTAAATCCCTTAAGATTTCTAACTCAAAACACTATCCCATTTACAGTAACAACTTGAGTGTTGTTGATGTGGAGGTTCCAGCAGAATTTGCTGGCAGGCAAACCACCTCAAATTTGACTGCTGGCTTCGTCCGCCACACTGCTCAGTTACGTCACCCTAATTGAGTAAAAAGCAACTTAAGTTGTGCTGACTGCTGACAGACAGAAGGACTAGTCTGAAGGCATATTTCAAAAACTGGCCTGTTGTCTGAAGTGATGTGATTTATTCTTGCCTCTGCAATGAGGACAGAGCTCTTGAGCTGGGAGAGCATTAGGCTGAGAACCAGAACATGAACATTCTGGTTCTCATCACAAAGCATTGCAGCAAAGTGACAGTCACAAAGGCATCCTCTAGAAGGCAGTTCTCACTACTGCTTTTCTGATTGTTTCCCAAATCATTTCCCAGCTAAATAACCCAACACAGAGGTCAAACATGCAAACTTCTATTGTCATGTTTTCACCTAGCGAAAGACATTCACCCAGCCATGTGAGTGGTCTCCTGGAGATCTTGAGAGGAAATTGTGTAAAATGTCGCTGGAACACACAGAGCTATCTAGCAAGAGTAAATAATCACTCATTGCTCCACTGTACAGGGAAGTAGAGATAAAGCTGCAACTTAATTTCAGTTTTGCCCATTAGGCAGCTTTGAACAGTTGCAGGATGCTGCTTTGAAGAAGTCATCTCTTACTGTTATGAAGGTCAATGTCCTGTTATGCCATAGCCTGAAGCCCAAAATAATGACATCCAAAACATCTATATGTTGTATTTAGTAGTAGATTGTTATGTTTTCTGTGACTAAGTAGAAAACAAAGATTGTGGCTTCCAAGCCAAGAAAAAAAAGAAAAAAAACACAACAAAAAACCACCTGATGCAACCTTTTTCAACTCCTGGAAATATAGGTAATTTCACTTCTCTACTGATGGTTCCCTAATAATCAGAGTGACCCGTAACTGAACACAGGACTAAGACTTTTAACCTATGAGCTGCAGTACTTTTTTTATTTCTGCAAAGATACTTTGAGTTTCACAGCTACGCAGAAGCATTCACAGTATGGAGGCACAAATGAACTCTGAGCTTGGGCACTCTGAGTCAACTGCCCTGCTCCATTCACACGGTATTGATCATTTGAATAAACATGATGCAAGCTCTTTAAAGAAGCCAGTGCTGCAATGTGAAGTTTATATTATGCAACTTGCATTAATTAGCCTGTTCACTGCACAGAATGACTCCACCAGCTGCAATCTTTGTGTGACTACAGTAAACGAGATTTCAACTCCAGATTTTAAAAATTAAATGTTATGGCTTTAAAATAGAAAGCATTTTATGGGAAAAACTAAACTTTCTGAAGTTATTTATTGAGACACTTTTTGTAGATTTTTATATGTGACAAAGCTGAAGCGTCAGAGAGAAATGCTCAGTATTAAAACTCAGTACAAATTCGATTACAGTCAGTTTCTTGACTGCCATTTGGGGGTTATTACCACTTATGTATCAAAGTCATGCACCACTTCAGAGGCTTTTGCAAGGCTTTGCTATTTCCAAGAACAAGATAAAATGGTTAGTAACTGATAGAATTCTTTATTTTTTTTTATTGCTTTAAAAATCAAAGTTCTCATTCAGGAAGAACATATGGAAGGTGCTCGTTTGAAATAAAAAGAGCCAATAAAACTAGAAAAAAAGAAAGAAAAAATAGCAGCAGTGGGGCTGGGAGCCGTAGTGCAGCTCAGTTCCACATGGGGGACCCAAGCCTAACACAACAGCTCTGACACTGAAAATCACTCAGGCGAGATAACAAAGCTCTGGAAGAAGTTTAAAGTCCTTCCAAAGTGGCACATCCAGTCAAAGTACCTTTTAACTATTAGAGAAGTAAGAACTACAGGTACACGAACATCACTGATAAAAGAACTGCCAGTTCAGAACTTTGAGAAGGACAAACGCACATGAGCTGACTGACACCCCGGGTCAGAGTAAGAGGAGAGACTGACCCAGCCCACTGAGTCAGGATTTTGACAAACTCAACTTTGCATTTGTTTCTTGAAGAACTGACTCATCACACAGGGGCTTGGGGGTGATCTGCAGTAACCCACCATTCTTCAGTGTTTTGAAGTCATGTCATAAAAACCTACATTGCCAAAATTACCAGGCCCCAAACAGATTCTAGAATGCTAAGGAATTTGCTTGACATTTCTTCACTGGTTGTCACATTAGATATTCCAAAATAGTTTCTCGTTACTTCTCCCCAGGGCCATTTCCTTCTTAAATAGTGACTACTTAAAAGCAAAGACGATACCCCAAAAGCATTTTAATATCGAAGAAAATTACTTCAAGAAGAAGCACCATGGCAACTAGAAGTTGCTATGCATTTTAAGTTTATCACTTGTTCTGAATTTCCATTTATAACAAACCAGAGTTGTTTAACACCCAAACACACTGACAGTCCAACCCTTCAAACAATGACATTTTCAAGTGTGATTCTCCAACACTCAACAAGCAAAGCAAGAAAAAAGTTCACAAAAAGTGTTTTACTGGCAAGAATAAATATTGAAATAATGGAGGGTGGGAGTGACCCTCATAAATTGCTTATTGCCATAACAACTATTAACAGTCTTGCCAGTGTTTTCATATGGAAACATGGGGGGCCATAGAGGAGGGAGTGTGCTCACAGGTGGAAATGAAATGTGAGAAATGCTTAGAAAATGAATGGGACACCATAGTAAGACAATGCAGGATATAAAGTAGAGATGAACAGCTGGCAGGAATATCCAAGCTTACAAAAAATATTCTACATGTGCTTCCAGAATGTCTTTACATCTCCATTTACAACTGTCTTCCACATATAAAATGTTAAAATCTGCATGTGCAGTACATCTGAAGTCAGAGATGAGAAGTACAAAGTAATGGTTTTGGTGAGGGGTTTTTTGTTTTGTTTTTTCAAAGGAATAATTTCTCAGAAAAACTGCACATTTCTAAACACAATAGAATCCATAGTGATGGCTCTTCAAAATACTTTACATGTTTTAGGCAAGAGGCGATCTCTATGAGTGATTAACTAGCCCAACAAACTCCTCTCATTTAAGCAGTTTAAGACCTGTTCTAATTCCTGTGCTGGGGAAAAAAAAAAAAAAAAAAAAAAAAAAAAAAAATTCCCCAAAAATAAAGAG
>VXBX01003941.1:321465-355893 GCA_013400415.1 Scytalopus superciliaris | reverse complement strand
TATTCCCAGTTAATAATGCAGCTTTAGATTCAGTTCTTATGATTACGTACCTCAACTAAGTCTTTAGGAAAATACTTCCCCCCCCCGCTTAATACACTTGTTTATTTTTCAGCTTTCTTATATTCTGGACTTCAGATGAGCTTGAAATATTGCTCATATCAGCATAGTTACTGAATCCAAATGTTTACAGGGAACATTTAAACACATAATAATTGGTAAGCACACGGTACAAGCAAAATTTTGGTGGAAAGGCACTATTTGGGCTATAACGTTGGGATTTATTTCAGTCCACTTTCTGCATTTAGAGAGTTGAAACCAGAGCTGTTTACTCATTTCCAAAATTGAAAAGTTCAAATAAATGCATTCTACTATGAAACACATTCCATATTCCAGTTGCAAAATACAACTGTACATTCCTGTTGCTTGTAACAGTCTCCCAGTAATGTATAACTGGCCAGGCAGTCTGTGCCCAGGGTCCAAAACACGTTTCAGTTCAGTGATTCTACTTACTCTGGCAGAGAGCAAACACTGCAAATTCACACCAGCACCTGACTCTGTGAGAGCTCCAACTTATGCCAGGGGCCCATTTCGTACCTGAAGGGACCCCTTTTTCTGCACAGCAACTCAGTTAAGCCCTTTCTGCCAGCACGCAGAACTCTGGGGCTCAGAGAACAAGCTCTTAAGGAACTGAGCTGCCAGAGCTTGTGTTTGCACCTCTGTTTAAATCCAATTCCTTTGTTTGAAGTTCTTTAAAGAAAAGTCAGTTTGCTTTGTGAAAACAAACCATATATAAATCAATACATATTTTAGCAATTTGTTCTATAATGACAAGGAAAAATATGACGTATTTCATCTCTCTGTTCTGTATTTTTACAGCTAAGGGTGCTACAATAGTTACTTTCTGCTATAAAAGTTACAGTTAAAATTAATGTTGGCAGTCTTTATGCATAAAAAATAGATAATGGATCACTTTTCCATTTCTACATCAAGTATTCAAACGAAGCACGTACACTCAGTTATAGTCTGAGTAAAATTCATAGATTCTGGATGGTAAGTGCTTAATATAATACTTGTGTAACTGTAACGCATCTTTGTTGAAAAGGCCACTAGCATCCACTAAGCGAAACCAGGGAAGACAAAAAAGCAGGCCTGAATGGAAACTCAGCAAGCTAAAATGTTTAACAAATTAAGAATTATTACTTTGCTGCCTTAATTGACACTGGCATTTCAGAACTAGGAGATTTCTGAACAGAAAGCAGCAGAAAACAATCACATAATGGAAAGTGTTCTTACAAGACCAAGGACTATCAGATCTTTGTAAAAGGAAAGAAGTGTAAATTAGCTGAAAGGTATCCTAAATCTGAGAGATTCCCTAGCTGAAAATAGGCACACTACTTCACAAAATGTTTAAAATCTCGAGCAATTGCAATCCATGAAAAGTTTTGAACAGACAGGAAAATAAGCAGGGAAATACATCAGACACTGATCATATTATTTTGACAATTTTATGTTTCCTGTTGATAAATAAAGAACAGGGATATTTTAAAACCTTGTGTGAAATTCAAACATCATAACATGCACGTTTGACAGTAACTGGCCACAGTAGCAAGTGGAGGAAACCAGAGCAGAACTTTAAAGCAAAGCCTTTGGTGCCAAGGACACTTTTGGTTGGGTTTGGTTTTGTTTTCAAATATTTCTGAGCAGCTACAAATTAGTTCCACAGGTTGAACACCTGAAACAGAGTACAGGACAAGGAAAATTAGAACTACTCACAGCTTCTTTCCGTGGCCTCTCTTGGCTGACAGTGTAGAGCTGAAAGGTTATGTTTCCTGGAGGAACAACCTGTGCAGGAAACCCACCAGGGTAACAGCGCTCCAGCTCACAGAGATGCTCAGCCCCCCTCGGAACAGAAATCCTACCAGTTTCCAACAGAGGGAGCTGGCCAAACTTGCATGGTATTTTTGCTGGTCTCAAAATAAAACTAAGAGGTAAATCAACCACAACAGAGTAACTCACATTTCGGCAGCAAGGAGAATTTAAACGTGCCAGCAGTCAGGCTGTTTAAAAATGGGGAAATGTTGCATTATTTCACACACACATACACAAAAGACTAAGGCAAGCAAGTGGCAAGATATTTGGCAAGTTTCATTTGAGATATTCTAGTTGAATATGGTGGCTTAAAAAAAAAAAAAGGCAAAAAAACAACAACAAAAAAAGGAAGCTTTCTTTTTTGTCTACATGCTCTTTTTTTGTTTTTGCCTACAAACCACTAAAGCACACTCTAGCATGAGCGTCTCAAACAGCTTTGCAGAGAGTCATGTTTTGTTCTAGCACACAAATGGTATGGAAGTTCTATAGGGTTTACAATTCTAATTCTGTAATCTTTTCCAATTAGCAGCTCTGCTTACAGGCCATGAAGGGGCCATCAGATGGGGCAGCTCTAAAGCCCAGTGGGGAGAGAAGGCAACGCTGCAAATCATCTGAAAACTGGTTTTATTAAAAGGGATTCTTAAGGTGTAACCGTGATTGCAAAAAAAAAAAAAAAAAAAAATTACCTTCAGAAGATTTTTTTTCTTTGGGCGGTAAAAGCCACTAACAATCCACAGGACTGCTACATCTTATCATTTTCTATAAGGCCATAAGAAGCCCTGATAACAAATTATTCATTGTGCTAAGTGTGAATGTCAAGCTGTGCCCATCCTGACACCGGACAACTTGTGAAAGAACTCTTTGATGTGGATTTAAATTAAAAGGGCTCTTCCCCTTGCCCCCAAGGTGCAGTAAAACTCAGATGCCGACTTCAGTATTTCGGCTTCATCTATAAATTACTTTTTGACTGACAGAAGACTTCCAAGAGATTCTCTTTAATGTAGATGGGAAGATAAGAAGGTGGCTGTTAATCACATCCATAACATGCGTGCATATTGCAGCTACCAGACAGCCTTAAAATTACCAGGATTTTAACTATATTTTTAGCACTTGAAATTCTTGCAGAAGCAAAATTGTATCCTAACACTTCTCAGAACAAGAAGCAAGACACTTCAAGTATTTTCACATGAAAGAGCTGCTAGCGTTAAGAGCTGACAAGGATCTGTAACTAATTAATTAAGATACCAGCTGATATCTAATAAAGATAAAATACAAATGAGCAAAATCCTCTCACATTTTATATACCCAACTGATGTCTGTCTACTTTTGGGAAAAAATAGAAATAATAGTTCTATCAGGTTACTTGAGGTGATGAGAAGAGCTCCAAATACACTTCTACACATTCTCTCCCCCCAAGAATACCTACAAATTGATAATCTGACAGGATGCACTCTGGCAATTCAAGGCCTGTGATGTATTAAAAAAAGCTGCCCCACCCATCTCCATCCTAGGAGTCTCCAGTCTTGCTGCAGGGGAGGCAGAATCCTAAATCACAGTGTAATTTTGACTGGAATCCACCTCTAGAAATCATTTAGACCAGCTCCTCACTCAGAGCAGGGAAAACACGGATGAAGTTTTGCTCCTGTTGAGTCTTGAAGGAAGATTCAACAATCTCTCTGGGCAACCAGTCCTAATGTGTCATTACCCTCACAGTATTTTTTTTCCTTAACACTTAATTTTCACTTCACCTTGCAAATTTCCAATCATTATTCCCCTACATTGGGCCTTTACACTTAGTTCTGCCATTTGAGAGTAGGGACTTTCTACAGAAAACCAGGGAGCTGCTACTTCAGCACCTCCTCACCCTGAAGAGTGACTTGAAGTAGTTCTGAACTACCTACCACTTTTGATAGCCAGAAGTTCAAATTTAATTTCACTGCTACTTAGTGAATTCTAACCAGTACAGGTAATATACCTCAAGAATAATTTAAATGGGGACAGTGGGCACTACACAAAAAGGACTGACACCAGCCCAAACATGAAAAATGCAGGAAAACTGTACCAGTTGGTTTCATATTTATCATACCTTGCTACACATAGTTTTTCAATTCTTAATTCCCAAAATTTTATCTTTATCTCCTCCTTCTCTCACACAACAACTTTCTAAATAAAACAAAAACTCGAATTTTACAGGTTGGTGGGAGCTTTGTTGGGTAGGGGGGTTGGGGTTTTTCTGTTAGGTTTTTGAGGGGCTTGTTTCTTATTTTTTTAAGAATGGTCTAATCAACGTGTACATCTAGAGACTTAGAGAGTTAAAGCAGACTGATACATGCAAACTATCCGCTGTGGTATGTGCTGGAAAACAAAGCATTGCATCACAAACACGGTTACTAACATAAGCATCCACCTACGAAGTGCAAGTCAGTGCCAAAATGTCCATCTTCCAAGAGTCATAGTCCTGTCTGAAAAAGCCTGGCCTACCACCTTGCCCACATGAAGAACTGAAAATCGCAAAATCCCTAAGGCTGAACAAGTTTTACGAGCACTATATTGAGTCAAACATTCCTTATGCACTTGCTCTTTTCTTTTGTTGTTTTTGTTTATTTTAACTTATGAGTTGTCACCTCATAAATTCAATTTATCCTTATTTTTTTCAGGTACCAATGTGATACACCACTTTCCATGTTAAAAATCAATGCACACTGACATTCATGAAACTACTTCCTGCCTTGAGGGACTTTTGCTGTATCTTAGTGTTGAATCATCTTCCAAAAAGATTAAACTTAAATAAAGTTGATTTAGGTATATTAAAGTATTTTGGTCTGAAAAGTTATAAATCCCAGTTACTCAAAGCTGTTGATGAATTCATACATTATTCACTTACTCCTTCTTTCACACTGGCATAATGCATTATTTCTTAACAAAGCAAAAAAAGTCAACAACAGCACTGAAGTTTGTCATCCCAAATGATTTTAAAAGGGAGATAAAAAAACCCCAAAAAAACAAAAAACCACACACACACAAAAAGAAAGAAAAAGGAAACTCACAAGAGCTTCACATCAGTCATCAGGTACTTGTCCCTGAGGCATAAAACAAGTTTTTCCTGTTGACCACACCAACCATAAAGTTCATAGTTTAGCATGGAAGAACACACTCCAATTAAGCAGTGGTGCACAAAAAGGATGTTTACTTTTTCCTTCTGCACTAGTCCTTGTTCATTTACAGATCAAGGTAAGATAATTCATTGCCAAGACTCCTCCACCCCAGCATTACTCATGTGTTTTAAGTGAGAAGTGGAACAAAACAGAGAAAAGCTTAAGAGACACTGTGTTTAAATCAAAGCAACACAAAGAGCAGAGCCGGCATTTTATTGCCATTACCTGTTTAACTACACTTGAAAGACGAGGTCCTAAACTGGTTGTAAATTGTTGTAAACTGTAAGTTCATCACCTGCATCGCTGCCCAGGAGAGCTGCAATCACATGTACACGTTGTGCAATATATTAATAATCCTAGTAGAAATCCCACTGAACCCCAAGTTCACCACAACGTCACTGGGTCATTTCTAATAGCTACAATATTGCCTTACAGCAATAAATCTGCCTTGGCTGATGAATGTCCTCCATTGTTCCCGTGCAAGGAATCACGCAAAACCAACCGACTATTTCTCTTGCTCCCAAAGACGAGGTTTTTGTGTTTGAGCAAATACTAATCCAAAGAGATGCTAAGCACCTATGTAAGAAGTTTTCACAAACATTTGCTGTGTCAGATGGGAGAGATACTGAAGTTTTGGACACAGGGTAGCTAATCTTTGAGAGGTGTCTAACAAAAACATTTGGTAGATTTTTTTCTTAATTTGGAAAAGTCATTAAACACCCAGAAGCCATTAAAAAAAAAAAAAGTAAAGAGGAAAATATTAGAAGATAGTTCTCTGAAGCTCAAAAAATAGGCACTTTCATATATTGCCACAACAGACATAATAACAGGATGTCTTCTCCCACAGATAAAAAGCAGTAAGTCTTGCCTTATGCTTTGAAATACATTATTAGTCTAAAATATAAGTGTTTATTCCACTTCATCCTAAACTTATGATGTGCCTTATGAGAGAAAAAATGAGGACTACAGTTTAGTATCTGGGTCACTTCAACAAGAAGCTTAAGTTCCTGTTTCTCTTCTGCTTCCGCTTGTCAAAAACTATGTCTTAAAATCTGAAATTAATCTTGCTCAGACTTCTGAACTACTATCCTGGCAATTATTACCCTCTTAAACAATCAAGCTGCAAAGTTTCTAGGTATGCAAACCCAAACCAATACAAACAGAAGTGGATCAACAATTAGAAGGGACAGCACTCCTTGCAAGTACAGGTGTGTGCAGTCTCATTTTACAAGCTCTGTTTCTAGAAGGAAGGTCCTGAGCCCACTAAGCCTCAATAGCCCTGTATCATTTGTAGCCTTCAAGTAAAGTATTTGTGGTTCCTTGCCTTCTGCTAAACTCAGTTTTCTTCCTAAATAATAACATTTCTAATAGAACAGCACTATTTGAATACCCAAAAATAACCCACCACAAAAAAACACACACCCCCAAACACCACAACAAATGTACACTGATTTTACTTCAAAAACCATCGTCAAAGAAATTAGCCTGAGTTAGATAAAAGATCAAAGCTTCTCCTATAATGTGACACAACTACAGTCATGACTCACATGCATTCAGTTTCTGAAAGAAACAGGTTTGACAAAGTGAAATAGTTGCAGACTCAACAGGTAAGGTGTTCTCAATAACCTGCTCCATAAACAAGCTGCTTATAGTATCTCTGTTATTCTTACAAGTAGTTTGTCTTGTCCAGATGAAACCATGGCACTCAGAAAGAATCATCCCAATGCCTTTTTTTCCACTTATTTCCCCCCCACACACACTATTCAGAGCAGCTACTGCTGCCATGGCACAGGCAGCTGGGGTTGCTTGCACAAAAACATCAAACTTCACTCCATGTACCATAAAAGTCAGTTAGAATTTCCCCTTGTCTAGTCCTCATTGTACCACTTTCTCATCTATTCTTCCAAATTTTTTCCAGATGCATGAACTAAAACTAACAGCAGTGATGACCCCACCTCTCTAGGAGGTGCCCAGAAGTTCATGTTTGCTCTATTTTCCAAATGCTGGAAAACACCACACTTTGGGAGACCTCTGGTTAGGCAACCTTCACTCTGCTCTACTAGGGAATATCAAGAAATTCAGGACATGTGAAAGATGTGAAAGCACAATGGAAATCTCTTACAGCAACCAAACTGGAAATACCAGCACACAGCACAGAGCTAGGCAGCAATGCAGCTTTGGTGTGGAACTACCACAGAAGCATGTCAGAGAATAAAAACAATCTGAAAACCTCTTCAAGGCTCCAGAATATTCACCTCACACAGAAATCCACTTTTTGAGGCTTTCCATAATATTTCTCCCATACAGAATAAATGCTGCTTCCTCCTTCTACAAAAATTTGAGGAGATTAATCATCTTTGAGCTCTAACCCACACCAGGCATGCCTGAAATTACTTACTGTAGTGAAGTGCCATTATATATGTGTATCAATTCATCTCTTCATGGTCACATTTGACCCCTAGTACTCTCTTAGCTTGGCCTTTTTGGCTGACAATCAAGACAATCAAAATAACATGTAAGTCAACAGTCCTTTAGGAAGTCTCACAGCACTCTCAAGCTGACACAGATGGCCTTGTCCAGGTGACAAGAGCTCTAAGACAAAGTAAGGCTCTATATACACTGGGAAAGGGGAACATGCATGGACAGAGAAGAATGAGACAACAAAGATATCAGAGTGCAGCTGTACCTACACTTCTTGCTTTGCTCCCACATAAAGAGACAGACTCAAACCACAGAAAAAAATTTCATATATTCCAAGTAGTAACAACAGGATCCCCAAATCTATGGAAGTTCTGACTCTTTTTACCGTATCTAGACGTAACATCCACAGCTACACTATATAAATTAAAACTAAGGGAAACAAAAAATAAGATTGTGCTGGTTTCCAGCTTACCTCCAAGACCTTTTGAAAGAGCAAAACGAAAAAGTGGAAGCACCTCTGTGTCACATCAATAAATATATCTAATATAATCATATTATAGAGAGAAATGTGTAGTACTTAAAGCTACATACACCTGAGACTTCATAACACACAGTGTTTGAATGCAGTTTGAATGCACTGTATCAACAAATAGCCAATTCCAATAATAAATGTATCATGGTAGCTTACATCTGCACTGTTAACACATACTTGGACCAATGCTCTTACTAGCATTGTTTAATGCAATTCATTTCACACACACAGCAAACCAGAAACATCTATGCAAGCATCTTGATTACAAAAACTGTAAGCAAATAATCAACTATTACTGAACTCAAAACAAAACAACAACAACAAAAAAAATCAAACAAAAAACCCACCACAAAACAGACCTTATTTTGTCTGATAGCATCCAGAAGAACTGTCATGCTCAATCATCCTCTCATTCCATTTTAAATGATTTAGCATAAAATACTTCATGGACATGCACATATAAAAGTGCGAAAACAAATTAAAAGTAAAAATATTTGCATGAAATAAGAAATGTTAACATTTAAGAGAAATCAAAAAGGTCTGAGTTTCCAATTCAATGTAGTATGGAGAGGATTTTTATTAACAGTTACTGTAGCACTTCAATACAATATATACAAAATTAAAGGAAGTAGAGATAATCCTTGCTACAAAAAGAAATTATAAATATAATAAAAAAAAATCACTAAAAATAATACACAAAGAAGAAGCACCATAAGTTTCTCCTCCTCAGCTCACCACGTTCATGAGTTCGTGCCTTAACCCACTTCCCTTAACTTTTATTCTGTATTTCAACTATTGACCTTTCATCACATCCATTTAGATAAGAACGGGTCTTCTCCCCCAAAACACATCTTGAGCATTCTCTTAACATCATTCAAAACTCTAGCACTACAAATACCACTACAGCTTTGGCAAGAAGCCTGGGGATGGTGCTTGGCCCCAGTATTCATCCCAACCCAGACTGCATCACATCAGGCTACTCTAAGCTAAGTTTGAGTCAACCACCTCAGTTTAAGCTTCAGTTGCCTCCTAGCCAAGATTTTCAAGTCTACATTCAAGGTGTGTCTTGATTCTTTCAGATCAAGAGAAGTGAAAATCACCTCTCATTGGCATTGGGATCCATGAAGGTGCCCAGTTAGCATAATTACTGAAAAAACTGCAATTCCAGAGACATTTACGATTCTCTGTAAGCTACAACTGCATTGGTAAATTCAGAAGTAGTGAAAAACCAATCTCCACTCGACCTGATATGAAACACTTCTCAAAAGAGAGATCAATAGCTCAGTGTTTGTAGTTACATTTTGGTTAGCATTCATCCTTCCACATCTCAGCCAAAAGCTGAAAAAAGTTTCTACAATATTATCATCCCATAAAAGATCCACTGGTTTCACTCACAAAACATCACTCAATTATTTAGGCTGGGAAATACCTCTGGAGCTCATTTAGTCCAATCCCACACTCCAAGCAGGGCCAGCTTCAAACATAGTTCAGCTTAATTAGAACCTTGTGCAGTCAAGTTTCAACAGAGACCCCATGGCCTCTCTGGTCAAGCACTGAGATGAAGTAGGTCACAGATTATGTACTTCTCAAGGATAATTACATTTCCTTATCATCAAGAGCTGGCAAAGACCTGTACCATTGCTGACAAAATTATATTGCTATGTCAAATAGCACTGACAGAGTTAGCAGCAGCAGCAACATCTGTCAATTCCCAATAACAGAGTTCCTGCACAGAAAACTGTTTCTGACAGTATTTTTCAAAGCAGAACCATTTCCTTAAGTCATCTTGCCAAAACTGACAAAACTCCTGGTATTCAGTCAAAAATACTTCCTATATTTCTAGGCATAGAGGTCCATATATTTAATGCTATACTGTGATAACAGCTGGATCAAATACAGCATGTACTCTCTGCCTTTAAAACCAGCAAGCACATCAAATAGTCCAAAAAGAAAAAACATTGCTTACAAACCAGTAAGACAAATAAATGGGCTTTTCCCTTATTTTGCCAATGTGATGAATGACTTGCTGAATCAGTGCTGAAGTCAACTTCTTTTGTTGTTTGATTTTTTGTTTTGTTTTAGTTTAATTATAGTAATGAGCCAAAGACAACCTAGGATTCATTTTCCTCCAAGGCGAACATTATAATTTTGCCATTATTTTATATTTGGTGCTTCCCTCCTGCCCCTCTATTCTACCTCCATGGCCTGCTTTACCACAGAAACATTAGCAATGTTAAGTCAATTCTCCTCTGGTTTTGTTGGAATTTTAGAAATCTCAAACAGAGATCACTTTATCTAAATACACCTCTACCTTTTCTCATACTTATTAACTAGGGATTGGTGATTAAAACTATTATCCTGGAGCTTGAGAAAAACTCTTTACCTGCTCAGTCAGCTGGGCATTCATTTCCTTATGTCAACTTCAACAGTCCTATAGCTGTGATCTAGAAGTC
Organism: Scytalopus superciliaris; assembly: GCA_013400415.1. Lineage (NCBI taxonomy): Eukaryota > Metazoa > Chordata > Aves > Passeriformes > Rhinocryptidae > Scytalopus > Scytalopus superciliaris. Next base: position 345,463 of record VXBX01003941.1, on the reverse strand, counting down.
CAAGAGAGGACCTGAATGTTTAACACAGAAACTGGCAGAAAACTATACAAATATCAGACCCTGTCTCCTATGTACACACATCCTTGTGCACACACACAGCAGTCAGGACAAAACACACAGAGGAAGTCGCCTTACCCCATTCCCAAAGTCACTTTTAAAAGTTCATAGAAGTTTAGAGTTATACCTACAAGTGTCATCTACAAGTCTTAAAGTCATCTCAGATAGTTCTAGCTATTAAAGATCTTAGTATACACTGCTAAACCAGAACAGTTAATTCCACTATTCTGAGTGATTCCTGCTGGCACTGTTACTTTCAAACTTGACCCATCTTCCATTTCAGCAACACAACAGCATCCTTTCTCAAACTTCTGTGAGCAGACAGACAAGTTATTCCATTCAATAAACAGTATTAACAATGCTGCAGGATACTAAAGTTGCTGCTGATTTTGGAGGCAACCAGAAGAGTTGACTTCAAAGAATATTTTTACATCTCCATTTCAATATGCCTTCTATGCTAGAAATAGCACCTACTTACTGTTTTAGCTAATCAAAGAAAACTGAAGTATAAATAGAAACACGAGTGAGTTGCAGGGAAATACTGAGCTGGCATTACTTAAGTATGCACATAAAAACACTGTATAAAAACCATAAGCAAATCTACCTGGCAGATTTCTTTCCCCATATAGCAGTACCAGGCAGCATGAAATTTGGTGAGAAACATTTTGCATTAACAAAGGCAGATGGAGCCTATGCCAACATAAAAGTCTTTTCTCTGAATAGCTGACATGATGAGCTGGTATTTGCAGAAGCTCTTCTTAAAAGTGATACAGGTTCAAGTCAGCTCAGGTATCTGACTGAAAACTATTCCTACAATAAAGAGATTTTCAGTGTGATTAGACTTACCCTATGACTGCATGACTGCAGACACCATGGTAGGAGAGGAAGGACTGCAGGACTACAGGGCATCTGTGGGGCTGGTAACTTTTACAGATAGTTTCAAACCAATTTAAACTAAGGTGAACCAATCCAAAGTGTTCCAAAGGCACAATAAAGTAAGTAAATAAAGAAACCCTCAACACCTTTCTCCTTGGAGTGAACCCTTAACTTTGAACTTGGCAAACCCACATCCATACTATATAATTCTTTGCCCGCAGTTGGGATTGTTTCGCTTGGAAAACAGAAGGCTTTGGGGTGACCTAATTGCAGCCTTCCAGTACCTGAAGGGAGCCCACAAGGAAGATGAAGAGAGACTATTTGCAAGGGCATGGAACGACAGGACAAGGGTGGGGGAAAGGCTTCCAACGGACAGAAAGTAGGTTTAGATTGGATATTAGGAAAACATTCTTTACTCTGAGCCACTGGAATAGGTTGCCCAGAGAAGTTGTGGATGGCCCATCCCTGGAAGTGTTCAGTAAGAGGTTGGATGGGGCTTTGAGCAACCAGAGATCTAGTGGAAGGTGTCCCTGCCCATGGCAGGGAGCTGGAACTGGATGATCTTTAAGGTCCTTTTCAATCCAAACCATTCTATGATGATTCTCTACAGGGTTGCACAGCAGTGCCTGAAGAAGATTCATTGTTATCTTTCCCCTATTTTGATTACATAGTTTATGTTGTCAGCAGTTGTGGTAAAAATAGTTCTCAAGTGTTATTTCATACAGGAGAATTTTAAAGTAACTGCAGAGAAAGACAATCTCTTTAGAGTCGACTCCATTTTCCATTTAGATTTACTCCTGGAAGACTTTATTTTTCCCCCCAAGTTCTGTCCATGCTTTTGCTGTCAGCAACCTGGCTTAGAAAGCTGCAGACAGTGCCAAGGTAATAGTTGCTGTGTTCTCTGCCAAATAATTCTTCTTTTTTTTTCAGGATTTAAACTGACTTGCCTTTGGATAAAGTAGTAGTCACAAAACGATCCAAATTGAAGAGCCTGAAAACTGGGAAAGCATGGCAGGATCTTTCTCAACAGTTGGAAACTCACTCAGTTGTTCTTCAGTTTTGCTTTCTTGTTCTTTCTTCAGAAATGGATAACCCATGCAAAAAAGTTATCAAATGCCTTTAAAAGCTTCACAGGATACTTGGTAGGCTTAAATTCAGACAATAATGGTAGAATGCTTCACAATGTAATTCCTGGTGATGAGCAACTTAAATGAACAAATTTTACTTAAAAATTAAAGTTTCCAATATTCCTGTTACTAAGTTCTCTCATTTCTTTACTAGATAACAGGAGAAGTCAGGTTACTGGTATTATTATATACTTATTCCTAACCTTGTTCCTCCCAACCCAAATGAGAAATTAAATGCACATAAATACTAGACTAGGAATCCAGCTGGTGTTATACTAAGCAGCTTTTACCAGCTAAATTCTCTTTATAGCATTTTCTTAATATTTCAAAGGTATTCCAGAGGCATACAGGAAATTTAGGAAAGGATTCGTATCCTTTGAGACAATTTACAAGTCTATACCCACAAACGCTGTCTAACAGCAAAATACATCATTTGTGTCAGAAAGTCTGTATTTCCACTTTTCCAGGTATCTGAAAAGGAACAACAACATAGGGTTTCTCTTTTCTTTAAAAACAAGAGAAATACTACTGAGCCCAAAAAACTAAAACCTTTCACAGAGCCTTCTAGTAGAGAGTCATCAATTACAAGCTTTAATTAATTTTCAGAGTTGACTGACAGAGTTTCAGAGTTGAGATCTACATGTGAGAAAGCTTCCAGATTCATTGCTCAAGTAAATTCATATAGTTTCACTAATTTAAAAAAAAAAAATCAGATCTATATAGAAAAAAGTTGAATAAATTGTGATTAAAGCTCTACTATGTTTGTATCGCACTTGTTATATTTTCCAAAGAATTTATTTATTGAGAGAATAATATAGAAAAGGTAGTTACTTCCTAATAATCCAAGTCCTGATTTAGAGTTGAACAAAAATCATTCTTCAAATGCCCATGTGCTTAGATGAAACAGCTGTTGTCTTTTGGGAAAAAAGGGAGGAAAAAAAAGATTTTTTTTTTTCCGCCAAGTAAATAAACATTTAGTAATTGAGACTACTGAAAGCAACTCACCCTACCCTCCCCAAGCTTGTATCATCTAAATTAATCTCCAGCTATCTTTAAAATGATCTCATAGGCTTTCTGAAAGCAGGTCCAAGTTTAATACTTCAAATCCATTTATAATCTGAAAAACAATCCAGCTTTAAAATCTCTTCACCAGAGATCACCTCACTCACACAACCCTCTTTGTGCAAAAAGTCAATTACAGCAGTTCAAATCAATACTCAGCCAGCAGACAGTATCTACCAATTTCATACCTTTTATGTTTCTCTCATTAAGTCTGTGTGTAGTAAAGTTTAAGTAGGAAGATCAGTAGCATTTTCATGTTTGCATAGTTTATTTTCAAAACAAGTTTAAACCAAAATATAACTATAAGCAAACTATTAAGCCTTCCCATACAGCAATGTTTTGTGCATACACAGCATCCATCAAAGCTTTAGTGATAAGATACCACTCAGAGATACTCTGCAAGACCATGCCTAATAATCTGCATCACCATAATTAAAACAACATTCCTCTCATTTACTACTAGTAAATTAATACTTATAACTTGGTGATTAAGAGTTGTTCTTAAGAGCTACTGAACTAGGGTAGGTCCACCTAACAAAGGGCCCTGTTCCCAGCTGTGATTAGTAGCAAACACCTCGGACAGCCCATCAGAACAGGGGGATGCACACTGATACCATGACATGTGTTTCTTTCAGACCTTCTGAACCTCAGCCACAAGGGTCATCTCCTCTCAATCTGTACTTCCTCCTGCTAGTTCTTTTACTGGAATGTAAAGCAAACGTGTTCTCTACTCTCCTTTCTAGCATTTATAATTTTTAAGACTTGTACTCTCCACATCAGCCCTCAGCGAGGTATTATAGGCATTCTTCAAATGAAGATCTTCCATCTTTGATCACCCTGTATCTTCTCTATTTCTATCATATCATTTTTCCTGTTGAACCAGTACTACCTCAGCATAAAACTATGCTCATATTTCCAGACATGCTTAGCTGAAACAATATTATTTCAGATGTCAAGCCTTCACAGTCATGTGACTTTTTCAAATAGAGTCTGATCTTACGAACTCTGTTTTCCCTGCACTGTGGATGAAGGCCACAGCTTCTACTTTTTTTCCTAAATGAAAGTGATAAAATATAATCCAAGTATCAATAATCATATTTTTTTCTGTCCCAAGGGCATGCAATTCTGCCAATTTATAAGCTTAACATCATGAAGATGTCAATTGAATTTGAGCAAGTAGTGCTGCCTTTCAAATAGGAAATCTTGTTAAAAAGAGCCAGAAATCCTCACATGAAAAGGTCAGGGAAAAGTAGTGGCAAAACACCTAGGAATCAAAAAGAATCATCTCCTTTTTACTTTCCAAATGAAATTAAAAACAAACAAACAATCCAACAAACAAACCAACAAACAAACCCCCCCAAACAAAACCAAAAAAACCCACTTTCCTGAAAGGCTTAGGAATCTCCAAGCCCTAGTAGGAGATTGTGGCAAGTGGTATAATGTGGAAACAACTCCTGTTGACCTCCAAAAAGCAAGCCCTCATTGCTATGTCTGGACAGCACTGGTCATACAGCTCATGCTGAGAAGATGCTAGTTATGTATAGATGCTCCATTTCCACTCTGCTGCCCCTGCAGTGGGAATGCTGATCATCTGCTGGTAAGTTCCCACCACTTTCTGGAAATACCAGCAAGGCGACAAATTGATGTAGTCGCACGCGAAGTTTTTTTTAAATGCACGTAGAGTTTTCTCACTAAAACGGCAAGAATATTCATTCTACGAAGAGACATTTGCTCTAAGTTTATTTTAACAAAGGGGAAATAAAAGATTCAATTAAGATACTGGCTCAAAATGAGATATAAAGAGGAAAAAAAAAACAACAACAACAACCAACTTACCCAGCTTTGGAAAGACATCACTAAAATTTAGGACCTGCTGGCTCCATAAGCTGAAGTGATAAAATAGCATCTATCATCTGCAGATTGCCTGTGTAGATGTTCAAATCATATCAGGGAACAAAAAAACCAACTAACCAACCGAAACAAATTTCTCAAAATTTGTACTACCATTCACAACAATTGGGATATATTTGAAAACCTTTGACATATAGCCTGAAAGAACACTGAGCTTATACTCTCCTCTGTACTGCCTTACTGCTGAATTCAGTATTCACTATGACACATTTCAAGTGAAAGGGCAATCTTCTTCCTGGTTCTTTTAAATAAGAAACAGATTACTACATTTTTAAAGAAAAATTATTTATTTTTTTTAAAGAAACCAGTGGTAGAATCTGCAAAGAAAGGGATTTCAATTTCCAAGTCACTACCTAAAGAACGAACGCTACATCAGCTAAAAAAAGCCAAAAAACTTTGAATCAGTATTTATCCCAGAGATGTGCTTTTTTTTTGTTATTATTTTAGTTGGGAAAGTCCCTCTTTCCAGGCAAATTAAAAAAAAAAAAAAAAAAAAAAAAAAAAAAAAGAGAAAAAAAAAAATAAACTAGTCATAATTAACAAGTATATATATAGAGAGGGAGAGGGAGTAAAAAACATTTACCAGAATAAATTCTCTATAGAATAGCATTACAGAACTCATTTTTTTGTTTTTAATACTGACTACTTATACAGGGTAAACAAGAAAATATTTTAATTAGTCTCTAACTTGGTATTCTTCCACCTACTAATCTTGTACCACAAAGAAAACCTTTAATCTGTTTTTGTGGCAAAAAGATCTCCTACAAGCAGATGGTTAACTCTGGTTAGATAAAATTCTTCAAAAGGGAGAGCTGGGCCATGTAAAATATTTAACATGAACCACTTCAGCTGCCTCAAAACAGGCTAAAAAGATACATAAACTTTTGATGAATTCACACTATTCAGTTCATCTACTGCCAAGACAGGTCATATCTTGAAAACATTGCTGTTCTCCTCAGCTTAAAGGAAACAGCTACTGTATGTAAATTCCTGTCCTAACTTCATGTAGGGTATTAATCATTCCCTCCTCAGCTGCCAGGACTGTACATCAATTCTCTTCCCAAGTATCTGGAGAAGCACAAAACAGTCTGCCCTGTAGATACATATTTTTTTTTCTCCATGAAAAATTTTATTCTGAAGAAATGTGTCCATTCAGAAGGATGTTGCCTCTCCCCACGCAGCTCCCTATTTACTGGTCTAACTCACGCAGTATTACCATCACTGCAGTTACTGATGCACATCAGGTATTATCCCGATACCATTATCTTTTCTGGGGACTTGAACCTCCTCAGCTTTCTGTGAGTCAGTTTTTCCCAAATTATTATCCTGGCCATTACTGCACTACCAGGTGAATCATAATAGTATAAAGCAGGAACACTGGAGGATGAGTACAGATAATTACTGAAAATAAAATCACAGCTTCAAACATTGTTCTACACCCAATATTTATACACTCTCCTTTATTACACCTTGAGTGAGTAAATATATATTAGTTTATTAAAAATCTAAGTATAGTTTACAAAGTAGTAATGGTCTTGTATAATTTTTGGTGGTCCAAAGCAGTATCATCAGAGAACTTGGGAACAAACATTTCCATGATATTTTGTGCAGTACAAAATGTGGTCTAAAAGCACGAAAAGCTGAGCTACTTTGAAAAATGAAGAAACACAAGCAGTGGCTTGGGATGGTAATTTATTTAAAAAAAAAAAAAAAGTAAAAAAGTGAAGTATTTAAACCCCTAATTGAAACTCAGCTGCTGAGTTATGGAAATGTATTATGAAATTACATTTTTCTCCTTTCCCATTTCTTTTATATGAGTGTTGAGTGCTAAGAATGTACCATTATGTGGAATTTAGTCAAGCAACTTTTTTTGGTTTTATCATTTCATTACATAACTTGGAAAGCAACCAGTGAAATAGCACAATTTATCTCTAAAATAAAGACTGGAGATTTTAGTGTGCCTTGATTATGTTTTCCATACAAGGATCCTTTGCAGACAAGTACATGTTTCAGTTTAGAACACTGATAATTAGTGCCTGTGGGAATAAAGCAAACGAGTTTTTCCACAGCAATATAATTTCCTGTAACTTTAATTTTAACATGATGATACTCCAGTAGTTGCTCAGATATAAGATTTTACTGTCTGGGGTGTGATTGGGATTTGAAACAATTAGCTGTGTTCAGACTAATCTCCCCCATTAAGAAAAGAAAGTTACGTCTGCAGTTGTTATTAAAAAAAACTGCATATAAAGAAAAGGAATTTGCCAATAAGCTCCACATAATTTTAGGGATGCCAACAAACTCCTCTAATTTTGGAGTCAATTATTTAAAATCACAATATCTAACAGATGCCACTTGTAAATGCACCTGCTGCACAAGCATTGCAGCCACACTCTTCTCAGTATTCCAATGGAACTCCTCAGAGCTCCAAGAATCCAACTCCACTGACCAGGAAGACCAAGACTTAACCAGCAAAAAAGGGGCACAGCCAAATTGATTAAAAACAGACATAAGGGCTGCCAGTGGTTTGCAGAGGCAACACTCCAACACCTCATGTCAGTCCCAAAGCACCCAATGGACACCTGGAGGAAACCACAGTAGCTCTTCGAGGTCTTGACGAGTTAGTTTTGGTTCAGCAATGGGAAGAAACAGTGTTTAAATGGGAATGTGGCTGTACAAAACACAGGAAATGCAACCAAATTAGAGAGAATAGACCCACACACTTTCCTACTGTAATGGAAAACAAGTATCAGCAATTTTTTTTTTTTTTTCAAGTTTTAATGATGCACAGGGAAACGATGTTTAATCATCACACCTCATGAAGAGGATTCATTAAATACTTCAAAGAAGCTTCTAAAACAGACCAATGTTCTACTTGACAGAAAAAAAACCCCTACGTTGCCTTGTAGGCATCTCAGCCAACAGTACTGGATCTGTCCCAAAATAAATCCTGGGGTTACAGAATTAGACCAAGGAAAGCACTGATGCAACGATGAGCTGAGTGGACACCGTGTCATTCACTCAGGCAGCTCCAGAAGCCAAAACAGAGTCGACCCATATGGTGAAGTTATGCACGTATTAGTATTTAGAACATACTTATTCTCCAACTTTAGAAATTCAACAAATGGCATTGATGCAGTGTTGTAAAAGCAAAAAAACAAACATGCCTCACAAATCACAGCTAGTCACATTAGATTACATTCCTGTAATCCTGCTGATGAAATTCCCATAATTTTCAAATGGACTTCAGAAACTACTATTACATCATTTCAGCTACCACTCCCCTCTCTCCCCCCCCACATTCTTTTGATTAAGTAACAAAAATAGCTTTTCATTTTATTTTAAAAGAAAGCACAGAACTGACAGATGAGCTGTTCCTACTACTACACAGCCAGGAACCTGAATTTTCAATTGAATATTTTAAGCAATGGCCTACGAGCACACAGGTGTTTATGCTTTTCATTTTTAGAGAGAAGTGGGATGTAATGTTGATCTCCCAAGTAAATAATTTCAAGTTCAGTAAAAAATGATGCATAATAGCACAAAACTAAGTATTAATAAAACTGTTTAAGAACTGCATTTTAGTACCATTCTGGAAGGATGGCTTTACACTCCATAATACATTTATCTTTGCTTCAGAATGAGCCATTTCATAATGTATTTATTGGAACTTAACATTACTTTGCTGACATGACAGCTACAAATGCTTTCCATTTTAAAATCTGTTTTATTCTCAGTTCAGCATTGTAATTTTTTCATCAATACCTCTAACAGCTATTTTCAATACCCACTTTAATCCACTAAGAAAATCAAAGCATAGCATTCAATAATCAAGTATTTCTTCATCTGAGTATCATGAAGTCTCCCAAACAAAACCACAGACGTGTTGGTGAAACTTCACCAGGAACATAACAAAAACACTGCAAAGAAGTTTGGGCTTATCTAACAACCACAACGCTATTTATCTCCTCATGAAAATAAAACAGCTTTAATGAAAAGAAAGCAAAAATTCCCCAACCACAAGTCATATTTTGCTGTTGTCATTTCACAGTGACATTATCATGACATCTCAGAGACCTGGAGATAAATGGCCAATGAATCAGTCCTGTTATGGCATGGCCAGCAGAAAACACCAAAAAACAACTCAACCCCGGACTTGCCTATTAACACCCAGAGGTTATTTTCTTCTAATTTTATCAATTAAATGGATTCCTTTCCCAAAACTAATAGCAGCCAGTCTTTCACAGACAACAGTCTGAAAGACAAATAGGCCTGAAGTATGTCAATCCACTGGCAGCAGCACTACAAAGCAAAAACCCCTCAATTCAATTGTTAATCTATACTTCCACTCCCTGTAAAACAAGAAGTACTAGTCCCTAGCAGCACACAGATGCAAGGAATTCAAACTATCATATGGCCAATTAAAGAGCATCACTGATCTAAAGAAAACACAGTGAGCAATCCTCCCTCAAAAGAATGGCCAGCAGGTTTCTATGAAGTACAGGAGAAAGTCATGAACAGCAGTTTGGTTTTGCTCTGCCATGTGAGTTGACTGCAGTCCTTTCTCCCCCCCATTCTTCTTCAGGGAGAAAGGGAGGAGTGAAGGGCAAACATGGGGAAATAGGCTGAAAATTTTATTTGCTATCAAAAACACATTCAATGCTTCAGTGTTAACTGTATTAAATACATTGCAGGTGAGCATGCACACACATGCACCCCTTCATCATTTTTGGAAATAAACCAGGTGACTTAATCCATTAGTATATACAGAGAGGTTTTTAAACATATCTGTTAATTACCACAATTATAGTGACTTGTCCCTAGTGCACATTCTTTTACTTTGGGGGGAAAAAGTAAGCTTTAAAGTAAAAAAAAAAAAAAAAAACAAAAAAAACCCACCAAAAAAAAAAAAAAAAAAAAAAAAAAAAAACTTTAAAAAAAAAAAAAAAAAAAAAAACAAAAAAAACCCCCAAAAAAAAAAAAAAAAAAAAAAAAAACAAAAAAACAACCAAAAAAAGTAAAACTTAACATATAATTTTAAGTTTTGACTTTTTAATATTTAGTAGTGTATCCTGAGCAGATCTTAATTTTGACTGAATAGCAGAAAATCTTGCCGGGTTCATTTCAGGCTGCAGGCGTTTGATACTGAACTGACCTCACAGTATTTACATTCCCCTTAGGAAAATTTGGCATGCAGTCCAACTCGGGAAGATCATGTCTAACACTACTTGAGCTACCAGTGCTAGAAGCAAGCAGAGTAACAGTGAAAATAGGAGGGTGAACAATAAGGGCACATATACAGAAATAAAATAAAAAGGAAGAGAAAGAGAAGGTCAAACAGCAGAAGAAAAGAATTGAAGAGACAGAGTTGGAGAGAGTTGTTTTTCTCATATAAATAAATCCCTCTTTTTTTTTTTTTTTTTCAAACCAGTGGTGCAGACAGGCTTTTTGACTATTAAAAAACCAAATTACTTCAGCTCAAGAAAAATAAACTGATCAGAAGATGCAAAATATTTACCTCTGATCAAAACAAATCAGCAGCTGGCAACTACAGCTTTGTCTGCATTGCATTCGATTTTTTGTTGTGGTAAACAGTTATGTAAAATTTGTATAGAAAAAAACCCCAAATCGTAAGATTCCCCCATAAGCTTTGCTTTTGACCATTCCCACTCCAGTTCCAATAGAGACAGTTGGTGAACCCAGCAGTTAAATCAAATACAAAACCTATTCACCTCCATTCATTACAATTTAGGTCCCTACTGCGGCAAAGAAATTACATAGGAATGCAAGAGCCAGTCAGCAAATCCTACTCCAGTTTTTCCTAGAAGTGCTTAACTCATCTTCAAACAAATGGAAAATTATGTTTGTTCTTTACAGATTCACTCTGCCAGCAACTTAATCTCCTGTATGCCAGCCCTGGTGAAACTGTATGAGACACAAGTTCTGAACCAATGCCAGATTATTTTCTTCACCTCCTTGAAAAAAATAAATAAAAGCCTTAAGTTATCAGAATGTCTTTGAAAACCCTATTTCCAATTTCAAAAGGCAGATTTTTTTTAAAACAGAGCAGTAAAACAACTGAAATGCAAGGGCTCTTGTACAAGTTAATCATTGCAGTACCTGTCAGAAATGATGGTACCTTCAGTCCTCATTAAAACTTCGAAAAGTCTCTGTCTGCACTAATGACTTACAAACAGCATCATTAAAAGTCAAAAAGAGGAAACAAGTCCATTACTGAGACACGACTGCAAAAGACTTCCTTCCCCGCTTATTTAAAACCAAGACGCTGGTAATTCCAACTCAGCCTGACGCAGTCTTTGCTCAAATCAGGAGTTGTGAAACACAACAAACCCCACTTAGAGGCTAATAAGACATCACTGCTTTAATCAACAGATTGTTTTCTACTTATGTCTCACTTCTAGTTCTTTTGCAGCTACAAAATAGAAAGAATTTCAAATAACTTACATTTCTGAGCTCAAAAATGTTTTGAAGCAGCAGGCACCCAAACAAAAGATTATAATGAAGAGGATAAAGCACTGGCATTTGAATGGACTGCCGAATTTGATAGCACTTTTTGTTGGTTTAAACCACAAAGTGAGCAATCAGAGGCAACAGAAATCCCGAATTTCTTGTTAGACAGGTTTGGCACTTTCACCTGAAGTTGAACAAAAACCACAGAGTGAGCTTTATTCTGAAGCACATTGCAGTGTTTAGCTCAGAATACAAAAACAAAGAGCACTTCAGGAAAAGGATCAGCTTTTCCCCGACTATATTTTGAAGTGAAGAAAAAGGCAAATGTTCCAGGTAAGAAACTTGGAGCGGTGGTCCTTCAAAGAGGCATGAAGAGCAATGTGTCCTATGTCAAATACACGAGCACTACTGGCAACATGAGGGCACAAAAGGATACTCTTTCATTAAATTATACTTGAACAGAAGTCACTTTACCATACTATTAGGCATGACTCATCTAAATAATTCTAAAACATCACCTTCAGTGCTGTTTATTGTGTACTGTGCAACATATCCAGCTAGAAAATTAGGCAAATTTAATGGTTTTGTTGTCAGTTTATCTGCTCTTAAGAACAAAACCTTTTCTTAAATATTTGTGGCAATCACTACAAAGGAAGTTTTAACCTGGGAAAGTTTTAAATTCAATTTCCAGAAAAAAACCACCTTCCATTCAGTAATTGAATTGTCAGACAGACAGGAGTTGCAGATAAAGAAATACGAGGCTCAATACAAAAGGGAATAAAAGCCAAAACACCTTTTCCAGCAGTGTTAACACAATTTGCACTCAGCTTCCTTCTAGTCTCATCTCTACACTACTTCAAGGCAAAGTTTATAAAGAGACCTTGCTGGTTGGAGTATTGTCAGCTCCTTTTTATCTGAAGTTGAGCAAAAGGAGGGACAAAAGCAGGGGACAGATGGGAACACACCACTACTGTCTCCAGGTCCATCACCCTGGTGTAGTCCCTAGGCATGCTTCTGTCAAGAGGAGAAATTCTAAGCCAGTATTTTTTACTGACCACAAACTAGACAGATGGCCCAACACTCTCACTGGTGATGAGTTGTAAGTAAGTGTTTAGGCTCCCAAACTCTTCAATTCCATTGTAGGACAATTTTAATAGCTACCTCCTGGGTAACTTTAGTGACCTACTCCAGTAAAATGCACTGAATTAGAGATATTTAAGTTTCAATTCAACCTAGTAAAAACGTATTGGTTCAAATGTAGACTTCTTTTAACTCTGCAGATATAACAAAGAAGATGAATCAATCAGCAAATGCTAAAATGTTATAAATTACAAAAAAAAAAAAAACCAAAGGAAAAAAGAGTAACATTTGTGTTACTTCACTGTTTCAGACCAGGTAAGCAGCTGATACCCACATCAAGCAGAGAAGATAAGAGTTTGTACCATAAGAGAGATTTAAGATCAGAATAGATTATATGAATTTCTAATGAGGTCTAACTTGCATCATTCTTCTGATTAAAATTCATCATTAAAATAAACACTTGATGTTATGACACTGATTGCTCAAATGTATTTTTGCTTGCAATTTTCTTTTTCAATCCTCTGTATCAAACTTTATAAAAGATTTCAACCCAAGAGTTTTATATTCATCCAGAGGATTCTCCTTTTACCTGGAAAAATACAAAATATAGTAACCTTACAAAATGGTGTGGCCAAGATGTAATATAAAGCAAAGAAAAAAGCTACTGAACAGTCTTAGCCACCAAGAAACCAAGTTACCCTTTCAAACATTTAATCAGACTTAAAAGGTTTTCTTCTTCACAGGCATTTGGGAGCACCATGTGTTTATTCTTCTTGCTTACAAAATTTTGTTTCAAAGTGAGACTTCTGTCCTTCTTATAAACCAAGTTCATTGAAAACTTTTAAAGATCATGTCCCTGTTTTCACTCATCCCACAATATATTTTCAAAAATGATAAATGTTAGAGATGTTGGTCAGCAGCTACACAATCTGCAAGACTTAACACAATATTAGAGAATAAAAAAAATATACAAAAGGACAGAGTTTTGCAAGTAGTACAGCTCAGAGAAAAAAAAAAAAGAATCAAAAGCAGTCCTTTTGCAAGATTTATTTCAGCAGTCCTACTTACTCAGTAAGTAATAAAGACGACAAAAGTTTCCAGGAAATACTGGAATTCAAAGATGGCGTTTGAAATCCAAACCTTCACCAGGTACTTTGCTTTCAAACACCTTTGCTTACTACGACCTCTCCTACCCGGTTTGACATACTGAAATGTTTCCAGTTAATAAAGCACAAAATTAAAGTATTTGTTTCCATTAAACATGATTTATAATACATTCTTGAAGAAGACAAAACAGGGAGCTAATTTTAAAGGCTAGGTTGCTTGGCAGTACACCTTTCCTTACAAATAATTGTTCACAATGGAGAAAGCCATGAAGAACTACATTTCTGGAGCCTCCTGAACACACAAGTGTCTTTTCAACTATTTATATAAAGCTCCAAGACCATCACAGGCCACACAGGCATTCAAAATGCTGTCTAAAAGCCTTTTTCTCACTTCACAGATTTCAAGTTTCATAGGTCTGGAGCAGAGAGATGCAACTTCACAACTGACTATTTAAGCAGACCTTCCTGTCCTATCCAGTACTAGGAAGTAGGAATCTTTCCCAGACAGTTTTACTGGAGTGCCCAGGCTATCAAGTTCCGATCCCCAAACTTCCATCTCTGACAGTGGCTACTGATGCAACTTCTTCCCCCCTCAACAGCACTGTCAGAGGACACCTTCCCTTCACCCAAATGCAAGTGGAGAGTGAGCAGAAAGGTTATCTTCCACATTCCAAAGAAAGAAGGCGAGGGAAAGCAGAGAGAAGGAGGAAGAGTTTAAATTTAGGGACTTACTTACTAAAACACAGGAAAAAAACACATATACAGGCACCACGTTGGCAGAAATCCCAGCAGTCAGAGCTATGGAGCTTTGCTTCCAGCCAGCATTTGCCTCCAGCCTCACAGGAGCTCTCTCCCCTCTCACACAGAAGCAAACTGAGGAGCCTCTGAACTGCGAACCCAAGTGTAGCTCAGGTCTAATGAAAGTGTAATTCATTATAATAAGAGCCAATGTAACATAAACATATGCAGGAAAAACAGGCTTGGCGCAACACCACAACAGACACCAGTTTTGATCCAGCACAACAAAACACTTTCAGACCACAGTGGGGGGGCAAAAAACGTGGGCGTAATTACTTTAAAGTAAAAGCAGAATGTAACAGGCACCAGGTAGAAGCTGGACCTGTAAAAGTTCTACCAAATAGGAGCTACAGCATGTGGACTTCCCTGCTGGCAAAGTTCACAAGGTTCACCTGCCTGCCAGTTCAGTGCTTGGAAGTGTCCTTAAGTTCCAAGTACTGCAGGACACAGGAACCAAGATGAGGAACTGTAAAAGAACCCCATGCAACACACCAACACAACAGCAAGATGAAACACTGGTATGTATCATTTGTAAGGTGGCACATCAGACATGTTTTTTGCAAAAGAACAGAGGGTTTGGGGGAAAAAAATGCATTATATTCTAGATGCACTACATTCATGAAATATTGCAGCAACCACCTACATAAAAGTTGTGATTGATCAGCATTTCCTTTGCTTATTACCATCCTTGACACATAGTAGATAGCACAAATGAAAGGCCATGTAACAATTTACTTCACTGTAGTAAAAGTATAATATATTCGCTTTGTCTGCTATTATTACTTTATAACCAATGAAGACCAAAGTCAGGGAAGAAATATAACCACTTTGGAAACAAGGATCTAAAACTAGAGACTAATTTACTAATTTGTAATCAAACATCAAAAGGTTTGAGTATTTTCCATGTCTTCCTCATGGATTTCAGCATTTCATGCAACAACTTACATATAAGTATTTTTGTATTGTAAAATAATCATCCATTAATTCTTACAAGTGTTTAAAAACTTGGTAATGGTTCAAAAAAATCAGCAAGTTCCCTTGTGCTTTCAAGTCTGTTAGTGGAAGTTTCCTCATGCTTTAAAGTCTATCTTAGAGAAACTGAAACATTTAAGGTATTGCTCAATTTAGAAACACACTTCAGGAAAGAGACAGCTCAAAATACCAACCACAGACGTCACAGTCAAAAAGAGACTTTGTAAGCACAGTAATTCCTAACGTTCGCATTCAATATTCTACCTCCCAGACTAACTTTGAAACAGGTTCCTAAGCCAACAATAATGGGCCCTGCCAAACCTGCACACGAGTCAGACAACTTGTTTTTGCAGGGTGAACTTTTGCCACCCTTCCCTCTGGGAGGAATTCCATTAAGTTTGCTCCTAGGAAATCAGCTCCCACTCCTATTCCTTTTACTGACTTTCCACTGCCCTGCTCCTCTCTGCCTGGTTGTCTCCACTCCTTCCCCTTCTGCAACTACTCCCACCCTTTTAGCCTTCTCCTTCAGTATAACACTACCTACAATCTTGTCCTTCCACATCCAACCCCTAAGCTGCTTTTTTGGACGCAGTCCCACCTCTCCTCTGATCCACACCCGTTTCTTCCTGTGTCTAGAATCCGTCCACCTCCACACCCAGCTACAGCACTCTGCTCTTTTTGGTTCCTAAAATATTTCAGGGCAATAAAGAAGCAAATGTTCAAATAGGTAATAAATTTGCAGGCATTCCCCAAAAGTTCTCCTTATCTGAACAGCTTTGCTCACTATACAAGGCACAGGATAGCTCATTGTTATGTAATACCCCACCTCACTCATCTATCCATATGCCATTATTTGACCTAGAGGTTTCACCATGTAAAAAAAGGAATAAATGTTAGTCTTTACTTTAGCAAAATAAAAGTTAGAGATAACAAAAAAAAAATTCTGGGAGGAACACTGTGATTCTTAGTGTTGAATGAAAACAGTTTGAGCTGTTCTTACTTTTTTCAAATTACATTTTTTCTTGCAAAAAAGGGCTTCTCTGAAAACATAGCTAGCTGTTCTTTGATTTATTTTTTTTTTTTGAGAAAGTCTCAGCTGAATGGGAAAGTATCTTTAGAATGCACATAAAAGACAAAGGTTCAAATAAAAGTTGAATTCTCAATGAGCACAGGTTTATTTTAGTAAACAATAGAAGCTCAAAGCTGAAAGAGATCTTATCTCTTTTAATCACTTAATAAATTTTTCTTGCCTTCCCAATTTTCAAGCTACAATAAACAAACCTGCACTGATAAAAAGTCTCTATAAAAGCACACAAAACCTCTATTTGATGCAACAGTGAACTCACCTCAGCATTGGCCAGGGTTTGCAATGCCTTGCTTCAGCAAGCAACAGGCAAAAATTGCTCTGATAAATACAGAAGGAGGTAAACTTCAACACAAACACCTAAAAATTATACTCTAACCTTCTTATTTAAGTTTTTAAGAACTTCAGTCAGCTTTTGTACTGCTCAAAAACTATCAGTCCTATGGCAAAGTGAAGAAGTACCCAAAAAAGCTTATTTAAGAGTACTTCTGTAGAAGCCAAACTAGGTAGATTGATGCAAAATTCCATAAATATCATCTTTGGACTGATTTTTAGAACAAAATTATTTGGTAAACTAGTAACCTAAATAATATAACCCCCATCTAGGAACAACAACAACAAAATCAATGCAAAAATCCTAACATGTATTCAGAATCCATACAGTGAAAAAGAAAAGTCAAGAAAAGTAAGCAAATGGCCAAGTTTAGATAGTCTGGTGGTTCTAACCAGTGACAGGGGTTCTCTAAACACATGCATATGAATAAATGCACACACAAAGACATATTTATGTAATTTCATGGTGCTCAAAACCAGTGCTCTGGTGCCTAATGACTACAAAGTCATCACAAGGTACTAGCAACATCAAGCTGAAAATTCTCATTGATCTTAATAGGTGAGGAGTCTGAAGCCGATGACCAGGTTTGTCTTCTCTGACAGGTATCATAATGGGATTGTCCCTTGGGCCCATTTCCCCGCTCACTTAAAAAGAACAGAAGTAACTTAAGCTTCCCATACTGCTATCCAGCTTAGATGTGTTTTGGGGATAAAGCCCTCACCTTTTCAGAGCTCAGTGAGTGCTCAGTGCACTCAACATAATTAACCAGTCCCGTGAAGGATTCTAAGCAGGACAAAAGAAAAATCCCAAATTCGCTGAGCCATAATTTTTAAACTCAGGAGTTTTACCATATCTTGTCTTACTTTGTAATACAGAAGATTCAACAGTTAACTAATAACAAACTAAGCACTGAAGGTTATATTTGAATGTATCAGTTCTGCAGTCATACAGCCCTATATTCCTTGTTAAAGTGCAATGCAAGTTTTTGTATAAACACCAAATCAAGCACTATTCCAGCAAACTTTACTAACAGAGTTCCCATCAAGTGATGATGAAGAGCTTTCTGTACACAGGTCTAATGTTAAGTAAACAAAATCAGACTTTCTCACTCCCAGAGACAAAACACCTAAACAGTGTAACCACATCATATCAAAACATATACAATGTATCATGACTTCACACTTTTTAAAACGCCAAATAACAATACCTTTTGTTATTTGCATTTAGAAGGGATGAGAAGGACATGGGAAAAGGATTCTGACACTAACAACTATATAATCCTACTAATGAAAAGAAAACCTGCAAAAAAGGTCAACGATTCAGCCAGCATCAGCTTACTAATAAATACAACCCTATGCCAAAAGAAAACCATATTATGCAATGGAAACAACTCCTTATCTATCCCTGTTTCAGTGTATCTTTCCATCTTAAAGCCAGAACAAATTCAATGTCATGGGAGCAAAAAAAAAAAAAAAAGGTAAAATAAATTACCATTTGATATTTACTTATTCTGAAAATGAGCATACACATCCCCAGAAAAATACAGTGTCCTTTAAAATAATCCCATTTCAATACAGTCTGTATACTGAGTCATTTGTTTGAAATACTAGTCCAAGGAATGTTAAGATTTAGCTGACGATTATCTCCTCAACATTATCCCAATTTGATTATACAGTGTTTACTACATCAAAGCCAAAAAAAGCACAGTAATGGATTCAGCAACACACCCACTTGGAACACTGAAGACCTATTATTAAGGAACCAGAAGAATAATTTTCAAAAGGTTTTTATTTTCAAACACAGTCTCGCATAAGATCTTACCATAAAGCAAGGTTGTTAAACATTTCTATTCAACCCACATATTTGAAGCTGTGCCTCAGAAGTTAGGTCAAGTTATTTATGTGATCAGGAAACTTGACTATCCTTCTTGCCTAACTCTCTTACTGGACACATCACAGAAATCCAACAACCAAGTTTCATGGGGCTGAATGCATCAATAGCATGCTATTAACATTAATTTCCTTGTAACTTAGAAACAAGTTTTCAATATATTTACTTTTAACATAGCTTTATTATACTACAATCAACATAATAAACATTAATATTTAGTGAATCAGTACACAGGAATGTTACAGTTAGGAACCCACATGTGGGGGTGCTTGTATAGCACAAGGTCACTGTTTGCCCCTCCTGAGGGAGCCCCACAGTAGTTTAAACTCAGACAACTAGAATCATTATAATCAACACATCACCCAGAGTTACACTGCCTAGGTTTTTAAGACAGTGATTATAATGTTGTCACCCTGTCTACGTTAGCTCTCACATCTTCTCTAGCACCAGCAGAGCTGCATGCTAGACAGCTTTAAAAGGAGAAGCTATCATTGGGCAGAAATTCAAATTCAGCCTGAGAGACTACACAACAAACATTTATTTAACTAAGGATGCCAAACTGGTCAGACCACGTGAACCTTTCAGCAGGCCTGACAGCACTATCCCTGCCATCCTCCTGCATCTATCAAATCACAGAGAAGTGTTTGTGCAACATGTTTTCAAAGATGCAGCACAACTTTCAAATACAAACTGAACTATTCAGTGTCGGCCATCAGCAAAACAATCAGCTCAACCTACATTGTAAACACCTTGAACACCAGATCTCAGAAAGACAAGACTAAACTCAGTAAGTTTGTAAGTGCATTAGTTGTTCACACTTTTTTTTTATTCCAAGAAAAAATCAAGTCACTATTTTCCAGTTACTACAGCTAGACAACACCCTGTCCATAGGCTTATTCTGTATGAACAAGTTTCATCTCAAAGCCTGGAAGAACATTTTTTTTTTTTAAAATGCTGCACACACACCCAAACACAGCTTTCTTTAATTTTCACTTGTCTTCATTTAGTAATCTGCACAGAACTCAATGTGAAATTCCTAGTGAAAACCTGTCCTCAGTCTGGTGTATTTCCTGCTAGTTTTAAAAAGGCAGACCAGAACAGCAAAACACAGGTGTCACCTATTAACAAGCAGTCCCCTTCTACAGAGCACAGCACCTACTCTCGTTAGAGTAGATTGGTGCATTATCCTTCAGTATATCTTTCTAAAATCAAACATGTTTGTATATGAAATAAACGATGCAACATACACCTAACGTCCATCTCACAATGTCTACAATGCATCTCACACAGAGCAGCGACCTTTTGCTCAACACCAGGACACAGAAAAAACCTACCTAGAGCCTATAACCTCTATGACTACCAGCAACCTTCACTCATCAAAGCTATTCCACTGATGATACTATTCATTTAAAGACAGCAAAGCAAACACGGGGCAGCGAGTAACATCTCCTGAATACGTTGAGAAAAGCCTGTGAATTGTTAAAGAACACAAAACGAAGCATATTAATCTGACAAATATACATAGGTGGCACTTTAAAAGTGCCCAGATAAGGATGGTCTAACTATCTAGAGAGGAGAAGCTTGCAAGAAGTTTGTACAGATCCAATCAATATGCCCTCTGGACTTCTACATAAGAGATGCATTTCCATGCCTCCCATTCAAAAGACAATACATACAGCAAGTCCACCACAGTGAACACACTCCTCAAAACATGCTAAAACCTCAACAAAAGAAATAATGAAAATCGATGCCAAAAGCAGGTGGTCTGCAAAGAAAACAGCCAAATTAAACCTTCAGCGTGGCTTTAAACAATGCAATTAGAGAATAGGGCTGAAACCAAGACACTTCTCCCAGTGATGAAGTAACAGCTTGCCTTTGCGAAAGCATTTACAGCACGACAGCACACACACACAAATGTCAAACAGACCAATTCAAGGTACTCTCAGCTCGCAAGGTCATTTTTTTGCTTGATGGTTACACTCACAGAAGAAATTGCCTTTGAATCTGCATCCTTGAACAGCTTCAATTAAAAGTATTAACACAAAACCTCAAGAAATTGTTTTAGCTGTGCAGAATTCAGTAAATTAAGAGCGACATACACTATTACAAGCTTGAATACTCCTTTCAGATTTACAGCATAATATTTAAGTTCAGTTTGGAATACATTCAAAATTACAGCAACATTTAGATGAACTAATTGAAAATTATAGTATAGTGAGAAACATTCAACTTACTTTACATAATATCTTGCACCTTCAAAAGTGTATGCTTCCTCCCAACCTGTGGGTAAGTCTGGAAAACAAGCAGCAAAACATCCCAATTACCTTTTGAAATGATGCTGGCCATACTGGTCTACTCCCTAACACCAAGGTAGTTAAAGTACTGTGTCTGATTCCACATGCTGGAACCTTTAGTCCCATGAACAAATATTTTAGAATTGACTCATAATACTCTCAGTTTAAATTCTACACGGCAAGAGAGGATACACGTATGAAAGTCTGATCTGGACTTCTCATTCTGCAATAATAACAACAAGGGTTTAAATGTGCCCTTATTTAACAATGTTCCTTCCTCTAACCAGTAACTAGAACGCCTGGTTATTGTCAGAGCTTCCTGCCTTGAACCTCAGCAGCACCAAATTACCTGAAATGCAGAGATCTAAACAAAAATCCACCTACCGAGTTACATGCAGGTCACAAGCATCTTAACAGGTGTGATACCAACTACACCACGGAGTATTAGCATCATATTAGCATAATTCCACCACTGTTGTGACTAACAAGTGTTCCTGCAGTGTTTACAACTCTATTCCATTTTACATGAAAACAATTTTCAATGCAAATCTAATGGAGGAAGTGGGTACATCTCTTCATTTCTATTATCACTCCTAGGAGTCCACATACAAAAAAACCCCACACCACTAATAGCCAATATCTCTCAAGTAATAGCTTCCTGATGTAATGAAGATGTCAAGCACCTTTATGCACCTCTAGATGCATCACTATCCTTAAAAGTTTGCCCCAGTTAATAAAAATAATGATTGATATGCAGCACTCTCTCACTGAATTATAAAAGCAAGAATGCATTTCCTAAAGGGAAAAAAAAAAAAAATCAGTCTGGGTTATGTAGGTTTTTTCCCCTCCCCTCTCATTGCTTATTTGCTCTGTCTCACATTTTCCTTCACTCCTGTCTTCTCTAATACAAAAATCAAGGTGTCTTTCGATAATGACACAGGGCAAAGTACAGCAAACAGGAAGTGTCTCTGGTAGAAGTATTTATGGCTGCTATAGAACTTT
Source organism: Scytalopus superciliaris (assembly GCA_013400415.1). Classification (NCBI taxonomy): domain Eukaryota; kingdom Metazoa; phylum Chordata; class Aves; order Passeriformes; family Rhinocryptidae; genus Scytalopus; species Scytalopus superciliaris. The sequence continues at coordinate 323,399 of VXBX01003941.1, read as the reverse complement.
GCAAAAAATACCTTTTCAGCACTGAATATCTCAAGGAATAAAAAGCACTTCAATCCATAATGGAGGACAAAGCTTTGCTTATCTTCCAGTACATGCCTTACAGTATTATTTAATAGGCAGCTTTACAATAATATATATCTTCAAAAGTGTTATTCACTCAAAATTTTTATAAAAGACATCGTTTGAACACATTTTGACTAGGTTCCAAAACAATGGTCAGAGTGAAACAAGATATGAACCCCAGAATTAATCTGTTTGATTATATCTATGTATGGAGAGGTTCATTAACATACACATGAATGAGAGAAACTACAGAAACAGATTTGGTTTGCAGACACCTCAGTATCTGATTAATAAACCATGGTCAACATATCCAAGGTCATGCCTTATTCTTGTGTTCAGAAACAAGTTTAATTTACCTGATAAAAACTTCGTTAGGTACAATACTCCACATACTCAAAAGCAAACTGCAACTCCTTTAGAAGGCACTTAATGGCAGAAACAAGCGAGATGCTTAGAGAATTACTGGGAAATCTCCATCAGTCAAAAGAGACAGTGGGAATAGTTTAAAAAAAGAGTTAATACTCAGCTAATGCTCGTGTTGAACAAGCAAAGCACATCTGCCCCCATGCATACTGCCGGAGATGAAGGCCAGTTTCTTAATCTGTGCTCTGAAAGCGGGAGCAAGAGGAGCCTGATAGCAATCAGTAGTTCCATTTCCCAGCTGCTTACAAACAAGAGACCTTCACAGCAAATCAAACTGCAGAGTTCTAATAGCCAGAAACCCGTGGTTTTTAAACTATTCTCAACTCCGAAAATAAAAGAAAGGCTGCCTGCAGTTTTCTAAAAGGCTGATTCTGATTTCTTAATGCGAAGTATTAACGAAACACAAAAAGCAAATAATCTGATATAGACCAATTCGCTTGCAGATTCCCTGCGATTATCCAAGTGATTACATATATAAAAACAACTGCACTTATTACTACACTCCACCACCTCCCAGTGGCATATGTAGCCTGTGTGCAATTCCAGCAGTCGGAGTTTGGCTCTGGGTCTCCAGAGTGTCTGCTGTAAATCCTCCTCCTCCAGCACCTCCTGCTGCTACTTCTCCAGAGTGGAACAAAACAGCAGAAGCAAAGATTGATTCCACCCTCCTCCCTCCAAGTTATTTCTAATGTTTCAAGTCCCTTTTCCTCCTACCTATTCCACCTCTCTCAGTCACTTAGAAACCACACAAACTCAGCACAGATAGAAGCAAAGGGAGAAAAAGGGTTTCTGGGTGACTAGTGAAATCAGCCTCTACATTTTTCTAGTATACCTATCGTGGTACTGCTGGAAACAGGATTAAGATGAGTGGTTTCATGCTAAACTGAGGAAGGATGCTACGCAGGTGAATAGCCGGGATAGGCAGCAAGAAGCACGAGAAGAACAAGGCGGTCTCTAATGGTAACTATACAGTGTTATAGGGGTGATACGAGGCAACAGAGAGGAAGCAAAGACAGATACATTGCACAGGCACGGAGGGACAACTCGTGGGCAGGCGAAGGCGCTTTAAGAACTGGCGAGCAAAGCAGGACATGCGGGGCTGCACGGCCACGGGAGCCCCGCTCAGCCCGGGGGCGAACAACTGCGCGAAGTGCTTGGGGAGCGGGATGGGGAGCTGGGGAGCTGTCCCGGGGGGCTGCGGCGGCTCCGGAGGGGCCAAGGGGCGGAGAGACGAGCCCGCCCGGGGGGCAGCGAGACCCCCGCACGGAGCGGGGCGGGGGCAGAGCCGGGGGCTCGGGCAGGGCTCGTACCTGCGCTGCGGCGGTGCCCGGTGATCACGGCCTCTCCGGTCAGCGGGTGCAGCCAGGTCGTGCTCTTCGCCTCCTCGCTGCGGGGACGGACACACGGACCGAGTCAGGCAGGCGCAGCCCCGCCGCCCCCTTCTCTCT
>VXBX01003941.1:278090-321032 GCA_013400415.1 Scytalopus superciliaris | reverse complement strand
TCGGGTTTTTTTTTTTTTTTTTTTTGAAATTGTTTTTACATAAAGGCTCGGTCCTTACAAGCGAGTGCGAAAGAGATGCCATCTTTTCTCCCTCGTGTAAACCGTGCCATCTGCGCGGCGTGCCCGCCCTCCGAGAGAGATCTGGGGTCCGGCGAGGGTCCTGTGTTCTCAGTGTTTTAGGGGGGTGGTAGTAATGCAGGTAGAACCCGTGTCTGCGAAAATCAATCTCTGTGCCAGCATGTATACTTTTATTCACGCGAATAATCCAATTGCATGTGCATTTATGCATTGCCATACACCCCTTCAGTTTAAGTTATACATGACAAATGTAAATCAGTAAAACTGTGTCGTGGCCATGGTATTTTTAAGAGAATCTTGCCTTGCAAAACCACTTTCTGAATAAGCAGTAAAGCTGGGAAGTCTTTCGGCATTCCTGTGTCCACAAAACATTGGAAATGCACAGCTAACAGTATTCTGTGTAGCAGCTTTTTCCTCTTTCCTATTCTGAGCACTTTGGGAAAAATAAAATTTTACAGACAAGTTGCTGTGTGGTTTGGTCCCCACCATGCCATGTGGTCAAAGTCTGAAATCCCAGTTGCCCCACGCAAGATATTCCAGACATGAAGAGCAGTGAACATGTGAGAAGATTTTGAGTTATCTTTAAGTAACTGGATACAAGATAAGAATTCCTCCCTGTCCAACAATACCCTTCATTTCCACTCACCACTGACAGCACCTGAGATTTATAGACTACCAGAGGAAAGATACGCTGGGGAAAACACAAGTTATTCTATAAACAGTTCCCTTCTCTCCTAAGAGCAAGAGCCTTTAGATGATGAGTAAAGTGAGTAATGACTCTTCCTGTGAAGGGCTGTGGAAAAGCTGCCTGGCAACAGCAAGAGGGAGATCACATGCATTGTGTGCTCCTGAGGTGGTACCACTCATGTCCTGATCCTTCCCCATGTAGCCTAAGTAAAGCACAGAGCAAGTGCTCTTGGTTTCCATAACACTGGATACCTTCCACTATGCAGAATATTTTTTTTTTTCTCTAGCAGAAAAGTGCATGCAGCACAGCTAGACTTATATTGGCCTAGATCCATAAATTAGGTATTTAGGTAGGATTTAGGTGCATAAATCCTGCCTAATCCCAGCACGTGCTTTGCCAAACGGCTTCCTTAGGCACCTAAGTTCTTCCAGTCCCTTGCCTTGCGGCCTTCTTTCTGCTTTGCATATGCTCGGAATTGCTGCAATCTTAGTAAAACTTAGAGTGTGGTATCTAAAATATGTCCGAACTTGGCTGAATTCTCAGGGAAGGTGTTATTCCCCCAAGTGCTGCAGAGGCTGGATAAATTGGCCACATTCAGGCCACACCTAAGAAGGACTTACAAGTTTCGTTTCTGTATAACTCATAGCAAACAGGTTGGCAGCAGAGTCATCACCACACACTACAGGAAACCTCTTCAGCCTCAAGGATGAAGGGCATTTAAAACCATGTCACTCTATTCCCAGGAAAATGCTTTTGCTCCAAGCTATAAGCCATTCTGAAGCTGAGACTATTCTCGGAGGTTATTGAGGGTGCTCCTCCTCCCCCTTTGAAGTCACATTATTTTGCAAATATAATTATTGGGCTGTAGGGTGGTGGCATGACTAGCTCGTCTCATGAATAGGAAGCTCATCCAGGGAGTGATGGAAGAGCTCGTTTCTACTTCATTGTTCAAGGACTCTTAAGTATTTTATGTTAAATAGTCATCAAATAAAATATATTTGCAGATGTTAATCCTGCCAGGTGACACGCACCCTGAGCTCACAGTGATTTCTGGGAGTCTAGAGTTTCACCATTTTGTGGGACAGAGCTCATGAACTCCAAAGGGTATGAGGGACACCAAATCTGCACCATTTGTGGAGGATGGTGCTCGCAGTTTGTCTTTCTGAAGGCTGCTGTTGGTTCCACAGTTAAAACTTTTGCTTCAAAGTTAGTCTAAAAGTTTGATCAAAACAAATCATGCGTGGATTTTTTTGCAAAGTACAGTAATGGTACATATTTTCTATAGTCAGGTAAGTGCTTGAATGCTCGTAAAAGACAGTCAAAAACAGCATTTAAAAAAAAAAAAAAGCCACATCACTAAAGGGAGTAAAAGTCTCCTTTGAAAGCAGTTTATATCACTGCAAAAGCTGCATGCATAATTTAAGATACTACACGTGTACCTTTCACTTTGGTTTTGTTTTTTTTTTACTATAAAAATGAGCCAGTGATTCCAAATGTGAAATTGGTCAATCTGATTTATAAGACTCAGAGAAATCCATCAGGATGCTCCCATTTGGCCAACACTTTTCTTTGCAGAAGAGTTGAAGACAAACTGTTGAAGTGGTGCCGACTGACACAGCTGTTCTCTGCTTTCTGCATGTATGCCCTGATCTGTTTGTGCTCCTGTCACCAGTGGGAGGTGGATAGATGGTATGGAGCAAATTCTTAATCTGTGTGTGAGGCCTCCCATCAGTATATTGGCCACCCTTAACTGGGAGCTTGGGATAAAGTAAAGACCCAGCTCCACTGAGATGTTTCCCATGTTTGTCCATTCTGACCCAACCTTCTTTCCTTCCTCTTTCACCTCCCCATGACAGTAGCTTTCCTAGCAACTCCCTCAGGGCCAGGGAGTACTAAGGGAACAGTAAGATTATTGATGTTTTAAGAAAATAATTTGGGCTCCATTATGTATTCATAATCAAAATATTTAAAATTCCTGGGACAGAGGAACCCTGCCCACAAGACAATGAATCCCTTCAAATGGGATTAATTAAAAACAGCATTGGGAGAACATTCATCGAATAAGACTCATAGAATTCCATCCACACCTCTCCCAACAGGTATGAGGTGACAACAATCATGACGAGCCAAGTAGAAAGGACTACACATAAGCATAGCGTCTAACAAAACTTCTGAAGCAGGGAGTGGACTGCAGTTATAGAATCATATAATAGGACTGCAGTCATAGAATCATATAATATCCTGAGTTGGAAGGTACCCATAAGGATCAACAAAGTCCAGCTTCTGGCCCTGAACAGAACAGTCCCAAGAATCACACCATGTGGCTGAGAGCATTATCTAAACCCTTCCTGAACTCAGGCTTGGTGCTGTGACCACTTCCCTGGGGAGTCTGTTCCACTTCCCATTCACCCTCTGGTGAAGAACCTTTTTCTAATATCCAACCTAAACCTCCCCTGACACAACTTCAGCCCATTCCCTCTGGACCTGTCTCTGGTCACCACAGAGAAGAGCTCAGGTCTTGCTCCCCTTTTTCTCCCCATGAGAAAGTTGTAACTGCAATGAGGTCTCCCCTCAGTCTCCTCTTCTCCAGGCTCAACAGACCAAGTGACCTCAGCTGCTCCTCACATGGCTTCGCCTCAAAGCCCTTCACCCTCTTCATTGGCCTCCTTTGGATGCTCTCTAGGAGCTTTAATATCTTATATTGCAGTGCCCAGAACTGCACACAGTGAGGCCACCCCAGTACAGAGCAGAGAGGGACAATCCCCTCCCTCGACCGGCTGGCGATGCTGTGCCTGATGCCCCCCAGGACACAGTTGGCCCTCCTGGCTGCCAGGGCACTGCTGTCTCACATTCAGCTTGCTGTCAACCAGGGTCCCCAGTCCCTTTTCATGGCACTGATTTCCAGCATGTCATTCCCCAGTCTGTACGAACAGCCAGGGTTGCCCCATCCCAGGTACAGACGCTCCACCTAAAACCTCTTCACAGAATTGATTGATTCTGTGCATTCTGTCAATATGGATGAAACTGGATGAGGTTATTTCATGGAGTCTGTGACTTTACATTTTTTATGTTGTTTAACTAGTGAGACAATATAATATTTTAATATTGCAGGAAAAGGACAATTGCTGGAGGTGCAGTTTTATGTTACACATTCTCATGAGGGAGCCACTTCTCAAGGGTGGGCTCCTTTTTACCCTATCCATAAACATTAGCTTTTCTTTGCACAAATGCTTCAGTCCATGGTGAATTACAGCAGTTTGCTGATCTGGTGGAAAAGAAATCACAAATGCACTCAAATAATTAGCTTCCAATCAGATCAATAAGCTGATCCAATGCATCCTGAGGTCACTTGATAACAAGATCCAACACATGGGGTGGGAAGAGAGGAACCACTCCCTTGGGCTACATTCCTCAGTGAGTGGAGTGGGAGAAAAATCAACAAATCCACTAATTGACGTTCTCTGGAGTCGGGATATCTCTGTGTAGATGAAAGAAGCAATTAGCCTAGGTCAAAGGAAGTAAGAAAGAGGAAAAAAGCTGTTGAATGCAGCCTCTGCAGACAGCTCTGTTGGTAGAATGGAGCCTCTCGTTGCTCTAAATAACGAGCCTGATAACAGTTCAGGGCTTCTATCTGGTAGCTGTGAAGGCTGGAAGATTTTCTAGGGGTCATTGGTACAAGTGGCACAGAAGTCCTCTTCTGCGTCGGTGTAAAGCATCAATCTGACTGAACAAGCACGAGGTCATTAGCCTGTCTGCCTTCAGCATGAGATACCCTTGCAGACCATTCTCACAGACTGTGAGAATCACAACCAAAGTCTGTGCACACTCAGGCAGCAGAAACAAAGCAGTATTTCACAGTTTAATAAGTTTTGCAATCTGTGCTTGACAGAAAAAGAAGTTGTTCTCATTTAAAAACCATTTTTTTTTTTTAGTTGCCATTAATGATTTCCAGGTATAGCTGTAGAAATTTTGTTACCTTGAGGACAGTGAATCCTTATATGAGACTAGTTTCTTTTAAAGATCCTGTCAGACAAATACAAAACAGACTTCAGAGTGTAAGATTTGCCTTTCCCTGCCAGGCAACACCAGAAAAGCAAAAGGGCCAATTGCTCTCTGAACCAGCATCATCTTGTCAGAATCATATTGACTATTCAGTGCAATTTTGAACAGAGAACACTCTTTTTGTTACAAGTCTCTTTTCAGAGACTCATTTACTGTATGGTCCAAGTCATGCATACAACGATGAGCTACTTGCCCAGTCTTCCAGCCTGAAATGATGGATGCCATAGTTGGGATCTTCAATATCTCAACCAAGATTGAGGCCTCAAGATCAAGACATACTTTGCTGGAACCTTCTTTTCTTTCCTTCCTTTTCATAGTCTTCCTGTTTAGGAATCCCTCAAGACTACCACAACAGTGATTTTCTCTATCTTTCACACAACAGTAAAATGACATTTTAAAATCATGTTTATTACCAAGATTAATTTAAAACAACTCTAATAAGGAGAGAATTTGTGAGGGAAATACAGTGATCTCAATATCCCACTTTTCCTCTCACTAGTGTTGTTAGCTACAACTGACAGGAAATTTCATCTTTCAAATAACCCTCTCATTTGAAACATCCAGAAGAAAATCATACACATTAGTACACAAAAAAATTCTCTGTCTCAGCTGGCTTCTGTTTCATGGATCTCTTCACTATCTGGTAGACTTCAACATCTGCTTTTCTTTACACAGTTCTCTTTGTTGGTGCTGTCCAATTGCTCAAAAAGCTGCTCTCTTTCAAGTCACAGGAGATGCAGAAGCTTTCTCCGTTCTGAAAGAATCAGAAGATAACCTGAGTTTCTCCTGGAAATCTTCTTTATTCAGTAATTGCTTGAACAAATAAGGAGGAACTTCTTGTGGAGTATCTCGAAGAGCTTCACCTATGACTTGCATTTTGTGAGATATACAGGGCCCTGTGGCTTGCAGGGGCTTTCATTTAGGTGGTCTTTTCTCATACCTTTTCTCATGTGCATTTCCACTTTCTTTTTTTTTTTTTCTTTTCTCTTTGTATTGGGACAAATAAGAATTTTCAGTATGTTTGTATTTAATATCAATTGTATAATGAATTTTATGCTACTCCCATGAAACTTTCAGCAACTGACAGTCTGTTTTCAGAGTAAGGTGAAATAATAGTGTGTTTCGTCCTTGAGATTTTTGTAGACACCCTCGTTCCAATCTTGATGACATTTTCCGTAAAACCATTATGTTGTGGGTACCTTGGCTGTGAAGTGCTTTAAGTGATCATGTTTTTGCAAGACATTTAGCATCATAATCAAATCATGGTCCATTTTCCATAATTACCACCGTTGGGGTAATACGTGTGTCAGTCTCTGTGGACCAGACAAAAGATCACCAGTGTTGCAATGATATTCTGTAATAGTGTTATAGCAGAATAACAAGAAAAGTGATCTATTTTTAGCCTGTAATTTTCCCAGCATCATAGGCAAATCCAAGCCATATCTTGTTGATCTAAAATTTTCTTGAGTATATTTAGATATGAGCTAGTATCAGTTTCAACACTTGTATTGTTGTTAACAGCACTCATCTTTTATTATGTTAACCTGTTCTTTCTGGTCTGGACCGTTTACTAGAAATTCTATTCTTATTTTGCTGTATTTTTGTGTACTTTAGCTTTCCTCTTCATTTGTCTTTCATGTTATCATCATGAACTCCTGTTTTTCCATGGTTTCAGATCTCTCAATGGGAGGTAAGACGGTTTTGTTCTTTCACATTTGTTTCCTTTACATCTGATTTACATTTTACTCACAGTAAAAATATTGTGTTCGCTGCATGACATGAATTTTACCTACTTGTGATGAATAGTTATATAACTGAAAAAAAATGTTATTGAAAGTTGGCTTGCAAAATCATTTCCAAACTCACACGCATTGTATTTCAGGTGCTGGCATTGGATTTTTGACAAAATGAAGGTGTCTTCCAAGGCCTCTTTTTACAGCAGCAGTGGGCTCATCAATATAGTCAATATAGTCTGTGGTGCAGTTCTTATTCTGATGTGGGGACCTGTCTCAGCTCAGTTGAATCACACCTTGGACTGTTCTGACTACATTGACTAGCACTCTGTTAACTATGATGAGATTCTTTCCCAGGCAGAAGGAGAAACATTTATTATAAACTGCTGCAGTCAGAGGAGAAAAATCCCACCTGAAACACAACTGCTATTTGAACAGTTCCCGCAAAGAACCTCCCATATAGAGTGTTTCTTTTAAAGACAGCTGTAGTCAATGAGGGGAAGCTTTTGCAAAATGTTTTTGCTTCTTATGAATTTAACTGTGCATTTTCTTCCAATCAGTCTCTTCCATTACTTCTTGAAAATTCACCCTGATTGATTGCATTTTTTAGCCTTCACCTTTGATTATTCAGACCTGTTCTGCTTCTTATATTGTGATGAGGCATCAGCTGGCTTCCCTTTCAAAACTTGTAATCAGATCTAGCTCTGTTCTGCAGCCAAGTTAATTCTCACAGTCTTTAGTAAGCGAAAACTGTGTACTTCCAGCACCCTTTTTCTGAGGGTGTCTCAATTTCTGTAGTATTCTGATCTCAGATCTGATTTTGAAAATTACATGATCAACAGTACTTTCAAAGATTATTAGTATCTGGAAAGATTTCCGTTTTGGTTTCAGTTGTACAATGGCCATGTCTCAAATGTTTCAGTCTTTCCACAAGCACAATATTTTCTCAAATCTCTATAGCACAGGATTTCTCATTTGCAATCTGGTGGTTCTGGTCTTGCAGTACTCAGAGTTACCTTAATTCATCTCTCTTTTCATCAGTTCTATCTCTTTTTTAAAGAAAAATTGTGTTATTTGGTTGAATCTATTCCAGCCATATCCTCCATTTCTAGAGAATTTAATCTGCTTTGAACCTTTTTGGTTTCTATCCTATGGTATTCTCTACCTACCATTTCTTCTGGTCTTTTTTTTCCTCTATTACATCTGTGGTTTTCACTCTGATAGTGCTCATATGTAAGGCTTTTAAGTTGCATTGAATAAAATGCTAGATTAGTGATAAAAAGGCATATTTAATACAAAAGAAGGGTAACATGCATATGTGTAAAAGTAATAAAGATACAAGAGAGGAAGGAATTTGTGAGGGAGATACTAAAAATACTCCACTAATCGAGTTTCTGGTACCAAGTATCACTGACAACAGTTGCTGAACTGGGGAGTGTTCCAGTCTCTAAGGCAATGGGTCACTTAGTTACACCCAGAAACCCACTGTCTCACTTGCATTGTTTTATACCTGTACAGTTCTCTCATACTCTGTGTATTCTCAGATACTCTTTTCATTCAAATGGTTTCCAACCATTTTTTAAAATTTTATTTATTGGGGAGCTCTCTTTTCCAGGGGAGGCAGAAGCCCTGTGTGGCAGAATTGTATTAGCTGAAAACAGGGTTATCTTTCATTAAACACTTAGTGGTTCACAGATCACACAGAGTCTCTAGCTCCCTAGTTAAATACTGCTGTTAATGCATCTCTTTTTTCCCCCAGCTATTTCCATTTGTCCCAGCTTGTAGCAAAGGTTAACCCATCTTGATTTGTAGCAGTTTCTTTTTATCCTTATACTTTCAGTGTTCTGAAATTATCTCTTCTGTATTGAGGAATTTTCATCTCAAATTTTTTATACAGATTTTTGCATATTTAAAATATCTTGTCTTTTCCAATCTAAACAGTCATATGATTTTCTGATTCTAATTGCTTTCTGCCTTGCTGCTTTGCTGCCCCCACTAGCTTTTACTGTCTCGTTTTGCCTCCCTTTCTCCACTGCCTTTTTCTTCCTCTGCAGTGGCTGGTCCCCACTCTGCCTTGAACCCTACGTCTTCCTCCTCATCTTTGCCTTTCCCAGCGTTCCCCTTTAACTCAGCTGCTCCCTCCCTCCATTTACACTTCTGCTCCTTCTCAAGAGGACAGAAACAGGTAAAAGCTGCGACAGGATGACCTGTCCCCCGCTCTCTGTTTTCCCTTAAGGCTGCATCTTCTCTCCAGAACTGGCTGTGCACCTGTCCTCTCTTGTGATAATTTCTGCAAAACTCTGCTCCTCCAGCTGGTCCCCAGAGGACCCAGATTCGTGCTGTGAATAACGAGGCTTCCCTCCCTCCTGTCTGTTCTGACTATCACTTCTTTTTTTTTTCCCTACCTGCCCACTCATTTTCTATGTTTAATGTCCATGTGACACCATTCTTCTCTCTCTTGTACTAAGCCTTCCATTACAACAGACTTCTGGCTTTCCATTTTGCTTTCTGTAGTTGATGATTTCATTTTCTACACTGAAATCTGTGCTACTCTGTAAGTCTAGATTAGCTGCTTTATTTTTCCCGATAAGCTCTGTTTGTTTTGCTTTCCTCATGACATTTCACCATGCTTATGTTAGCTCCATCAACGAAGCTACTGAGAACATTAAACATGTACCTTTTAATATTTCAGGTTTTAGAGAGGACAGACTTGCAGGTTGAAGGGATTAACTTCTCGAAGCTTTGCCACTATGCACTATTATTCCTAAAACATCATGAGGAAAAAAAAAAAAAGGATACTGTTCTCAAATTAGAAAGGACATAAGAAAATCTCAGTGAGATCAGGCTGCTGGGAAAAGCTTGAAAGAAAACCAGGAACCCTCTGAAACTGAAAGAAATTAAGTAATCCCGAATCTGTGGAAATGACAGTAAAAGAAAACCAGAATTCCTCAGTGAGAGTAGGGGGAAGGGCATTTAAATAGAGCCTACAATAAAGGCAACTGCAGAGGGGATTGCAAAAGCACTGAAAAATGAAGCAACCCTGCTCAATAGAAAACAGGACTAAGCAGAGCACGCCGGAGGCCCAAAGACTGCTGGTGTTTCGCAGCAGGCTGCAGCAGCAGAGCTCGCTGCCACAGGGCCACACAGAGGAGTTGTGTAAACTCTTGTGGGTGTATTAAACTGCATTCAGAGAAGCCACAAGAGTATCAGATAAATGTCTGTGTGGTAGGAGATGGGACAATGCAATTGTTATCATCTGTGTGTCCCTTTTCTCATGTCAAAAGGAAAGGAGAAAGTTTGCAGAGAAAAGGACATGCTTGATTCCTGCTTGATGATAGACAGATTTTGTTTCTAGCACTACTTGTAAAGATTGCTTGATGCAACAAAAAACAAGCAGAAGAAAGGATGGTTTTTTTTTGACAAGAGTCGCTCAATGCTGTTTATGTGATTGTGAAAGAAAATGTTTTACCAGTCCAGCTGTCCCAGGGAACAATTTCTTCAATTTTGTTGACCACTAGTGAAAAGACCATGTAAACAGCAACTCTGTTTATGCCACCAGCAGAATATACAACATTTCCAGTAATGCTGTGAAGTAAAACCAAACCAAACCAAATCAACAAAAAAGTGAAAGAAATGAGAAAGCCATATTTCCAGTGTAATAACATCAGTGAAATGGAAATGCTCACACCAGAACACTTTTATGAAAGAGAAGGTAACAACAAACTGTAGAAGAGGCTGGAGTTATAGGCTGCATCCAGCACAGGTGACAAGAAGAAGGAAAGGCAGCAGTATGTAACCACATTGGAGTGACATGCAAGTTTTTAAAAATACTGGAAACCACACAAAGGGGACTGAGATCAGAAAATGCTTCCACATCCCCACAGGAGATAACAGAACAGGTTAGACAGCACCATACAGCACAAAAGATAAATCTAAATGGTTGAAAAGTCAAACTGATTCTGGAATGGTTATGCAAGGGACAGTTGTGCCCAAAGAGTACAAATGTTTCAGTCATATATCTGAAAAGACTATACTCACCCAGTAAATGTAAGACTGTGCTCAGCCAGTAAAACTATGCTAGATGTTGATTGACAGTTCCTAGGGAAGCACTGGAACCACAATACTGAATGTAAGTGAAAAAAAGATAAAATTGGTTTTGAAGTAGTTGTCACTGGGAAAAAAACATAGAACCAACCAAACAACCACAACAACAACAAAAAAGGCAAGAAAAACCCTCAAAGTGAAACAAACAAAACCCCTATACAAACAAACAAAGAATAAATCCAACCCATGCCTGTTCAGTTGCAGATCTGAAAGAGACCTGATTCTGTTCTGGACATGTGCTGTATTACTATACTGCATATATAAGTTGTTTATAGCCAGTTCCTAAGGAAACTAGAGAAAGGAAAGAAAATGTTCCAAGAAAAATATGAGAAATTATCATCCAGTTTTACTGTGATTGCCAGAAATGAAAGAATTAGATGTAGAAAGAGAGCTTGGTTATACTGGTGATAGAGAGGAATCTATAAATAAATGGATTTCACAGGTCTACACAGGATTAGAGAAGAAGGAACAAAATAAGATTGAGATAATTTGCCACTTCCTTTGGTGTCACAGTTCTTCATTGCTTTTCACTATCAAGGCACTGTAGTTCTTTCCAAGAGAGGAAGTATTGGATAAGTACTTCTTAAGTAAAAACCCAGTTACTTCCATGCACATCACAGAACTTAACACAAATGTGTTTTTCAAATGATACTTGCTTTATCCAGCACGTCAGATATTTGTTAGGTTATTCAAAGCCAAAATCCTCTCAGAAATAAGTGGCACAAGAAACTTCTGGCAACTACTTTCCTGCAAAAGAATCTGTGCTAACTACAGTTGCATCTGTTTACAGTTGCATCGCTTAAACATTTCTTCAGGGCTCTGTTAGTCTTCAGAAAGGGTCAGCTTTATGGGGACCAGATTACTAGCATAGTATCTGACTGGTAAAGCTGAAAGAGAACAAAAAGCTGAATAAAATGTATACCACATGTAGGTCTAATAAGACAACCTTGCCTTACTTAGAAGGAAACATAAAACTAGAAAATCTGAAGCAGAAATGAGAAGTGTTTCAAGCCTTAAAATATCTAACTTATAAACAGAATCATAAGAATTGCTTCCTATTTATTTATTTATTTTATTGATTTGCAACAGATTCTGTATGTACCAAAATCTATAGGGAATCTCAAATGAAGGTAATGCATCATTTGTTCACTAAAAAGGTCTATTCACTGTGTGCTTCAGCAACTGTAGAAAACAGGGTGTCTGTAACATTTAACAACTGTGTTTAAGAAGAACAAATGAAGAGGAAAACCAGAAGCCTGTCACGTATTTCAAGCACTGCAAACACACAAACAAACCCAACCCAGCATTACGTCCCAGTGGAAATGAAAGTCTTAATAATGACACAAACTTTTGAACAGCTTCCTGAGTATATGGTATGGTTTGTTTTTGCTGTGAGAAAGGCCTCTTTAAGCTTTTAGTGGCACGGTGGAATCCAAAATCATTAAATGAATTTTTGCCCAGAATACAAACGCTATTACTGCAGCTTGGCAACTTCCTTCTGGAGCTGAGCACTTCCCAGAGAGAGAGTCTTGGGGACACGTGTTTTGTCAAGAGCTCCAGTTATGCAATAGCACAACAGGAAAGAGCTTAGAATCAAGGGGGGAAAAAAAAACAAAACTAAAACAGCAAACAAAAGCTGAGACCTTTGCTGACCTTACAACAACAGCAATTCCAGCATCATCCAGCAGACTGGAACCAGTTAGGGATGCGTGGTTAAAAAGCCGGCTGGAAGCTTGCACAAGGCTGGGTGGAGCTGGGGGAACAAGTCTCTGCCAGGTTTGCTCTCCTCTTGGCAATGACCTCCCTATCGCTGACAAAGTGTTTCTGAAAGAACAGCCTATTTTTATGATTTGAGTGCTTTCAAAGTGCTTTGTGATTTCCACAAGGGATGCAGATATAAACAAATGTAAGACAGAAATACAGCAGCCAGGTGGATGGCCTTGACCACACAGACAGACTCTATCACACAGCTATAAAATACAAGCCAAAAAGAAACAACAACTTCTTTTCCCACCCTGCAGAGTCACTTAATGGATTTCAGCAGTGAGTAGGCCACAAAGCTGTTTTTCTGAAATGGAAATGTTATGGTTATTTCCTTCTCTAAATATACAAATCAGGCAACAGTGTTGAAAGGATCTCATCCATAGAGTAATAGACATCAGTATTGCAACATATGATACTTGTGAAGTTCTGATTTGGCTAAAAGTGCTTAATTTCCAGTATGGCATTTGTGCTGCTGGCAGGATGCTGCCCAACAGTGATTTATCAGCAAGGAAAATAAATATCGGAAGCTGGGTTCCTATGTCTATGCTTAGTTACCAAAATAAATTACCAATTGGGCTCACACACACAACCACGCCGCGCTATCCCAAAACTGAAAGTAACCAAAACCCCGTGTTCCCCCTCCCTCACTTCCTTCTTTTCCCGGGGGAGTTCCCTCCTCCCATGTCCCCACGGAGGAACATTCCTCCCCTTCTCCAGGTCCCATGCTTTTCTCAAGGTCCGCTCTGACAAGGGAGAAGGGAAAAGAAAAAATTCTCTCAGTTTTAAAACTATAACACATGTCCATATATCTTCTAATCCAGGATAGTGTAATGATTTTTAAATCACTCTCTCTGGATGTCTAACAGGCCAGTTTAAAAGAAACTCACTTAGATCAGCTTGCTGTGGAAAAGAGCATAGCATTTTGATATTCATGCATTATCCGCAATGTTTCCTGATTGATACAAGCACAAAATTAAAGGTTTGTGTCCAGAAAGTGTCTGATGTTTTCAGAGGTCCATGTTATGTTTTATTGTGCCAAGTGGCCGAAAGTGAAATCAAACTACCTTGGGCAGATGTTATTGACCCTAACTGGTGTCACTCAGGCAGAAACATATGGCCCCAAAACACCACAGTAAATCAGGATATTACAAATAATTTATTCACAAGTAAAGCCTCAGGCTCCTGTGGCCTACAAACATTCATTTTTCAAAACGTAAATGATAAAAAGAAGGGGCTAATAAATTCAGGCCTGTTTGTTGCAAATAAGTTTTTCACTTTGGTTCAAACAAATGAAGTTGGAAGTGACTTAGTGAATATCCAGAAAACAAAACCCAAATGTTTCATCTTTGTCACACATCACTAGCTACATAAAGGGACCCACATTCTAACCATATTTGGATCAGCAAGTGCCCAATGTCATTAGAGACTATGCATGCCACTAGTGAGTAGTATTTACCACAGTAGAGCCAAAAGGCAATTTTACCTCAGAATAATAAATCCAGTGTTCTGTGTTTATTCTGAAATACTAGGGGAAAAAAAATTTGCCTGTTTCAGCTACATCTGATTGAACATTGCTTTAATATAGTGTTAGAAGCACATGGGTAGCTTTTTAGAGAAAACTATGCTAGTTAAATAGAGTCGTGGAAGGTTATTTATAACAAAATTACATAGTAAATCTGTTTTAGTAGAAGGGCAAAAAAAATAATCTTATTATATCCCATTTTTATAATGTATTAAACTTAGCTCTCCTCTTCCACTGTAATTTTTCATCATGAGACTGATTTTAGGAAGAGAAGAAGTTAAAATGCTCGTTGTCAAATGGACCTACACTAACTTACAGCATCCAGGGTAAGTGCAATTCCCCTCATATTATAGGAAAGTGGATTAGACCTGTAGATCTTGTAATGTTAACTGTATCTGGCATGACTCGACTGTATTTTCAGTTTAATTTAGTTGTGACAAGCATGCAAGGTTCCTTCAGTGAGAGATTTGCTCTTGTAGAAGAATGACCTAGAATTTTTACATGTAAATCCATGTCTTTATTACCATAAGCTTATGACTTTTTGGGTGGTTCTCTTTAAATTTGCATATCTGTATGTAAGGGCTCAGGCATAGTCTCATCCATCTGCTTTCCCATTCCTTGCACACTGTTGACACTGTAAGGTTCTCAGCTCTTGCAAAAGCATGACTCATGCGGAAAAAAGTTTCCTTTTGGGAAGCTCCACTTCGTTTAGGCCTGGCATGAGCCAGCCTCTTCTGACCATTCCAGCCCAAACATTAGGTCACCTTTGCTGAAAGACTTGAGCTCTCTAATTCTCTGCCAACTCCTCCTTGTGAAGGAAACTAGCCTCAGAGTTTCTCTAGGGAGCCTTGGCCACAGCCTTCCACTTCCCCCTCTAATTCCTAGACTCACAACTTTCATTTTGTTTCAGGACTCTGCTGCCACCCCTTTCATTGGCTTCTTCAGAACATACTGTTCTTAAAGCTCACTAGTGCCCATGTCTTTGTTCCTGTCCCCACAGGCTGAGTGGATCCACCTGAGTCCCACCTGAAAACCCCCTTCCTTGCCCTGGACCTGTCATGGACTAACAACCCAACACTCATTTTCATCTTGTCCAACCATTGCAAAAATCTGTGGTCAAATCCTACACCAGAAGTCTGTATCTCAATAATGCTTACCTAATTACTTCAGAATGATGGCGTTTGCACATCACAGATTTTGGTGTGAAACTTGCAGGCTGCCAGTGAAAGTCCTCAAATCTGTTCTGCACATTTTTTTGTTCTTACAAATCTGTGCTGAACATACAAACCAAGTCTTCGAACATGCTTGGAATAATACACAATGAAACTACCTATCTGACTCTAAAACCTGTTCTTGGAATTACCACTTGCTTTATTTTAGCCAGCAACTGAGTTTTAAATATGCTAGCAAATAGGCGTCTTCAGCTTATGTTGCTGTTTGTGCAGCCTCAGTATTTGTTGTCCAAATATCTGTGAGCCAAACTTGAATATTCTTGAAAATAATCACATACTTTAAGGTAAGTTTCTCTACTTTTTCTCCCCAGTTATTATTCATTCACAGGTTGGATGAAGTTCTGAGCAACCTGGTCTAGTGGGAGGTGTCCCTGCCCATGGCAGAGCAGAACTGGATGATCTTTAAGGTCCCTTCCAACCCAAGCCTTTCTATGATTTTATGATTTCTTTGTTAGATACAAATCCTTTCTTTGCTCTTGTGCCATCCAGTGTTAGTGTGAAAAGAAAAAAAAGTTGCCTTATACATAAACTTACGTGTATCCAGAAAATCCAAGTGCTTAAAATTCTCACAAATTAGCTGAAAAACGTTTATATTGATTTTAATATTAACCTAGAGATGGCCAAATAAAAACACCAGTGCTTACTAAGAATTAATTTAAGAGGCCACAGCTGAAAAAAAACACAAACAGAAACACAGAAACATACAGACCAGAACCCCAGCAACCTTACAGTATAATATTTTGATAAAATAAGACAGCAGAGAGAGATGGGTCAGATTTCCCATTTCTTGTGCACATAACTCATAATGATATTTCCTCCTTGGCAATGTTGCTTTCCAGATACACCCTGTAGCATATCAACAAGTGTACTTGAAGAAATCAGGATGTTAAGAAATGATTCATGAGCATGGAGAAGTACTGCATTTGTAACAAACATTCAGCCACCTCTTCATGCTCGCTGTTCTCTCCTCCTGCTTACCAAGTAGCTTCTGTTTGGGAGTTTGCAGTATTCCCTGTGGAATTGGAAGTGCTAGTCCAGTCACCAACCACACCTTTTTATTTTTAAATATATTTGCACCAGGTGACTGAGGCTTTTCTTTCACAGTTTAACAAAACATTTTCCTACCCTGTATTTTTGTTTCCCACTTTAAAGCATCATGGAGACAGCAGATTCTTATTTTCCTGTGAAACATAGCAGGTGGAGTCACTTACAGGCATATGATGTAGTGTTGACCTCACTTTGCTGCCTCTCAGAGGAGGTATAAGGGTTTCTCACGGCTGGGATTTTAAAAGGAGATAACCACTGTGACATACTTATCTCCCTGTTAAAGATACAGCAGTGGAGAATAAGCTTGAAGTGTGAATTAATTTCTTACTCATCAGCAGGTATGTAGAGCCTCTAAACCTTGTCACACACAGTTGCTGAGCACGTTGCACAGCAGAGCCACAGGAACTCATACACCCACCGTGGGGGAGTCTTGACTCCCCGAGCGTTTCCACAATGCCATCAGTGTCAGAGCTGAAGAGGAGGTGTCGGAAAAGGAGATCTGAATTTTTCTGTAACAAAACCAGTGAGGGGAGGCACGTCATAGACTGGGGTAGGAAGTGTGGCTGTGACTTGCTGAGAAGATCAGATCCTTGGAGTGCATTAAGCCTATGATACAGTAACACTTTATTTCAACAGCAGAAAGCACCCTCAAGTTATAATCTAATTAGAGACATTAAGATTCATTTGCATGTTATGGGGCATATTTTAGGGACAAGCTTCTTTGATCTTTAAAAAGCAGTCGATAAATGGTCGTCCTTTACCATATCTAAATCAGGTAACTTGAAGTTAATATGAACTAAGTTTCAGTGTTCTAGAATTTACATAGAGATGATTAACATTTCAAACGGAACAGAGCAAACATTAAATGCAGGCATGTTATGTGTTTATGACTGGCAGGAGGGTTAGTTTAATGCTGTCCTAGGAGATGAGTCCTAGGTGACTTCATCATCTTTCAGACAGAGTAGAAAATATTCAGTTGTATTCAAGTACCCCCAAAATGGGTTATAAAAAGCATTGCATGCTGCATATAAATACTTGAGAGAAAGTGAGAGGGAGAGAGATTTTACTCTCTAATGGTGACTATTTTACTGAAATATGATCATGGTTTTTTATTCAACTCTTTCCCTGGGTTAGTATAATCAGGTAATTCTTCTAATCTGTATTCAGGACATTTGAGTCAGTAATAACTTACGAATGAGAAAAAATATTCAGGTCTCACTTCACCTTTGCAGAGTCTGGAAATTGACTGCAGACTGTGGGCCCAAAAGCTTCATGTTTTATCTGGGAACAAGTTACAATTAATCCTCTGGTTTAGTGTACATGTTTATGTGAGTGAGATTATTAAAGTTCATGTATAACAGGCCAGCCTGTTTGTGACTCTCTGTGAATCCCCAGAAAAAAATAAGAGGGGTGTATGGCATACAGCTCCCTCTTCTACAGCTGCATTTAAGAGGGGGGAAATTTCCCTTTTTCTATTTCTCTTGCTGAACAGTTTTCATAGTAAGCTCTGCTTCTGTCTTGGACAGTATTTTTTCCTGGTATTTCTTCTATTCAGTTTCTATGCACCTCTCTCTTCTGTACACCATCAGTAGTCTGGGGTTCTCACTCTCAACATCCTAAGTTATTTTCATATTAGTCATTTATTTTAGAACTGTGCTGTCTGCCTGCTTCTGAGGCCAGTAGCTGTCACTGCATCTATAGTATGCCTAACAGGCTTTTCATACATGAGTCAGTTGCTGCACTAACATAGAAACTCTGCTGTGCTGGAGATACAAGTGCTTTGGGGTAAATATGGGCTCTTATATGAAAAACCCGCCCTTAGCTGTCATTCACTGCTGCTCAGATTTTGTACTTGCATTCAGAGAGCTGGGTGAGATAGTGCAGAATAATGCCAGCATCTTTTCTTGTGCATGTTTACCTTCTCCAAAGAAGATTTAATAGATTCTTTGTGTGTTGAGAAAGGCTTTGAATATAAGCATGTAAGGGAGTCAGGTAGACAAACTACAAAAATAGAGAGAAAGGAAAGATTATAGTAGAAAACATAAGTAAAGTAAAATCTATTAATAGAATTTTTTTTTAGTACTGTATTATGTATTCAGCACCCAAATTCCAATGTCACTTACAATTGCGTTGTAAGATTATCATGGCTGAGAAAGCCTTTGACGTTCTATTGCACCAGTGGCCTTCTCTATTTTTATACACAGGCAACAAGCCCTTTGAGCCTCCCTAGCTTTTTGGTATTCCTACTGCTATTAATAATGATGGACAAATTATATGGGCCATAGTAAGCAAAAGGCCAACTGTCTAGATCATGAAGAGGTGAAAACCAGGACACTTGAGCTTATACTTTTCTTGAGAATCCACAGATTTAAACTGTGTTGCATATCTTTGAAAATGTTTAGTTGTATCTTATCTCAACTTGTATCTGTAAACACAATAATAATTAATTACAATACTATAGGACCATTGCAAATACTAAATGCTTTGGGAGCCTCAAAGGAACAGTGTTAAGTAAGGACACAACATTAGTATTAGCTATGATAAATATTGCCCGTAGCACTAAGGATGCATTCTTTCACTCATTCCATTTGCATCCAGTAAATACACTGGGTCAAAGCCTGAGGTCTCCATCAAGGTTTTAACCTAAGTTTTACTCAGATTAGCCCTAGGTAAAAAACAAGGTGAGCAAAATTTTCTAATAATGTTAAATGAATGATTCAAGAGATGCTTCTTGGCTGTGCTAGCCTGTTCATTACAAAGTTGGCCAGAAAAGGGAAAAAAATAGTACTCCTCTCACCCTGTTTTATTTCTTGATGAAAAGTAAGGGGAGTCTGAAACAACATTTTTTTGTTTCTTTCTTTCTTTTTCTGCTGTGTTTTTGACAACAGAAATTCACTGCCAGACCAATGAAAAAAAATTACAAGGTCTTAATAAAAGGTCTAGAGCTGAATGCAAAGGGTTTCAGTCGATATTATATTGAAATCTTTTTGCCACTTGACATGATTAGATACCCCATTCCTGGAAACATTCAAGGTCAGGTGGGAGAGGGCTCTGAGCAACCTGATCTAGCAGAAGATGTCCCTGCTCACTGCAGGGGAGTTGCACTAGGTGACCTTCTAAGGTCCCTTCCAACCCAAACTATTCTGTGATATCCATGACTATTCCAGACTTTATGCTGTGCAAGTTATCCAAAGGAGCTAGAAAAGTATCTGGCTCTGGCAAGGTGGCAATTTTCTTTGCAGATAACTGATTCCAGCAGTCACAGCATTCCTGTCTCTGTGTCCTGCACCGTTTTCCTTCTTGGCTCCCCAAGGAGGGGGTCTGAGGCTGGCCCCTGGAGCGCGTATGCCTCTCCCCAGCCGCTGTGCTTCCCTCTGGGAGCACTGCCAGTTGGTGTAGGTTAGAACAGCCCTCGGGCTTCGTATCGCCTGCATTCCCTTCGCTGAACCGACTGAAATATCTGCCAGTGTGTGGTTCCATTTTGAGAATAGTGTGTGTGACAAGTGTGGGGGTGATCCTGGGTGATTTGTAATAGTTTGGAAAAGCCTGTCACTCGCATGGCGTGTTTGCATTATGAGCAGGATAAATATTTCACTCTGAGAGGTCTGCCTAGTTAGCAGAATTACACATTCAGGCAGTAGCAAATTGTCCTTTTATCTGAGTACAAGAAGGGTCTTTAAGATGCCAAGACAGAGCAAATAGTGAAAGGGAACACAGGGGAAGGAGCTGCAGCAGGCAGGTGCAATCAGTCTGGTTTGTGGGACACGTGTTTGGGTCCCTCCCTGTGCTTTGCTGGGCAAGCCAGGTGAGAAGAGTTTGCAGGGAAGGAAAAAACTGGATGACCTTAAACATGCTTGAAATGTGTATACTAATTTGGAATCTTTCTTTCTTTAGAGCGTTATTCCAGCTACAAAATAAAATCTATTCATTATAATAGTGTGTTGGTCAGAACGTGTATGCTGGCATCACACTGTACGTTCTTCAATGTCAGCTTGAGTTTTGGGAGCCAAGCAGTGTGATCCAATTGCACCTGTACAGACAGCGAGGTGGAGCATGAATGTGAGGTGGTGCCTGTGCCGTCTATGGCAGGACAATAAAAAATAGCTCTCATCGCTGTGTCCTGTCCTGAGAACAAAGAAAGGTCCCTTTCTGTGGAAGGGGTGGATTATCAAGTGTGAAAGGTAAGGGCCAATGCAAAACTTTAAGGATAAGCGTGGAAGAATGGTAGGATTATACCCGGGGAGAAGTGCATGGGTGTCCATAGCCTAAGAAAAGGCAGAAGCACAGCAGAGTAGACCTGCCTGTTACCATGACAATAGGCAACAGAATATCTGTGTGCGGAACAAAAAGATTAGCAGTCATCCAGGAAAGATTCTCATCAAACCCCCACCTTTCCTACAGTTTAATGAAGGGAAATTTAACCTTTTATTTGAAAGATTTTCAACTCATTGGAGTCTCACCTTCTCATCTCACTGGCAACTAAGGCATCCTGCAGTAACTACAAGTTTTGTGTGTTACAACATTTTTCACATCCATCTGAAGGCATATGAGAATTCAGTGATAGCCATAAGAGTGATGTGAATGTGAGGAAGAACTTTTCCAGGAAAAAAAGTCTCTCCATAGCTTAAAATTGTTCTCTATAACTCCAGTGAACCCTAAATAAATCTGTATTTTTACCCTTGATGCTACACTATTTGGTTGGTCCATTAATTCATTATTGCCTGTCACATATGAAATCCTTTGCGTAAGTATGAAATGGATGTAAAATACTGTCACACTGAAGAGGTGATATTTCACCTCCACTTTGCATTGTTATAGTAATGACTCCTTGTTCAGGGCCTTGGTTTATAAAATTTAACAGCTTTTTCCACTGGAGCTGGTTTTGTGATCTTTCAGCTACCTCTACTCTCATGGGGTGAAGAGAATGATATATCCAAGACTGGCATGTTCTAATGCCTCGAACTATCTCTGCCATATACTTAATGAGAAATTTGAGCTTAAAGTTAAGCAAATGGTGGAGTAACCTAGGTGTTAGGTTAAGCTTGATAAAGGGACCAGCTAATTAAAAAAATCTGAAGGTGGACAAATTACTCTCAAAGTATAATGTTTTAGCAGATATTAATGCTCTAGACTGTAAATTCATTGCTTATTTTCACGTGAGTAATTTTAATTTGTGTTTGTCAGGCACACAGGTCTATATGAACATTATGAAACAAGTAAAAGGGATGAAAATGCACTGATGTAGATGTACAGACACACACAAATGAACAGGTTCCTTTGAGTGGCTTTATACAAATACATAGGGCAGCTTGTTTGGAGTATTCATGCCAACCTATTAGTCATCTTCCCAAATATTCATTTAGATTTTGTTAGGCTCTTGGAGGAGATATAATCAAATATTTGTGAAGCCTGCATGCAGCACTGCTGGTGTACTGTGCTTTGGATTCTCTACCATGAGGGCAGAGCTATGTGGGATGCTGCTGTGCACTCTCTAACAGGCTCTATGAAGCCTTCTAATTTGAAAGACAGCCATTATTTCCCCAAAGCCTGACACAGTGAGTGTTCATGTCCTGATTTTCATTACTTTCAGTTTTGGTGACTGAAAGCCTTGGTCTGTGTGCTGCAAAAGTTTCATTCTAATCAGACTTTTTCTTCTTACTCCTTTTTTTTTTTTTTTTTAACTTTACTCAGCTTCTGTTTGCATTAGACGCAAAAGAAAGGCATAAGGATTGTACTTCCTAATCAGGTTCCTTTTACATCCATAGCATATCCAAGTCTCATTACTTTCTCTTCATACATGACATTATTCATCAGACACATCTGTTGATGACTCTTAGGAAGTTGCCTAATAGTTTTAGAGAGACACTGGCATCACTCACACTTTGGTTTTTCAATCATAGTAAGTATAGACAGCCTATTTCTTGAACTTTAGACAAGATTTTATTGTAATAAAGGTTGTAAATAGACATTTTATTTCATGGTCCCTTGCTTGAACTGGATATAATGAAAGAATTACAACCCTACATATTAGTATATATTTTCTGTATAAAAATCTATAAACCACAATGGATTATCATAAGAAGGAAGTAATCATTCTGTTTCTCAAACATAATAATCTTCCAGTACCAGCAGGAGGACTGTAAACTACATCTAAGGGGCAATTTCTGCAGTGTAAAAATTGACAGATGCAAAATTTGCCCAGAGATGCTAATGATTTATGAGTTATGACCCATCTAGTGTTTTGCAGATGATTCTTTGTACTCCAAAGTAAAGACAGGTCTTTGTGCAATAATGGTGATTGTTGTACAGGGCTCAAGTTGTCATGTAAGTGTTTTCAAACACTTTTTTATGTCTTGGAAGTTCAAAATGTGTCAGCGTGAAAATCAACATTGTAGCAAATTCAGAATCCTGACATAGTCAAACAAAAAGTGGACCAGTTAATTTGTGGTTTAAGAACTGAATGTGCTTTTAAATATTGGAGTGAGTAGATGAAAATTATCAAAAATGGCATAAATATTTTAGAAACTGTGATTCTGACTAAGCCATTATTCAGAATAGACAACTATGGAAGGAGAATTCAAAAATCAATAAATCCAACTTTTAAGGCCCTATATGGAGTGCTGTGTCCAGTTCTGGGCTCCTCAGCACAAGAGGGACATGGAGCTCCTGGAGCAGGTCCAGCAGAGTGACAAGGATGATTAAGGGACTGGAGGAAAGGCTGAGGGAGCTGGGCCTGTTCAGCCTCGAGAAGAGATGACTGAGAGGGGACCTCATCAATATCCAGCACTAAATGCAGGGAGGGGTCAGAGGATGGACCAGGCTCTGCTCAGGGCTGCTCAGCAATGGGGCAGAGTCAATGGGCAGAAACTGATGCACAAGAACTTTGCTGTGCAGTTACCAATCAGAGAGGGTGTGAAGTCTCCCTCACTGGAGATATTCCAGAACCATCTGAACACAATCCTGCGAGATGTGCTCTGGGATGATCCTGCCTGAGCAGGAAGGTTGTACTAGATGACTCACATCACTTGGTCCCTTCCAACGTGACCCATTCTTTGATTCTGTGTCAACTCCCATTTAAACAGGTTATTTCAGTTCTGTGGCTCCATGAACATCCTCCAGATCTCAGGTCCAAGTCAAGTCCAAATTCCTCCTTGGGATGAGACCGGGGTGTGCACCTGTAAGACCTCAATGGATGGGGCAGGAGACAGCTGCAGCGCTCTGGAAAAGTTCAAGATAACTGGCAGACCAGGAGTGTAAAAAATGCCATGAAGTATAACTACCGCACAGTCTAGACCATGTCATTAAGACTTAAGTACTTCTTGAATTCCCCTTGAAATTCCTTTGCTGGTGTCCAGAAGAAGGAAACCACAGATCTCATGGGGGTTTTATTTCTGCTTCTGGTGACATTCAGCAATGTCATCTTTGCTAGGGATCTTTAAAGCTCAGTTTATCTTATTGCAAAAGGGCAAAAATGAAACCCACTTGCTAAATGAATATTTAATTTTAGGGTAGCTAAAGCACTTTTATCCAAAGCATTGAAATATGTAAAATACTTTTGCTTTGTGAGCTGCACAAATGTGCCCCATTGCTCAGGGAACAACTGGTGCTTGTTGTGCTGCAGCCCGTGATTCAGTGAGCTGTGCTCGTAGTTTGAGATAGAAAATGTAAAACATAATCAGCTGGGATCCTGATTACCTTTGCCCATATTATAATAAGACCTTTGTGACAAAACAAAAAGTTCTGAACAATGCTCTCTGCATCATCATCACAAGCCAAGATTAAAATAGATGTTCTGTTATGTTTGAGAAAGTCTGGTGGCCTGATTTTCCAAAACACTGTGTGTCTGGAAACAACCTTTGCATTCAAGGTGCAAATGATAGAGAAAGAAAAAACTATTTACTTGTAAAGAGTAGCCAAATTGGAAAAAGTTAGAAATTGACTTTTACAAAATGAGTCCCTTCAATAAGCCATGGTCAATAACAACTTTAGCAGAAGGGAGAATACATTTACTAGCATATATGGAATGAGTGATTTAATCTATCACTGAATGACTGCCAGTGCTGGGGTGGAATGCAGCAGATGTTTTTCATGGAAACTTTAAACATAATTTTCCAATAGAAAGTGAATCATAATATTGTCTCTTGTAGAAATAGTAGGAAAAACTTTAGTGGGTCCAGTAACTACCGTCTTCCTCCTAATAATACCATTTACACCCTTCTTTCTCATTTCAATGTTAATCCTTTTTTTGCTAAAGGATCAAGATATTTATGAATAAAGTAAAATTATCATAGTAAGCTAAAGGATTTAATTCTGTTCAGTAGCAACAGAATTAGCTAGTCTGAGGTTAGTAAACCTGTGTACTGTGCAAGACCTACATATTTAGATCTTGTTACTTAACTGCTACATAGATGGGAGAACAACCACTTGTAAAAGCTACTCCACAACTTCAGCACTAGGTATTAGAGGCAATTTGGGTAATTGTTAAATGAAATGGTGACCTCTGACGCAGCTGTTCTCATCACTTCTGCAGAGGATCCCTTTGGGGTATAGCCAAAATGGGCTGTGTCCCTGGGGTTGTGCAATGCCAACTCAAATTCTCTGGAATACTCATTTTTTAACATAGAAAATGTCTGTGGTAAGATGCACAATAAGAGAATGCAAAGGATCTTGACCCATAAAGGTCTTGTTTTACCTAAAGTTTGCTAGGATTAGACAAGAGAAGAAATATTTAGTACTATGCAAAGTTGTGGGGAAAGCTTTCTGCAGATATGTGTGCACATGGGGAATCCACATCACAAAATACTTTCAGGAGTGAGCCAAAAGTTTTAAATTAACATTTATAATGTATGAATACAGGAAACAGAAGAATGACAAACAACAGTACATTAATCCTGTTGCTAATCGTATTAATTTATTTGGATAATTATCTATATAGGTTTTAAAAGTCAAATACATTTAGTTGATATAGATTATCCCCCAGTTCATGCCATAGAGATATAAGGGGAGTGTGCTTGATTAGTTATAAAGAGAGGAACCATAAGCCAGTCCACAGCCCCCATAGTGTTGCTCAGTGTAGAGCTATTCCAACTCATTTAAAATGGCTCAGTGATGAGGTTTTCATTACTTCCTATGGGAGATTACTTCACAGAATTGCAAATCTCAGAAACGGGAAGTGTAAATATTCCCTCAGTTAATTTAATTAAGCTACTCTCCATTCCTGCCCTCTCACCACCTTGTAATTTCTCCCTTTCCTCACAGCACATTCCTCTAGAACTATATGCTTGAACAGCCACTAATCTGACTGGGAGTAATCCTTCTTTTTTCAGTTCCACCATGTTCAAACTGCTTGACTTGTGCTTGGAAGGGAGGGAGAATATGGGGAGGCCAGAGGGACGTGCACAGGGGCTTGCTCAGCCTGCACCACCAACAGATGGACGTGGAGGAGTTTTTGGTGGCTTCTCTCACCATGCTGAGTACTCCAGTAGTGCGTGTGTGTGTGTGTGACTTCATCCCTACAGCAATCCTGTAAGGAAGCAAAATAACCCCATTTTAAGACAATGGAAGTAGCACAGGCTGTTAAGCAGGGGATAGTATGTCTCCACCGCACCGTGCAGTGCCAAGCTGAGATGCTCCAGATAGCTCTCACAGATCAGGTGGGGTGCCGGAAGCAGCATCTGCTGGTGTGCTCTGCACAGAATAATTTGCTGTGTAAAGAAGCTGACTTGGGTGTGTAAGCATGGTGTCTGTGACAGATGTTAAATGAGCTCAGCTCTTGTTAGGCAGCTAAGAAAGGAAAGACTAAGGGGGTCTGGTGGAGTCCTGGTGAGAAAGCTGCTGACTGGCATGAAAATCACAAAACATGATAGTGTGATGCAGGACCTTTCTTGTCAAAAGCCTGGGGATAATGTCACCTTAGCTCTGTAAACTTAGAGCAGAAACCAGTGAGTATTAAAGCTAAAGTTTTCATAGCAACAATATCTTGCCTCTGTTGCTTGGTTACTTATTAGGCTGGTAATTTTCCACTTTTTTATATTCAATAGGCTACAATTTCTTGCCTTTGTAATAATTGGAGTCAGATCATCTCCTTGATCCAGTAGAACTATTGAAGTTTTACTCTAGTTTCACTGAAAGTCAGTCATTATATGTAAGTGAGAATTAGTGTTTACATGCTCTGTCCACACATGAATAAGAATGGATATGCTCAGCTCTCCCTGTCTCACTAGTGTTGAGAAAACTGCATGAAACTAATAGGATAGAAATATGTGGAGAGATTCAACCCTCCCTCTCTCTCTCTGTCTTTCATCAGAGCAATCAAGATTAACAGATGTTGAATATCTTGTGCACTTCCTGACTTCCAGCTTATGGCTAAAATCCAATTCAGAGTATCAGTAGATCTGATCATTTGAAACAGAAATAATTTTCTTTATTAAAAAAAACAATCAAAGTCAGATGAAGGTTGCTATAGTTAAGTCAGTAGAGTTACATCAGTGTTAAGCAATTATAAATGAAAGAACCAAACTCTAACTACACTCTGTAGGATTTGACCTTTAATGTACAGCTATTAATACTCCAGCTCCACTCTTTGTACTTCTTCTCAGATCTCCACTCATGCCTGTTGTCTCCAGTTCCTTTTTCTACTTGGCCCTAACATGTTCAAAACTTAATGTCTACCCAGCGACCTTCTCTACCCACAAATGCTTTTTTTCCTTGTTGCTCTCTATTTATCAACTTTCTTTTAAATGTACTAGGTGTCAAAAGCTTGTCAAATATTCTCCTTTCAGTCTTTTACTACTTTCACATCTCCTTTCCCCCCTTCCTTTTCTTCTCTGCCCGTCTCCTGCTGGTACTGGTACATGTACTCTGTAACTTAGAGGGGGCAGTTCTGCTCCTTCAAGTTCAGTAATGGATCAGCTCAGCATGGAAGATCAGGAGAATAGCATGGAAGTGACAGAGAGATGCTTTTAAAATTGCCTAGTAAGAAATGGAAGAATAAGCATCTAATGGTGAAGTAAGAGAGGGTAAAATCAGGTGGCAAATCTCTCCTGGATTTGTTTTATGTTAAAAATACATTCCTGTGACAAGAAATGTGCAATATTTTCTAATAAACTACATCTCATGTTCAGCATTTTATCCTCTGTGCCTGCAAGGCATGTTATTTTACATTGGGCTTGTGACCTTTCTGATTCATGGAATATAAAAATAGAAAGTTCTTATAGAATTTTTTATTTATCTGGTAGTGTTGAAATTTGAAAGCATATTAGTGTCTAAAGATTTTTCTTTGGGGGTTACAAGCAGTGTTTGCTCTGACATTTAGGGAAGAGGTCTATTCTCATGACAGCCTTTGCTCCGAAATGCTAAGGAACCACAGAAATTAAAAAAATTAAAACTGCCAACCCTGTGTTTAAGTATATATTCGTATTTTGGTTTTGCTGTGATGCTCACCATGTCATTAATTATTTTGGGATTTTTTTCATGTATAGGTCATCTTTGAAAGGAACGCAATTTTGCAAAGGATGACCTTTATCAGCATCATTTTCAAGTTTGTAGCAAATGCCATTTTGCTCTCAAGTGAGGTGAGATTCGTGTGGGAAAGGCTGCTGCTCTTAGATCCTGAAAGCAGTCACACAATTCTATCTGGGCTGAATAAGCAGGTGCTTTCTGCAGGCCTAGGAGGAAGTGTGGCAACCTCCTCTTAGTCAAGACTGCTGTTGAAGCCCCAGTCAGGCCTTTCCACAGACATATTGCACTCTAGAGTAGTCAGGTCAAATAAAATGCTCTCGTGTTCTTACATACTTTGCAATATTGACCTCATCAATTTATACTTGACCTCCTGATAGAACTTCAATCCATTTACCTGCGCAATGCTTCAAAACTATAAATCCAAAAGTAAAAATTGTAGAAGTTTCCCAGAGGGCACAGATTCATTCTAACATGCTCAAAATTATCCTGTAAAAAATAAAAAGAAGAGGTACAGTGTCATCAAGCCATTGTCTGCCACATATTCTAAATGTTTTGGAGAAAATCTCTATCCAAAATGCTGATAAGATTGAACAGAAATTTCAAAGAAGAAATTGCCATAAGCCTTCCAAAATGTTTGCCACCAAGTTCTCTTTAATGAAAAAAAGATTAGATCTTAAAGCTGTTCTTAATTCCAACATTTTATGTCAGTGCCATGATAAAAAACTCAAGAATTGTTACTGTGGGGGTAGAAAACCATGTAGCCAGTTACACATCTTTTATCACCATGGGTGTGAAGAGGTCATTATTTGTCAACAACATATTTCACTCATTTACATACATATATAGATGGATCAGTCATTTACAGGGGGTTACAGCACTACAAAAATACAGTCTGACTTTTGTTGCAAAGTTATTTTTATATTTCCAGATTACTTCTAACACGTTTTTCCTGTATTTAGTCAGCAGTAACCAGTGCTGATGTAGTCTCTGACCTGCTGGATGTTTAACATATGCTTAAGTTTTTACAATATGAGCATTCCTGCTAGCTTTGATAGGACTAGTCATTGGGCATAAGCCTGTAAAAGTCTTAGTGAAAGCTGATGCCAAGTCCTTTGCTGTCTAACTCTTGGCAGGAGAATGACCTTAGGCTGGATGGGAATACTAGGAAAAAAGAAAATAAAAGAAGTACATAGACACTGTTACTATTCTCTGAGTCATACAGACTCTAAAAATATTTTAAAAGCTGTACACTTCAAAATTAAAGAGTGTATTAAACCCTTCAAATTATTTGTTTTAATAGAGTATGTGTAAATACACACCTCTAACTTTGTTTTCCTATCATTATTGAAAAGAATTGTTCCTTAAGTGAAAGGCATTTTTGTGGTTAAACTTACAGGAGAATATCTGTTTATTAACTAATAGGAAACTGTGGTGCTTGATGGCAGCAGGAAGAGCATCGTGTTTCAGTTTGAACAGCTGCTCCCGCCCTGACTAGTCCTGGCAATCCTTTTTGAATGTACACACAGAATGGGCCCAAACAAGAACATGTGATTCAGCAGCGTCCCTAGAAAGACTTCTATGACCTGCACAGCAGCCACACCCATGTGGCTACACATGAGTCAGCAGAGCAGAAATTGAATTTTCAATGAGTCTAGTGGACTCAGCAATCAAATAGAACTCGTCATTTTCTGGTAATTCAACTCCTCGTTGTGTCACTGACCTTGGGCAAGTTATTCAGCTTTCCGATATTTCATCTTCTGTGTTAAATGCATTTAACAAGACCTAATCATCACACAGTATTCTGTGGACCTTCATGGAACTGCAGCCATATAAATGAAGGCAGAATTTAGTACACAGCCCTGCCACAGTATTTCGGGGTTCTCAGATGACTTTTGACCAAAATGAAATTTAAATTATGCAGGGACCTGCTGGTATTTAATTAAGTGAAGTCCCTTGCTATTTTGAGATGAATTTCTTAACAAGCAGAATTAGCAGAAATACTCTGCTGGTGGAAGCCAATAGCTTCTCCAGGCAGAGCTGGTCTCTTCCCATCCTGATAAGGCTGCAAACTCTTTCTGTGTTTTATGAATCATTTATCTTCTGATTTCGCATCTTTTGGGTGCGATTTTTCCTTTTCTTTGCATGGAAGAACCCATGCAGCTAACAGGGTAAGGTGACGGATATTATTTTTTGTACACCCATGAGCTGAATTTCTTAGTAGTTTAAGCCATTTTGCAACTGTACAAACACACCATGAGCAGTAGGAATGCTCATATGTCCCCAAGGACCTAATCTGGCTTGCAAAACTTCCACTGGTGGCACAGATGTGCAAAAAGCAAAAATTCATCTGCACTCTCTGGTTGCATGTGCAGAATGTGGATGTGGCAAGAAAATAATATATTAACATTTATATACCGATTTGTGTTTGTGTTCTCAAAGCATTTTATTTACACTGAGTGGTAAGAATCATATCAGATTATATTTCATAGTTGGAAACTGAGCCAAAAAGTGACAGAGTGTCTCTTTCAAAATCATCCAGCAAGTCAGTCTTGGAGAGAAATGTGCCGGTTTCACTAGACCGTGTTTGTATATATCTCCTTATTTATGAACAGCTGTGACTATTAGAATCTATTATTTATATTTCTACTAAGCTTACTTTTTCCTCCTGCAGTAGATATTCTGTAAAGGGGAATTGTTGTCATTTTTTCTGCAGGTACTGTGGTTCACTGGGGTATTATGGACAGTAATGAAGCAGCACTGCAGAAACTGGTAAGCAAGGATCTTTGTAAAGCCATTTAAAATTTTTTACCTAAAACCAATGTAGCACTTTAAAACAAAAATGAGTGGATTGTGGATTTTCAGTGATAAAGTAACTCAGAAAAAGTTTGTTCTGCCTGCATCATTGACCCCACACCATCACGCATTGTCAAGCAGTGTCAGTGTTTATCCTCACTGCTCGCAGTTTGATTTACATGCATACACTGTACTAACGACACGGACACTGAGAGCTGGTTACAACCTTAAATAGGGAGAATTTGTCACCTGTCCACAACAGTGGCCTAAGGTTTATACTGGTGACAAGTGAATTTCAGAGAGCCCGGAGGATTGGCTTCAGGCCCAGATTTTCAAATCATCAGAGGTTGCCACCTCACTAAAGAAAACAATAATAAAACGACAGAAACGATCACTGCCAAGCTGCAGAGCTGCGTAGCACAGAGGAAGGTATGTGGAAGGCACTAATGCTGCATGCCCTGTGATCAGTGGTGGAGCTGTGTTTTAGGAGGTTGTGGCTCTGGGGAGATGATAAAACAGGTTGTGTGAAGAGTAAGTGCGTGAACTAACTAGCAGTGAGTGAAGACACAGACATCCGTTTTTAATTTGCATGAAGTTGCTAATTTTTAAAGGATGAAGTAGCATATCTCTAATTTTAACTAGGCAGTTGTAATTGGTATTTTCAGAAAATGTGGTAGTCACTACAGGCTTTGGAGAGCAGTAACCAGGTTCCAGTTCTGCACTGGTCATCTGGAGAAATAAGCCCCTTTGGCCAGTAGGCAAGACACAGGAACCATTGAATATTTTGTTTAGTAGGAAAAAACTTTGAAATCCAGCCCCGCTTTTCCTTCCTCTCTCAGGAAAGATTTTCTCTTGATTTTCTCTTGGAGAATGCAGCATTCTGATTTTCCCCCTGAGTAGCAACAGATGGATTTCAAAGAAATGTCCACTATTACAACAGTATTTCAGTCCCTCAGTTATTCCCTCCCCATCAAAAAACGAGTAGCTGATTTCATTCAAGGCACTTGCTCCTTTGTAGTCTCTTACAGCTCTAGAATGGATATCCCATTTACTGGACTCTTTGGGTTTGCCTCCCAGTTTTCTCAGCCTCAGGGGTTCTGTATCTCACTGGGAGTCACCTCACAGTCAGAGCATCCAGCCTGGTCACACACCAAGAGCTGGGATGCTGTTTCTCTGGTCTCCAGTGGCTGTAGGAGTAGATTTGGAAGAGTGCTTCCTTGTGATGTTGAAACATGAAAAACCAGCAGTGTAGTGCATTATCCACCCCTGACAAACACTTGGAATACCTTCCTTAGTCTTTGGCACTATGCCTTTAGCTTATCATGCCAGTAAGACCTCTTTAAAGTGAATTGGAATTGAAACCTTAACTCATTCCCAGAGGGGATAGTTTAGTCTTTTAAGCATCACCTTTAAAATACTCAAATGCTTTCAGTCTTGTGAGATTCACCAAACCTTCCACTATTCTGGGATACAGATAGTGAATCTCATACAATTTACTTTTCATGGGTTTTTTTTCACATGAGATCTTGAAAACCAAGGAATGCACCTTGTGGTAACTTTCAGGTAAAGGGGTATCCTTTTTAGCTATATACAGAAGGAACTTTGAAAAATTACGATCATAATTTTCTCTGGTCACCTCTACATTGTTTGCTGGATCACACCATGCAGTGATAGTCACTTTTTAGATGGCAACCTGTTAGTGTTACACAGGTTATCAAACTGAGCCTTGGTCACTCCAGGCACAGCTTTAGTTTTCTACAAGCTACATTTCCTCTG
This sequence comes from Scytalopus superciliaris, assembly GCA_013400415.1. NCBI lineage: Eukaryota > Metazoa > Chordata > Aves > Passeriformes > Rhinocryptidae > Scytalopus > Scytalopus superciliaris. The sequence goes on along the minus strand of VXBX01003941.1, from coordinate 288,773 downwards.
CCAGCACTTAATGTTGGTTGATCTTGCCCCTATCAGCAATTGCTTTAAAGTGGTTAGGCAGGCTGTGTATATAATTTGTAAAGTAATTTGCAATTCTTTGGAAGGAAAACCTTAATATAATTTAGTATCATGAGCCAGACACTCAGCATATTTTTATTAACTAAAGACGTGCTCCAGGTGAGGATCTGGTGGTTAAATATGACGTTCTATGACTTGCTCTTCAAAATGGACTTTCATAATAATTGAATTCATCCTGGTTTATAGGATTTTTTTTTATTTGTGAAGTTTTTCCATTCCAAAGCCTCAGCCAACTAAGTGGGGCAGTCCCTTCCCCCACAGATGACTCTGCTAATCCTATGGGATAAACGAGGGTGGTACTTCCAAAAGAACATTAGGTTCTCATATCTGCCTAACATCAGACAGATACCAGGCTCTATTCCCATGCCACAATATCTCCATTCATGACACTGTTGTTTGGCTATAAAGGAACAAATGAGGCTTAGAAGTCCTGATGGGGGGAAATGAGTGATTTAAACCAGATTGTGGTTTTTTTGATAAGAAACTTGGGAATGAAGATTCTTAGAGATGCCCTTAAGTCCTTGCAGAGGGAGGCCAACACCAGAGCTGCATCCCCAGCTCTGGAAAGCCAGGGCCTCCTTCTCTGCCTGCCAGGTATCCTGGAGACCTGCTGGAAGGCAGAACACCTACAGTATTTTCCCACCTTCTGGCAGTACAATTTCTTTAGAGCTATGTGAGTTAGCTAAGGGTGTTCCTCCTGGATATAGTGCTGACATTGCATCTCTTTTCTGGTGTAGTCCATACTAGTTACCAAGCCTTGCTCTACCCTTTCCACTTTTTCTCCCTGGAGGATGAATCACAGATCACAGGGGCTGATGGAGAGGAGGACAAATAGCTGCACAGAGGTATCTGATATTCTGGCAGAAGAGCAACAGCAGTTCTCGTGGGGATCTCTGTATACCAAACTCAGACAAAATGTCTGTATTCCATTTTTAAACAAAAAAAAACTCCAAACCAAATTAAAAACAAAACCAGAAATAAGAAATGCAGTTTTGCAATTTGATTTTGCTTTCACCCACTACCTTTACCTATCCTTTCCTCCTTCTCTTCATAATCCCAAATAGCATGACCTCCTTTGTTAGATTTTCTTTTTATAACGTATTATCTGCAATCTATAGATAGAAATTAATAATGTCAAAATCTAGCCAGACTGGCAGTGGGAATTGTAATCCACTACATAACACTGCTATAAGAATCTGGGCTGTATTTTTCAGGAGCAGCCTGGAATTTTCCAATTTTTTATTCTCAAAAGAGGAAAATTCGTCTTCTGTTGGTTTTGCTATGCTTTCTTTTCCTCCAACTTTTTACATTATGCCTATGTGCGTAGAAATCATGATTTTTTTTCTCTAAATATCTGTGGCATATCAGTTAGGTGAACAACAGAGTAATACTTTTCAGTATCTTGATTTTAATGTATGTCTATATGTCACGAAGCAACTAATATGGCTGCTTAAGATTCCATGACATCTGCCTGTGCAATTGGCAATTTTTGACTGCCTGGCTTCACAGCAAAGCGACAATTAAAATACATTTAAACAAAAAGAATGAAGAAAAAAGTCTGGTTTAAACATTTCTCTTTGTTTTTGTTGTTGTCAGACAACACAGGCATGATAGTTATACATCATCCTCAGAATATAATGAACTAATCCTCCAAACCCAAAGCTCCAAAGGCTACGTGATTATTTTTAAACTGCGTGCCAAGATCCTGGAGTATGATAATTAATGAACTTTAACATATGTGACAAAAATCCTAATTGAAGTAGAAGGGGTGCAGGGAGCATTAATGAGATGAAACTGATTTTTTGAAGTATCAGTTTGAACCCTTCAGTTTTATCTTTGGTTATTAGTTTTAGGGGATAGCCTTGAGAAGTTCAGTGACATTCATGGTAGAGTTGTAGGCGTGGAGAACTGCAGCAAGAGACAATATCCCCCTAAGAGAGTTTTCAATGAAGTTGCCAATCTTGCACGTCTTCCTATGTTTTCTGCAAACTCAGGCCCTAGAAAAAAAGAAATGATGAAAAGTATGAGGAGATGAAACAGCTTGGGTGTACTTCACAAGCAGAGTAGGCAGGAGAGGCAGGAACAGGATACAGCTGTTCTGATGCCTAAGCCCAAGGCACAACCCTTCAGGCCTTACTGACTCTTACCCTTCAGCATTCCCATTCATATTTACAATGGAAATGTGATTGCAACAGTGATTAAAACCAAGTTATTTTGGGAGAGTTAGAAAAAGACTAATCCCAGAAATAAATGATAAAGAGTAGTTCTTGCATGAATGTGACTGCAATTCCCCCCTTTCCCTTCCCTTCCCTTCCCTTCCCTTTTTTTTTCCTTTCTTTTCTTTGTTCTTTATTTTTTTTCAACATAGTCCTAATGCAGAAGAGAATTTTATAGAAGAAAAAATCCACTACTGATAAGAAAAAAGAGACTGGTTACCTTCTACAAACCCCTTTTTATCTGCTTAAATTGTTGGTTATACTGATTTTGTACACATATGTATCAGCGAGCTGATAAAAAATATGCCACCCAACCAAATAATCAGTATTTTAGATTGTCTCATCTACAGAGAGAGCTCCAGGAGGATGATGAAGGAGTGAAGTTGGGGTCCAGTGGAGCTCTGGAGTCTCCATCCTTTGAGACTTGCACAGTTTGGATGCTACCTGACCTACGTAGATGACCCTTCATTGAGTGGGAGGTGGGAGCAAAGAACATCCAGAGATCTGTTCCAACATGTGCTGTTCAGCGGTTTTAGTCTGTGAAATTGGTGCTGATGTGTCCCCACTGGGTCTGGACTCAGTTCCTCCTGAGGGAAGTGGAATCGCTTACACAGCATTTCATAATAGTGGGAGCAGAACTCGCCGTGTGTTTATGCATGAGTCAGGAAACTGAAAAGTAAGTTTGAACAAAACTTCACAGTTTCAGTATCACCTTTCTCTTTTATCTGTTTGCTTAAATAAAACCTGAAGAAAAAAAATGACCTTTACTGCTGTTGTTCATTTGCTTTCAATTAGAAAATGCGATCCTTCTGGCTTGTAGAATTTGCTAATATTTAAAAGGATTCTAGACATAGTCCCTTACCTGAAGAAAAAATATTACAGTTTTTAAACAACTCTGGAGAAGAAAATCCTTTTCTAGTACCCCATAGTATTTTAGAAATTGTTAAGACCAGAAGGATGATTTCTCTCAAAATAATTGTTTATATTAAAGATGAAAATAATCCACATATTTTGTTGTATGTCCTACCAACTGATTGAGGCTGAAAGTTAAGGATGCTATATGTCTCTGAAATTATGTATTTTAAATTACACTTGAAATCATAACATTTTTCTTATCAAGATTAAAGATTTACAGGTTCCTTCAGATTATTTTAGAGAATCATAAAACATGAGAGTGAAAAGAAACACAGAAATGCAGGGGTGCACTAATAGCCATATTCCTTGGAAAAGAAGCAAGTGCTGATATTAAAGAAAAGTTGAAAAGAAAGGCAGAAAACAAGCCCAATTCTTTGTCATTCTCTGCCTGCCATCACATTTTCTCCAGTGAGAGACTTGAATCTTCAACGAGTGTGCAATTACTACTGGCATTTGTACTCTTGTAGTGCCTGGAGGTCTCAGCCAGGGACGGGGCCCTATTGTGTATGCGCTGTACAAACACATTGAAGAGCTCATTGTAAAACTCTTCTAAAGCAATAGCTAAGCAGAATATGAGAGACAACTGAAGAACAGACGAGGGGTGGTACGCGGTCGGAGGGAGGTGATTATGATCACAGCTGAAGCAGCAGTCGGTGCAGCCACAGACTAATCATTGCTGAAGGGCTTTTTGGCATTTAATCTATGCAGCCAACGTTGGCTTATGTAGCCGCCAGCACTGCAGTAAGTGAACATCTTTAATATGTTTATCTTCACTCTCCCTCCCTGTGACAGGAAAGCATTAGCCTCATTTAAGGCAGAGTTCACATACTTAGCTCAGTGGGGGCACTCTGTCCTTGCAGGAGCACCCCGGGCACATTCCCTTCCTCTTCCCTCTGTCCTGGCCACACTGGGGCTGTCCAGAGCTCCCAGTTCACCTGCCAGCAGGGAAGCCTCTGCATGACTCCATATCCTGACATGTTTCAGCCCCTGATCTCCCAACCCCACCAAGCACCTTTCCCCCAGGGTTGAGGAGGAAAGACCTTACTGGGATCTTGGCCATAGGCACCATGCACTGATGGGCAGCCCGAACAGCAGCCATTCTCATGGCTCAACTGGACTAATCCCCCTCTTTGCACACTTTCACAACCATGTGGTATTTAGAGAGCAAAGACACTGGTAAAACATTATGGCTGCCTATATTTTCCCCTTCCCTTGTTCTATCTTGGATTGCATTTGAGAAAAAATAAGTATGTATACATATATATATCTACACACATTCATATCAACAGCTCCAAGTATTGTGCTTTTTTGTTGGTTTTGGGTTTGGCATTTTTTGTGTGTTTGGTTTTTTTTTTTTTTTTTTTTTAAAGTAACTGGCAAACCCCAACAAAGCTTGATAAACCAAGCTGTATTTTCAAGAACAGATAAAACATGAACCCAGCATCTCCTCAAGGTCTCCAATAGTTTCCAGTGCTTACTATTTGGAAACACAACTGTGTGAAAGCTTCATGAACATATACTAGATAGGGACTCATCTGCTGAAATACTCTTCAGTTTAATTTTGCCTGCCTCCTTTCAATTTTAATAACTGATTATCTTCCCAAATATACAATGCACATTAATTGACTCTATGGTTTAACTACAAAGAGCAGAACAGTAATCAATACCCTTTATCCAATTTATTAGGCATGCATGACATTTAGGTAATTAGAAAGAAAACATAAGAATCAAAAGAGCAGAATAGTATATTATTAACAGTAAAAGGGACTCTCACTTCTTTCCCAAGTGAAATGGCATTAAAATAGCTTAAAAGAGGTAAAAATAGAAAGTTTGGCAGATGCATTTTGCCCTTTGTGGGCTGTTGAATCTCTGTGCTTTCAAAGACATTTCAAAGGTTTACAATGATAATTTAAGAGTATTATTCCACACTGAATAGGAAAACAAACACCAAAACATTTGGAAAAGTTTATGCTAATAAATAAGACAAAGGAATTCTTGCTCCTGCAGTTTGCAGTCACGTAGTATTCCCATTGAAACTGAAAGTCCAAGTGTACTCATCTGGAGTTTTTTGTCTTTCCCTTCAACTCCTAACTGTCCACTTAAAACTGTTTTAACACCCATTTTACACGAGTATATTGAGCATCTTCTACAGCCATTGGTTTATGATGAATAATGTTTTTCCGTTATCCATTGCTAGCATTTGCCACGAGTGCAAAATCCCCAGCTATAGAGGTTGCAGGTGAGCTGATGGTTTGTTGTATTGCTCTGACAGCTCCTTGTGTGACTCAACCACTTGTGCCTAATGCTGGAAAGTAAAATACCAATAAGTAACAACATAAAGAAAACCATGCCCCTTGACAGGGCCTCTTTGGGGTTTTTTTGCATCTCCTCTTCCCATGCCCCTGTCCCTTGTAGCCCACTGTACAGAGTGTTATTGTGTGCATAATAGAGCTCATCAGTCTGATTATATAAACCCATGTGTGCCTGTCACCAGCTTTGTCACTGGCATGTGGCAACTTCAAGTTATTAATTAATTAGGGTTAGGGCACATGTAGAGTGAACCTGCTCTCCAGGAAGACCAGAGGTTTTCACCCAGTAGCTCCTGTTCAGTACTAAGACTGGTCACCCCAGCCCTCAGTGAAGAGCTCTGGAAAGCTGTTCCTGTTCCATGTGGTTATGCATGAGTAGTTTCTACTAAGTTTTTTTCCCTATCAGCACACACAATGTTGAGGGCTGCATTACATTTTATATTCTGGAAGACTACCAAAACTTTCTGCTTTATGTTGGCCAGAGAACTGGAGGCCAAGACATAAGTGTTGCCGTTTTACACTGGCTAGATTTCTAGGAGTTATGTTTGTATAAGGAAATACAGTGAAAAATAACAAGTGTTTCATTGGATAAGCATCAAACTGCATTTTGCGTTCACTTTCTACTCTCCATTCAGCAACCTGGGAGTTTTGTTTGGACTTGCTCAAATCGAGAGGAGTAAATAACTCCTCTTGCTTGTTGCTCCAGCTTATGTTTGCCAGAGAGGACATATCCCTAACACCCAACATTTATGTGTGCCAGCCCTCATATTGGCCCTAAGCATCTTGGCAGAGGTACTACCAGCTTATGTCTGTGGTATTTCTACAAACACAGAGCCTTCAAAAGTCTCTGCATATTTGGCTTTATTCGGATTCGCTTCTTTCATGAAGGTGGAGTAACCTGCGTTTGCCTATTTCACCTCACTGCACTTTGCACTCAAAATACCAGCAAAGGCAGTAGGTTACAATAACTCCTCCCTCACAACCATGCAAACATACACATTTGCATTTATTGAGCAAGATTTGATGCCAGGATATCAGGCAGTCTACTAAAAGCAGGTAAACAAGCAGAGCAAACATAGGTGCAGTCCTGGGTTCGCTTGATAATCTTTCTAATTGCCCTCTGTCTGTTAGCTAGAACACCTAAAGAGCTCTACAGCCTTTAAAATTGGAGGTTTGGGATCTCCACTAGCCCAGAGACTGTGCAATCTCAAAGTCTTCCTTCCTGCTGTACTGGAATATCTTTGGAGTCTGAATTTCAGGTGTAAATGTGGCTATTCCTGACAGTTCACTGGATAATGCTTACCAACCCTCTAGGTACTGAAAGATGGTACTTTCCCCTCTCACATAATCATTTGGGCAGATGCCAGTTATTGCTAATGAGTCTGAGAGAGTGAAAGTTGAAACACTTCAGCTCCTTTCTTTTGAGCTTGCTGAACCCATGCCTGCCTCCTGTCTGCACCTGGGTAGGGCCTTTTATCTGGATTATTGGTGTGTTCAGGTAAGAAGCCCAGGCACTGCTGACACAGGATCACTGCAAAGGCTGAGGCTGTGGCTGTGCTGAAAATCTTTTTACAAAGAAAACGTGACATGAAGAATCCTTGTGACAGACAGAAGCCTGGTATGAGCTTTAGGGGTGCAAAGTCCTGTATAATTTAGAGCCTTTAACATTTTCAGATGTTTTGAAAGACTGTGCTCTGCTTCTCCAAGTCTTTTTTTCACTTCTGTCACATTGCCACTGGTGGCCAAATGTAATTGTGTAACTACTGACTCGTTTCTCTAAGGTTAGGCTTTAATGTCTCTATTTTCCAGCCTGTACTATTTTGAAAGTAAAATATTATCTACTGGTTCAGAAGGAAAAAATCCCCAAGATTTGCAGGTGAATGACAGATGAATTGACTTTCAAATTCTTGACTTAGAAGTGTAAATGACTTTTAATTAAGTTTAAATACATTTTTATTTCTCTTCTGCTTCCCACTCACTCTTTCTAGAACCAAGCATTTGGCCACCTCATGTTCCTTGTCATTTTTTGTGTCTGCTGTTTACAAAGCTAAAAACTTGAGGGCTGGCTGTATTACAAATACCTTAGGCATTACAGAGATCAAATCAAAAGTGACTTGGTGAGCATGTTTAATGGAGTTTAGAGGAAGTTTTGGAACCACCTGCTGTAGTTAGAATCCAGAAGCAAAAAATCTGATTCACTAATCATACCGAAATCTATTTGTACTGTAGTTTTGCAGATGCAAGTCATTTGATACAACACAAGATCATAGATCTTTCAATACAGGGCTTTGTCTAATCAAGTTGTACACAGTGGTCAAATTATGGGAGTACCATGTCACTTCATCTAATGTAATGTCAGTATTAGGGGTAGGCAGAATTCTGGTGATTCATTTTTAAAAACATATTTCATCACAGTAAATATTCCAGCTTGTGAATCTCAAACGAGTCTTTCTTTTCCCCTCAAAGCCTCAAATGCAAGATAGAGGTAATAATGTTAAATGATGTACTCACATGAGGTACTGGGGGACTCATGTCTTTTTAAACACCTGTCCAGATGTAGGGAAAGCTGCCTACACTACAAAGCAGTTCAAAACTCTTTTTCCTTTCAAGTTAAAGATACTGTCATGTTTTGTGACCAGAAAACAAGTGTCACTTCAGGCTGATGGCACTGGAAGCTAAATCATGGTTTCGGCTGCCTGAAACTGAGTTTCCTGTAGCAGAAAGCAATAGGCTGTGTCAACATAACGAGCCTAACCAGTCTTGGCAACCTCAGCTGCTTACTGATGTAATTCTATTGCTAGTCAATGAAGGTTGAACTTGTTTGTGAACACTGCACACTGTGTTATAGTCCTAGAGCACCACTGGACTGTAATTCAGGTACTTATCTTCTGAGAAATACAGAACTTTAAAATAATCAAATCTTCTCTTGTGTGAAAGAAAAACACATTTTGCTACTTAGCCACTGGAACCATGCATTCTCCTGCTCAGCTTGGCAGCAACAATAAGTGGTTTTGTAAGACACATAGAAAATTCAATTAATTTTGTTTTAAGTATTACAATTTGCTCCTGTTCTTTCTGGATTTTGCAATAGATTCTCTAAATTGTCAGTGAAAAAAAATGTTCAGGCATGTCACAACAAGACTTTTTTGTTATCTAAGAGGTAGTACACTCTTAGTGATTCTTTCATTCAGGTATTTTATCAAGACTGAATATTTATAAGCTCTTGTATAGCTCAGCAAAAAGAAGTAGTAAAAAGGTACTAGTCATTTGATCTCAATTTAGCCTTAATTACATAGTGATTCCTTCTAATGGTTATTCCCTAAGACAGGTTGCTCCCCAACATGTGCCAGGCTCGGGATGAAACATCACTGTTATCCATAAAAATGTTTACTCGCATTTCACAGCCACAATGTCCTTTCCACATAGCAGTCATACAGGAATTTTTACTGTGTGTAGACATTTTGGAGGCTCCTGTTGATAATGATACTGGGAAAGTAAATGCATTAGGTTAGTTTGTGGTCTGCTAATGATCTGTCTTCCAGTTTTCAAACATTGCTTGCAGTGTTTCTTTTAAATATGTGCCTCGAACATTCTGATACAAGTGGGTGTTAAAATGCTAGATCCCAATTTCAAAATTAGAAATGCTGAACAAGATAAGCCTATTGTACAATCTAGGCACTGCCAGTGGCACACTGAGGTTTAAATTTGAACTGCTTGTAGCTGTCAGGATTTTTTTACATTTATATTGTATTTTCTTTGGTTATAAGAGTGTGTGAGTATGCAGAAAACAGTGATTTTAAGTTCAGATTTGCTTTTGTTTCTTAACAGATTGGGAAATACACTCTGTGACTTCAGGTAGAAATCTTGTTTTGATTAAACTAAAAAGCATTTTCAGCTACTCCAAAACGTCCCTTTGTTTGAAGATGTGTTACATAAGCAGCTTTAACAGTTACACCTATTCATTCCATAGTCTGGATGGCACTGAATTACTGAAACTGGAGAGTCCCTCTGGATGTTTTTTTTCACAGCCTGTCCTGGTTTGCTGTTGATTTTACCAAAAAAACAAAAAAAAACCCAAACCAAACCAAACCAAACCAAACCAAACCAAACCAAACCAAACCAAACCAAACCAAACCAAACCAAACAACAACAAAAAAACAAAACAAAACAAAAAACAAAACAAAACAAAAAAAGCATTCTTTCCCTTTTTGGAAAGGAGAACTTGGTCAGTTCTCTCTTTTGGTCTTTCACAGAAGAAATACATTGTTCAATCTTTGTGGTAGCTTTTTTGCTTATGCTTGTAGCTTGTTTTTCTAGTAAGTAAATGTTGTTCTTTTGGTTTTGCTTAAAGGAGCAGAGTTGGAAAATCCCCTAATTTTATAGAGTAGGTTCTCAGCTTTATGGGACTACCATGTAAACTCTGTGGGAGTATGACAGAGAAAGACAGAGAATAGTCTCTGTCCTTCTGAATTAAATGTGTTATGGAAGGTCCAAAAGAATTGGTTACATACCAACCAACCATCCCAACACCCCCTCCCCCCCACCTCCAGTCTTGTATTCTCTCCTCTTTGTGCAGAATTATCTCCTTTCATTTACAAACATTTAACAAGTCAGTGCCCACAGATGGTGCCCAACAATTTACTTTGCATATGTGATTCCTACACCTTCTTTTTATTGTATTTTTTTTTTAGAGTTTCTGCCTCTTTTCTTTCCTTCCTATCATTTCGTTTCCCGCATTTTCTCCTAGATGGGAGAGATACTTGTCAGAGCAGGTCTTTAAGACAAGTGTTGTGGTGAGCAGGGAAATTGCTGTGTAAGGGTTGTGTAGAGCACAGAAAAGCCTTGCTTTTTAAAGGAAAGGTGTTAGGTCAGCCCTTGTGCTCCTTTGAAAGTCATTGAAGGCTCCTGAGCAGGGAACTGTAGCTGTGAAGTGGCGGCTGGGTGGCCACAGTGCAGTCACCGCTCCTTTGAGGGGTTACTAAGTACTGGGGAGCAATAAGCACATCACAGCCACAGCACTGGTGTGACCCCACTTTGCCCACTTAGCACTCCAGTCCTGCTTGATCACAGTGCAGGAGGAACAGACCCTGCCTCTAACTCTGGTTTTCTAGATATTATCAGATGATCTGTCAGTTTGCACAGAAACTAAACAGTTTCTTTTTTTT
>VXBX01003941.1:236930-278071 GCA_013400415.1 Scytalopus superciliaris | reverse complement strand
TTTTTTTTTTTTTAAATAACCTTGTGCAGGATGAGGAATTTCTCCCTAACAAGAAATTATTACAATTAATTTAGTAATTTTTGCCTTCACTTAAAATAACAATCTCTATAACATTTGTTGGGGGAAAAAAAGGCAGCTCTTGGTGACTAATGTTGATCATACTGTGAGGTTTTCAGGAGATAATTATATTTAAATACGTGGGTTTGAGACTAAATAATTGAAGCAAATTAATGCAAACTAATAAAGTTATTTCTAGACAGAAGTAATTTCTTGAGGGAAGTACTGTGGCAGTTGTTTCTTTGTTTGTTTTTGCTGTTTGCTTGAGAACATATTTTAAACTGAGACACTAAGTAAAGCTAAAAATTGTGAGAAATTAAGACTGAGCTTATTTTTTGGAATTTGAATGCAGTCTTCAACAGACTCACTTTAAACTAGTCCAAAAGAAGAATCAGGTCTTTTGTCTTCACATCAAAACAACTTTTGAACATGATTTTTCACTTTGCAGAGGAGGTTTTGATATGCCATGTAGGATTACAAATAACAAAGATGAAAAGGTGTGCACCTAAGCCACTATAATTGCTGTCTATGAACAGCAGGGTGTTCTGGAGCTGAAGCATTTTGCACAGTGACCATATTAAACTTCTCCCCTCAGCTGAGTTCATAGAAAAATATAAACCACAAGCCAGTTACTGTGGAGAGATTAGGGCCACGTAGGGCAGGCTCTCTACAACTCAAGACAGTAATTCTGCTGTTTGCATCAGACTTTTATGACAGTTCAGCTGCATCTGAAAATGATTCAGAATGAATGTAATGAAAAACAAAAGAAATGGGCTCTCCTTCTTGTACTAAAGCATAGCAGCAAGTGGTAGGAATCACTCTGCCTTGCTTTAGCTGTGAGCAACAATAGGCACTGGAAAAGTATTGTTCAAGAAATTGAAAAAAACTTTCCATGTACAGTTAATAGTTTTATTTATTTTTATATATCTGGTTATTCTTTGTTCTTCAGGTATACCTAAAGATACTTTCACCAAAACCTAAGAAACTAACGAAGTGCTTACGCTCTTTGGATTTGAAAGATGAGTACAATATGCATAAGATACTGATTTAACCCAGAGAAGCTCACACATTTTAAGTTGTTGAGACTAAAGATCTTTTCACTGTGTCTCTTCTTCAGCTTATGCTTTAGTTGCAAAGAGATTGGTAAATCAAATAAAAACATCTATGAGTCTAATAAAACACTGAAGCTGAAAAGAAAAAAAGCATCCAGAAGCCAAAGGAAGTACATGCAAGGTGATGTTGACTTTCTGTCGTACAATGAACCTGCAAATATAACATTCTATGGCCACACTGGTAGAACAAATAAAAAAATCACTGAAAGTTGTTAAAAGCAAAACAAGAGTTTACAGAATTAATGGAATTATGCCCAGAGCTAGGTGAAATCAAGGGTTTAGGCAATCTAGGCTAACTAACACTGAAGAGTCATGGGTTGAATGTCAGTCAGTCGTTCCATATTAGTTCCAGTACATCTGCTTCAAGAGATGCATCCATCCAGACACCCTTCAAAAAGTGAGTGAAGATTTGAAGTTTTCCTTCTGCAAAGAGAAAAGAAAGTTCACTCTTCCCCCTTGAAAAAAAAGCTCTTGAAGTTTCTAAAGCTCCCAATACTCTTACAATCATTACCTCTCACAAGACTCAATGGAGGCTGGCAGTATTACACAAAGTGTATAGGAAAATTGTGGTGTGCACCTACAGGCTAAATTGTGGAATGGTTTGAACTTGTGACACTGCCTGTGTCTATACTAGTCCAATCAAAGTGTGTGTGTGTGGGAGGCTTGCTTTGAAACTTGCCTTCCCAGGACTCGGGAATCTTAGCTGCCTTTGTGGCAGGTGCCATTAGGGCTCCTTTACAAATAAAACCAGAGTTCAGAGGGTGGATGGGACAGCTTGAGGTCCCAAACCCTTTCACAGAGCATGCAACTGCTTTAAATTTTGGATATTGCTGAGGAGTCTTCTGTATGTCAAGGTTTTCCCTAATAATTATAGGAAATCCTCTCCAGAGCGGGGAGTGATTAAGATCTCATCTCCTGTGACCAAGAACCAATTTTGGCTTTGACAGCATTTCTGGTACATTAACCTCAGCAATGCAGATGTATCCATAAGGCTATATTTTCAGAGGGAGTGAGCATGAAATGTGTCAGAAACACCCAAAAAATTGGAGTGAAAATATATGCTCCTGCTTGAATTGCTAAAAGACAGTAAAGATAGAAACCAGAAAGGTCTGTTTGGGCACAGTTCTTAGAAAATGTGGTAATAAGAAATGCACCTAATATTTGGGCATTAATGGAAGGCCCATAGTGGTTTTTTTTCCTGGTTACACCAAAGAGGTTTTCTGTTTCAATGCCCTTCGCAAACTTGAAGCTGTGACAATTATGTAAATGAAGAAGCAAAAAGTTTAATAAAAAGAAAAGAAAGCATAATGTTCTACTTGGAATAAAGGCTCATATTATTTTATATTCCTCATGTTTTTTGCTTATGTTCCTTATGGACATATAGTTAGCATTGCAGGGGTTTTTTTATATACCTCTTTGAATAGTAACTCTTCTCAAATGTGAGCTATGAGATTGATATCCCCAGCAGAGAAGCACAAACCTGATAGTTTTATTGTTGTGTTGTAAAATATTGGAGGGCTAACTGGGTTTATTATTCACTTTGGAAGGCAAATACCCAGGTGTATGTAGGGTTGGGGTTTTTTTTCTTTTTTTCTTTTTTTTTTTTCTTTTTTTTTCCCCCGGTCTTGGGGTTTTTTACAAAAGCTAAAGATTTGATTTTTAAATAGTTGTCCTCATGGAGAAGGTTCTAGGTTGTTGATTAAATTCAGACAGCAGAAAATTTGTTTAACACACAGTAAACAGGCACTAGTTGAACATGGAGGGTAAGAAGGTATGGCAATTCCTGAAAAATATTCAAGCAGGAAATCTTGACCCTGTCTGAGTAGTGTGAATGGTCAAAAGGAGAAGAGATTTTTACTGTGGATAAAATTGAATATTTAAAGCCTAAAGAAGTTTTTAAATTGCACTTAGTTGAGTCTAGCGTAGGAAATAGCTGCTTTTTTCAAATGTCTGATATAGGCAGTGCCTAGGAATGTAATTGAGTCATTGGCAATGAAGTAATTGTCTCTAAGTATTTTTGGGTGATGCTCAGACTACTCTGAGCTTACATAAAACTATCAAGAGTGTGTTTTAAGATGAAAAACTAAACCCCCACGTGTACAAATAATCTTTGGAAGAGGATTCCTCAATATTTTGAATGTCCTAAAAGTTTACCAGTCCATCTCCAAACCAAGGCTCTCCATAACCACTGGTGAAAGCGTCTGAAAGCTGTTCCTGTCTGATCATCAGGCCATGAAACCTAAATAATTTCCTCCACTTATTCTAACCTACATCCAGTTAAGTAATTTATTTTCCTTTGGACCTTTCTTACTTTTTCTTGAGTTTCCAAATTCTTTTCATAACAACAGAAGATACTGGGACAATTGTAAATGGCTGAGCAGTTCTCACAACATATTTGAGTTTAGAGGCAAGTCATGTTGCCAATGTGACTTGCTGGCTTACAATTTTTGGCACTAGAGTAGGATTTCTGGCAGTGCAGACGGACTGTGTTGTGACAAGAGAAGTCTGGAGCTGTCTTGACATATAGGTGTTTGCTAATCAAACCTCTGCTGACTTCCAAGTACCTACATCAGGAGTGGATAAACCCCAGTGCTGCTCCCTCATGAGTAAAGGGATGGAGGAGTAAGTGCTGAGGTGAGGCAAGGTATGGGTGAGTACAGCTTGTCCACTTCTGACTGGTTAACACCCTTGTGTGGCCTTTTCTCAGGTACAGCAAACAACTTCCTGCAGCTTTGGCTCATATTCTGTGCTGCAGCAGCTGTAGCAGACACCTCTCATAACGGTGTTTTCTGTGTCTCTTGGTCTCCTGTCATACTACAGGAGGAATCTGCTGACAGAGATAACTGCCTCCCTCTCTTCTCTCGTGCTTCATGAACTACAGGAAGACTGCAGATTAGCAGCTGTGAGGTGAAGCCTCCCCTGAAGATCCACAGTAGGATCACAAAAGTGGATCAAAACTGCCCCATTCTCTTCAGTCAATGCTTCAGAAAGAAAAAATTAAAAAGGAAGAAAAAAAGGTAGATCTTGAAAGGAAAGAAAGTCTACTTCCCAGCAGCTCCAAGGGACAAGACTGATGCACTGTTTTCCTGCTGCTTGGAACTAGCTTGTGGCTTATTTAATGTGTTGGTTTTCAACATGTGGCTGATTTTTTGCATAGTAGGAGTTCTAAATGTTATTATGAAATATCTCATATTCTCTATGCAGCATACTGGCAACTAGTATGCCTAAAAGTTTAGAGAGGGGCAGGTGCTTAGGAGTTATAGATCTTTACTTCTGAATAACCAAGTCCTTTATTTGATGGGGGTTCATAATACTGGACCTCTGTTCCCAACTCTGTAAAGAAAGGATAAAACCAGCATGTTAATACATGCTCACTAGCACATGCAGACAATACCTTTTGCATCCTACACAAGGCAAAGCTCCCTAGAAAAATCACCAGTGGTTTTGGAAAATTAAATTACAGCCCTCACCATAAGCATTTATTACTGAACCACTGATTATGCTCATAGAAGTCATAACCATTTAGGTATGAAGGCCTGTTGCCAAAATGTTGATGCTACTCTTATTGTTGTATGACCTTTCTTATGTTTCCAAGAAAGCTTTGCTGTGCTGAGAAGAATCTCCTGACCTAAGCTTTTAAAAAGATTGGCAGACTGTTCTGAGTAGGAGGCTGCATGAGAGCAAAGGATAAATATTTGCAATACAATGGAGATAAAGAGGAGGCTGGAAATGTTACTGAAGCATCAAGGCTTTATTTTACTTTTGAATTTGGGTAAGTGCCAAGAGGACTAAATCAGCATGCTGGAAAATGCAAGAATGAACTCTCTTGAAAGAAAAAGATAAGCTACCAGCATCAGGAGTACAAATTTTATCCTGAACATGACTCTTGGAATATTTTTGCATCTGAACCTGAAGTAATACTAATGTAAAAAAGTATTGTATTTTTATTTCCCACCCATATATATGAGCCTTTATAATTTACATAAGTATTGTAGTGGAATATTAACTTCCATTATTTATGAATCTATTGAACTTTGCAAGGATATGCTGACAGTTGAAGGATTATAATTTTAAAGGCAGTTCAGTTCACATCATAAATATCCTAAAAGGTCACATACTACCTTACAGTATCATCTGAAGGAGAAGGAGCTTAAAGTCAGAGTAGTTTCTGTCAATTCAAGAAAACTTCCCCCGGTCTTGGGGCTCTAGAAGCCAACATGTACCAATTTATCACCCTCTGGGAATATTTTTGCACACATTTTTGTGAAATGCTGTGTTCCCATGGGTATTGTGTTACTGCGTGGAGTCCCTTCTCTTGATTCTTACAGGACGTCTTCGCCCTGGGGTTAAAGAACAGAACTGTGATTACAGTATTCAGGATACCCTTCATAGAACATGGATATTGCAATATCGAAACTTACTAGATTCGTAACATCTTTATTTCACTTGCCCACCTATGTTTGAAGCACCATAAATAAAAAGAAGGCAATTAGGTCAGCTTTTATGTGAAGTGAGGAATCCAAAAGATGGAAGCAATGAAACTTACTGTTTGCTGTGTGAATAAGGATATAAGCCTGTATAGCAGTTTGATATAACTAGTTTAGATGTGACTTGTTTCCCCTGAACGGAGATCACTACACCGGGGATCATCACACCATTGTATCACTGAAAAAGACTTTTCCTAGGCCATGGATAAAGTATCCACAGGTAAAATTGTAAATAGTCTGTACAAGTCCACTGACTAGAGTAAGTAATATGATATCATAGAAACATAGAATCATAGAACATTCTGAGTTGGAAGAGACCCACAGAGATCACCAAAGTCCAACTCCTGGCCTTACAACTCCTGAACCATCCCCAAAATCACACCATGTGCCTGAGACCATTGTCCAAACCCTTGTTGAACTCTGTCAGGCTTGGTGCTGTGAGCATTACCTAGGGAGCCTGTTCCAGTGCCCAGGCACCTTCTGGGTGAAGTATCTTTCCCTAATATCCAACCTAAACCTTCCCTGACACAGCTTCATTCTATTAGTAATTGTTAATTTCTTGTTTCTTGGTAATCCAAATGGCAAATAGTGACTTACTGTTTCCATTTACCTGTTTGCAACAGAGAGGGGAAAAAAAAAAAGCATTTATTAACTTACTGTATTAAAATTAATGGATGGGTAATACTGGAAAAAAAGTGGAATATTTCATTGCATTAAAAAGGGTGCCTTTAAAATTTCTTGTTAACTGAGTTTTATGCTATTGTGTTATCTGCCATATTAAAAAGGACTAGGACAGATTTATAAGAACATTTCATTATAAAGATGCAAAGGAGACTGACAAATCTAAAGTGATGCACTTTGGCTGCATTATTAAGTTTTCCTAGGAGAGTTTTAAACAGTGTGCTACATTCACATTCATTGTCAGCAACGAAGAATAAAGCCCAATGTCTATATGACTCATATGCAGACATATTTTTGTTCATCACTGACTGAAAGCCAGAAAAGACCCTATTTTTTATTGAAGCAGTTCCTAAATGTGAGTCTATCTCACACTGTATCACTTTTTCATGTGGCTTAGAGAACTGGTCTGCTGGTGCAAAACAAAGCAGTAGACTGGCCTTTACTGGCTGCTGGCAGTCTGTGTGCTGCTGGGTGGTGTGTGCTAACAGAGCAGGCATCAAGTTGAGATCCCGTTTTATACTGTCTTGGTTAAAACAATTCACCTGTTCAAATATGGGGAGCTGAAGTATACCTATACATGAAAAAAATTTGATAAAATTATTTTTGAGGAGATAAGGTCCATGATTATTGTAGTATTTTTGTTATCATGTTAAAGACAAACTATTTTTGTTTTTTAGCAGCAGAACACACACACATCAGTTGCAGATTTCAAGGTTTCTGGTTTGGGGGTTCATTAAAATGCTATAAACTTTCCAAGAAAGGAAAAAAAAAAGGAAACCTGTGGCTTTCATTTTTTCACTCTCACAATTGAAAATGAACCCAAGCAATCAGTGCGTTCTCAGAGTTGATGGCATAAACTGTTAGGGCTAAGGGAACAGCAAAAAGAAATACAGGACTGTCCAAGTGAAACTCCCAAGGATTTTAGGTAAATAAGCTCAAGAAATCAAGAGGGAGCTGTAATATCAGATTACTACACTTCAACACTTTCTTTCCTCAGGAAACAGTGTGATACAAGCCCACAGTTCTTATTGAAAATGTGTGCTTACTGACTCCTCTTAACTATTTCAGAATCAGGATTACACTCACTAACTTCAAGGAGACCACTTGTTAGATAAAGGATGACAAATATGGTCCTAAAGTGGTAGACTCCCTTGATGAATGTGCATCCTAATTCTCAGTGACATTTAAGTGAGTGAAACATATGTACAGAGAGAATAAAATGCCAAAACGTGTTGCTTTGCCAAGTTGCCACAGTTGGAAGCTTTCAGTAAGTTTCCATGTGTTTGTTGATAAATCCTCCATTTTGAATAAAACATTATTTCATTTTTAGAAGACACTTAGAGTGACAAGTCCTCAAGGCTAAGCAATACCTTTTTTTTTTAAAAAAAAAAACAAAAACAAAAACCCACCTGTGAAATAAAGTGATTTCTTTGGTTTTTTTTTCCTAGATATCTGTGAGAAATGTGAATTTTCTGGTACCTAACTCATTTGTTATACAGATGTACATTTTTAAAATCTCAGAGGCAAATATCAGTTCAAAGGTCTTAAGTGTTTTTTGCTAGAAGTAGAAATGAGCTTAGTTAATTGTTAAAGAATGGACAATTTCCTGGGTGATTCAATACATCACAGGAGTTAGGTAGCCCTGATTAAGGACTCAGAAATAATTGAACAGGGTAGATTACAAAAGCAAGCTTAAAATACAAAGAACACAGGAGAGGAATTCACTTAGCATAAAGACTATTGTCTTTAAATTTCATTATAGTTTGGGGGTGTTTTTTTGTATTATTCTATAGCATGTTTCAAAGCTTGCTGAAGGTATTGAAAATGCAGTGAGATAGGACCTGCTATCTGGAATTAAAATATGATTCTATAATTATTTAATTTTTCAGTAGTCAAGAGAGATCTCTATGCACTCTAATTAAAATTTAATACTGTAAACCAACAACAAACACTTTTAATTAGTATTAGATTGCTCCATAATACTAGTTAACATAACACCAGATCCTCCACGTCTTTAGCAAGTGATTCTGTGATGCAGTTCACATAGCACAGCAAGCCCTGAACTAACAATGCTGTTGCTGCTTCATCTGTCAGAAGCCTTGTATAAATCAGGGGGGTCTGAAATGACTGTACAAGAAAGTCACAATATTTGGAAACCACCACTATACTTTTCTCAGTTAAAAAAACCCATTCTCATGTGCATCTATTAACCTCTCATCCTCTAAATCCAAGTCTGGTATCAACTCAACCTGCAAAATCCATCCGACAGGTACCTGGGATGGTAAGGAGAGCCACAGCAGCTCTCAGCAGGGCTTGTGCTCCCAGACCAGCTGCTAGCAGATGTTCAGAGAAGATGTAAATACATATTTTATAGCTCCAGAATATTCTCAGTCTCCACCACTGTGACTCGAGAGATTCTTATTTATTAAAGTAAGCAGTATCCAGATTCATGCCTGGATGCTGGCTGAATCACTTAGCAGTTTATGGAAACATTCTTAATGTCTTGCCCCTTTCAAATGGGGAGCAGTGGATCTCTCAGTCTCTGAGGCAAACCCCACCATTCCATGAACCTTTCATTTTGTCACTACTTTCTTAATGTGACTGCCTGCTTTGCTTTTATGGGCCAGTATGAATTGTTTGTGACTATTAGCTTCGAACAACAGGTTCCCTCTCCTTTTCAGTAGCAATATTTCTAACAATAAGCAGTTGTTGTATTTTCTGTCCAGGGGGTATCTCTATCCCAGTTCAGAAATTGCCTCTGCTACTTGATGAAAAATCTTGAAGTTGCAAGGAAAATTACTGTAAAGCATTGGAAAGTTGGAGTAATTTGCTTACCAGTTGTTTTTATAAACCTTGAAAATCTGCAAGTGAAGGCTCATTCTGATAGAAATCTGAATATTTGTCTGCAGAACCTTATAGAAATTAATTGTAAGCAATTTAGTTACAGAAAGAAAATCAAAGTCTTTGAAATGTCACACTGGCTTTTTTTGTTTTGTTTGATATAGAATGGGTACTATGGGGTATTTTGAAATTCCTTGTAAAGTAGAAAACTTCTTAAATGTAAATAGATTAATCACAGTTTCCAATTTGTCTGAATATCCCATTAAAAATGTGTTATTTTAAACAGATGTGATCATTTCTGATCTCCACATATATTTTCTTTTTGATATCTTTGCCAATATCAGTCTTGTTAGCATTTAATTCACCAATACAACTTCAAAAATATGGATGTTTGCATTAATGAAGATGTTAGTAAATGTAGTAGATTTACAAGCTCCTTGTAAAATCTATGTAATTAATGAACAGATGAAAGACAGTTTTACTAAATACACAGGAAGTCATTAATCAAGGTAAAATTAAAATACATGCCAACTTTTAATGTACGTAATGAATGAAGAGTGATAGTGTTCTAGAAACTTATTCTTAAAATATATTAGCTTCAATATACTGATCATATGGCTAAAAGTATTACTTCTTGCTTGCATCTTGGTTTTGCTAGTTGGGTTGTCAGGTAGTTTTCAGCACATACAGTGATAACCATGATACCTCACTGTGTTCATACAGCCTCTCTGCCCTGGGGAAGGGTGACCTGTTCTCTTGGCTGACAGTCTCATACAGCAACCTGAGCCAAGGATGCAGCAGCAATAGGGCTGTTGTCTGCAGCAGAACCAGCCAATGCTCCAGAGAGGACACTGCCCTGTCTTTGTACAGACTAATCAGAGCAAACAGCCCAGTGGATACACCTTCTTCAAGAAGCCAGTCTCTGGTAAATGACACAAGTCTACGCATGGGATTTAACTGGATTAACTGATTATGGATTAAATAGTTAAGAATTTTTTTTCTGCTTTGTTCCTAACCTGAGATGAAACTACTCCAGAGCAACCTACTTTGAAATAAAACACATAATACACAAAACTGGTATTCTGGTTTACTCCACAAGCTCACATAAGTTCATGCTAGCTTTTAATTAATTTAAGGCTCAATTTGTAAAACATTAACACATAAAGAAATCTTTATGTATTTATTTTTTTTAAAATGATCCCAAGCAGCAAAAAAGTTTTGATTTCAGACAAGGACTTCAACGAAGTTCAGGGTTGTCAGAATCAACAGTTTTGGTTCAAGCCATTCTAATAATGGCTATTTGTGGAAGAGATGGAGTGACTCACAAAAAGAGCTTTCAAGCCAAACTGTATCAATACATTTCTAGAGAGTGGGTAGTTTCTCTTCAATTGTCAGCTTCTCACTATGATCTAAAAGGGTTCAACAGCAGTGATTTGTAGCACTCTTCATTTTCATCAAGGTTTCACAATTCACAAGTTTCAAAAACTAAATAATACTCTACCCCACTGCAAATGTTCACATAATCTTTTCCTTCTCCAGTGACCTGATCTGCAGAACTACAGGGGAAAACTCCCTACTGTTCAGCACTAAATATAAATCCTGCATGAAACAGATGTCTTCCCTTTATCTTTTCCATTGCTTTGTTATTGCATTTAATGACTTCCCGTATTTTCTTACTTTTAATAACTAAGGAAGAGCAGACAAATCCACTGTAATACACTCATCTCCTTGAAGTCTCCCACTTGATAATTATAGATAAAATGATGTTAAAGAATATAAAAACCCCACAAGTTTAAGGGAGCAAATGTGCAATGTATCTGTAATATTATACTCCATTGTATGTAGCTGTTTATTATAACCCTCCTTCTCTGAATGTCATACAGGAACCCTGAGACACCAATTGGTGTCAAATTTTATTATTGTCATTTTGTGGTGTAATTCCTGCATATTACTGGAGATATTTTCAACATTGAATATTTTGGGGGTTGAAACATTATTTTAAGAAAAAAGAGATCTGTCCAAGATGTATATCTCCTTTCCCAATGCTCATCTCTCTAATAACTGGATTCATATACTCTCCAGGTCTGATTTTCAAAAGAATTGAAAAAGCAAGGCAGGAAACTGAATGTCCTACTTTCCTTGAAATTCCTGTTATTTCCTTAGTTTTGTTGAAATTGTCAGCATATCCTACAGAGACTTTTCAGGGTGTTGGCTTCCTTATTAGTGTCAGAATTCACCACATATCAGACAGTTATTTCCTACCTCTC
This sequence comes from Scytalopus superciliaris, assembly GCA_013400415.1. Lineage (NCBI taxonomy): Eukaryota > Metazoa > Chordata > Aves > Passeriformes > Rhinocryptidae > Scytalopus > Scytalopus superciliaris. Next base: position 266,626 of record VXBX01003941.1, on the reverse strand, counting down.
CCTGGTCTATGTGACTGTGGATTCCACAACAGCAAGTCTGACTTCATCCTTCAGAAAGGTCCCCTGCACATATTAGTGCTGGACTTGAAAAGTTTTTGTTTCCTGGGCAGAATTATGGCAGAGTAGTGAGCTAGATTCCTCATGTTCTATAAGCAGGGGGTAAGCTGCAAGGAGACTGAACTCAGAGGAGATACACAAAGTCTGTCTGGAATGGAAATCAGTTTGTGCAGAAACCCCATTGGAATCAGAGGGCACCTCACATCCTCCCTAATCTCTTCTCTTGTTTAGAGAACATGGCTGCTGCAGCAAGTAATTTGTAGGTCCTTGAACTTGTGTAGCTGAGGATAATTTAGATAGAAATTCTATATCTATTTAAGTTAGAGAAGCTAATTTTCCTAGATATCATTTAGGAATCCCATTGTGAGGTTTTAGCAGGCTAAGTCTGTTCTAGTTAGTAACAGACCAGAGTCCGCTGCCTGGCTCCACATCAAGGAATGTGGCCAATTTGCATTGACATGCCCAAGCTTTCCTTTGTCCAAAATAGGATGGTCACCTCCAAAATCCTGTTCTGAACAATCTGTGGTGCATAGTATCCCATGAAAGGTGCCCAGCATGAGGAGACAGTGTTAGCAATTAGCATATTCCACCCAAAAGTTAGGTAGGCAGTGTAAATTCAGTCAGAAGTATTGCATTGTAATTTTTTTTTTTTCCAAATGCAGGGCAAATTATATTTACAAGGTCTTAAAAATAAGGATTTATCAAATGTTATTCAAATGGCAGATACATAAGTCAAAGGATCAAAGGATAATTTACAGAATTGATTTGGGTTGGAAGGGACCTTAAAGATCATCTAGCACCTTTCACTACAGTGTGTTGCTCAAAGCACCATCCAGCTGGGCCTTGAATAATTCCAGGGATGGGACAGCCACAACTTCTCTGAAAACCCGTTCCAGTGCTTCACCACCCCCAGAGTAAAGAATTTCTTTCTCAGATCCAATATAAATCTACTCGTTTTCAGTTTAAACCCATTCCTCCTTGTCCTGTTACTACATGCCCCTGTAAAAAGCCCCTCCTTTAGGTACTGAAAGGCTGCTATATGGTTGGTTCTGGAAGGGACCACAGAACACTGGATTTCCAACCTCTTGCTCAAAGCAGGGTCAATTCTTTGATCAGACCAGGATGCTCAGAGTTGAGTCTTGAGTCCAGTTGCATTTTGACCACCTCTACAGGTGAAGAGGGCACAACCTTCCTGGAGAAGCTACTCTGCCACCTGCCTTCTCGTGGGGTAAAAGATTTTCCTCATGGATATTCTTTCATATTTCAGTTTCAGCCTTCTGTTTCTCTTACTCACACCACTGCAAAGAACTTGGCTTCATTTCCTTGATACCTCCCTGCAGAGCTGAGCAGGTGCTGCTGGGACCCGTAAATCCATCTCTTCTCCCAGCTCTCAGGCTCTCCCGCAGGGCAGGTGCTCCAGCCCTGACCCATCCTGGTGGCCCCTCCACTGAACCTGTGCCACTTTGTCCATGACTTCCTTGTACTGGGGATCTGACAGTGGACAGGGGGGATAGTCCCTCTCTCACCGTGAACTGTCCATGTCCCTGTTGGCATATCCCAGGAGGCTGCTGCCTCCAGCCCTGCTGGGTGTTGCTGGGCTCCAGTGGCCCCTTCCCTCAGCCTGTCTGGGTCTCTAACCTGAGTGCACAGTGCATGCCCTTTGTCCAATGTTTGGGTTAACTCTTTTGAAAGAATTTCCTCTCTCTCCCTACCAATCCTTTTTCCTTCATCCTCTCTTTTAGGCCTCTGTCATTAACAATGTCAATCCAGCTGATGACCACTGCGCTCCACTGGATACTTCCCAGCTTTCACAAGGTTTTACTGCCTGTGAGTCTGTGTCTCCTGACATCTCTGAGGGCATACATTATTTTATTATGTTTCAAAAGGTTATGTGAGCTATCTGTTACAATACAAAGGGAAATTATTTGGCATTATTTAATAGTTATTTACATAAGAGGTAGAAAAAAAGTTTTAAAATCTATTGAAAACAGTCATCCAACTTTCAAAGGAAATTTTAGAATGAACAAATCTGGTCCTTCTATTTAACCTTAACATGCTTTAGCCATAATACAAGTCTTTCCCTACTACTGGCAATATCTGTTCCTACAAGATCTGAAAGAAGCTACATCTTTCAAACTGGAAATCTGGTAGACTGGATTGGCAGTTTGGGAAAGCACAACATACAGAAGAAAGCAAGAGCTTGATGTATTTGCTGACATTTCATCTTTGTTCATATATTTGTTGGACAGAGAAATAACTGTAGAATGCAGATGCACAGGAAACCTTTTTAAAGAGAGCAGTGAATCAGTGTTTGAGACTGATGTTGCATATGATGACAATTTCCTGGCTCTCTACAGTATTTCTCCTGTCTGAAACACTGTTCTGTATGTCATGTTCCATAACTTGTTTTCCTTTACCTCAAGTCCCCTCTTCCCTAGTTATACTTCACTCTAAAATACACTACTTATACTGTTCTGTTCTGTTTTTCCTACACTGTCACTAGTGTCCTCCCTTTCATACAGATGCATCTTCTCTTTAACACACAAGATTTTAAAAGTGGGAGCAATAGCTTTGAGGTCGACATCAAACCACTCCATGTGCTTCCCCAAGGACAGTCATTGTTAGCTGCAAAAATACAAATGCATGTGAATAAAGACGCTAATGCTTCATTACCACTGCATCAGAATAATTGGTACTCTAATTTACATCCTCCCAACAATATCTATCTATCAAGATGTAATGAGATATTTAACATGTTGTTACTCTATGTATGCACATGTTTTATACATAACAACCTGTTATCTGTCAGCTTAAACCAGCACTGTACAATACAATTAGGTTCTCTCCCCTGTAATTATCCTAACATATGTCTGGGCAACCCCAGTAAAGCAAATAATATGCACAGGATATAAATCATGGCAGAATAAGGCCATGAACTCTTTAGTTTGGTATTTTATATTATTTTGCTTTCCTGAAACTTCACATACTTAAGACAAATGGATTTTTAAAATGAAAAATCTATTCATTTTTCTAAGGAGATGGCAGAATACTTATAAATGCCTTCTTTACATTCTTATTCAAGAGGAATAAAATGAGCCATCCAGCAGAGTAGAATATGGATCAATATGTGTTTTCAACGGCTCCTGGTTTTATTTCCACTGAAGTCAGTAGGTGTTTTGCCACTCATTTCCAAGAGTACAAGATCAAGTCCAAGCTAGAATTTGTATCAATGTGTCTGTCTTGTTTACAGGTGCACAAATACTTCAGAAATCCTAAAATTTCATCACCTCTGAGCAAATTGCACCCAGAAATGTGGAGTTCCTCCATAATCTGAAAGTTCTGCCATCACGCAAAGTCCTTCCATTTAAGTGGCTTCTCTTGAAAATAATCTTTCTTAGTAAAAATAAAGCACTAACTTTTCCCCTGTTCCCAATGATATTAGCATCTGGGTTTGGTTTTATTTTTCATGATCCTATACAGTAAGAGTTTTCTGCCTTCTGTGTGTCTCTTTTATACAAAGAACTGCAGTGAAAGGGTACTTGTATTCTTAGTTGAGATGATGCATGAAAATTTTAGGGATGACTTAAACCAAGATATTCTCTCCACCTTCTCTGGAACCTTCTGCATGAACAGAAGATTTTCTTGTCTGATATGAGGTAAGCACACCGGTATTTAAAAATGCCATTTTGCTTCAAATTCAAGAAACAGAAAAATGAAATTATTCAGATAAACATGCTGTAATACATTGACAAAGTCATTTTAGCCATCACTTTAACTTAGTTTCTTTTCCTTGAAGAAGAGTCCCTCATCCACGGAGAATTTATAATTTTTTTGCTTAGATTTTTTTTTTTTATTTATTTTTGGAATTACACCATCTTAGCTTAACTGGAGTGAAGGGAACTCAGTGCCTCCATTTCTTTCGGATTTCTCATGATATCCTCGTCTATTAGCTGCTTAGACACCAGCAAGTAGCAAACTGTTATACTATTTTATTTTCTTAAAAAGAAACCCCTTACTTTAATAATAAATATGGTTTTTACGGAGGCTTTCCATTTGACTTTAGAAATTAAATAGTTTTTAAAATTAGACTGTTCACAGTTTTCAACTACTTTTGATTTGCAGACCAAAGCAGTTGATACAACATTGAGTGTACTCTCAGTATGGAGCAGCATTGAGATAGGATTAGGCAAATGCACTAGAAATTAGTGCCCGTCCCTTTGGTGTTCCAAATTTACATCTTAATTTTCCCTTTGTTCAGAAAACATTCTATATATTTCCACATGTGTTCATCCAGTTAGCATACAGTGCTGGGGTGTATTTCATGTGCACGGACTGAAATACAGCCATCTGTAGCTATTTGATAAATAGGTCCAGAGGCTTTCTTGTAAAACATTTCATTTCCATTTCCAGTTTCAGATCACCTTACTGGGATTCTATTTATTCTTCTACAGTCAAGAATGTTAGAGAGATCAGTCCTTTCATCTATTCAGTAAATAATTTGCAAGAGGGCCTATAATTTACTCAATATTTGCATCATTCTGAAAATAATTTATTTTCAAACTGATTGACTTCTAGTCATTGCCACAATATGAATGTTAAAACCAGGCTGCATTTCGTATAAAGGCAGATATTAACCAGTATTCATGGAAAGCAAATTTAATACTGGCCTGGATGAGTATCTACAGTACATAGTTCAAAGTCACAGTAATCAAGTGTCTGAAAGGAAGCATATCCAACACCTAACCGGGCAGTCAAAACAGCTCAAATTGCAACTATCAGACACTTACAATGAATTGCTCATGAATAAGCAGCAGGCTAAGAATTACTGACAGAAGCTATTCTGAGAGGCGTTTTGAACAAATCCAGGGGAAAAAAAAAATCGTGCTCTTTCAATGACAGTTCACAAACAGAGAGCTGACATTTGGCAAACAGATAATTCAACATGAATTACTCAGTCAAGACTAGTAATAACACCTAACAATTATATAGTGCTTTACACATTCAGTGGATTATACAAACTCTGACATTAATTAAGTTGAACTGCCTCTTCTCCTCTACTCTTTGCCTTAAAATTCTCCTTAGTAAAAAACTCGGTTTGTCACACACAAGTTTTCATACAGACCCGCTGTGTGACTAGCAAAATCTCCATCTTTATGGGTAAAAGAAAATGCATAAAAATAAACAAGGTTAAAGTCTGAGTTAAAAACACAAGGCTGGCTTGTCAGTTTACAGTACAGCATAAATTGGGAATGATGCACTGTTGTTGTGACAAGATGAAGATGGACTTGCTATTTCTCAATTACTGTCCTTGTTACTGGGAGGAGGAGGAGAAGGAAGGATTTGTCTGCTGAGTCGGTACCAGCTGAAAGCCCGACAGCCAACTCAGTGGAGCTGGGTGGTGCACAGCCCTACAGTGCTCATCTCCATCCTTGCCCAGGAAGAAGCATCACCATTATTGCTGGAATTGTTTACAGATTATTTAGTACATGAGGTGCATATCAGAATACTTCAGAGGGGCAGGAGACACAAGGCTTTCACACGGACTTTTTTTCCCCTTTGCTTCTCCCCACCTCCTTTCCTGCTGTACATATAGAAGTTATTCAGGAGAGTATGAGAAAAAACAAAAGCAAAATTGTACAACTAACACTGGAGTAAAAGATATTGGAAAACAGGAAGACTAATAGGCGTGGATCAGCCTCATAACTAAAGGTAGCATTTTCTACCATTTCTCCGAAGACATCTACAAAATCAGTTTTGTAAATATTGTCAAATCATCCACCCTCTCTGTTCAGATAGGTGATGAATGCATGAAGTTGATTAGTCTGTAACAAATATGTACTGAAAGAACATAGAGCTTCTGATACTGGTATAATCCAAATTTTGGAGGATGCTTTGAAAAGATCAGAAATTAGAATTGTTCTTAATACACTCAAGAGATTGCATATCAATTTACAGAGATGATACATACTCTAAAGAGACAAAGAAAAATAAATTAGCCCCAGCATTTTCAGATGATGGGGTTAGAAGGCAAACTCATTAGCACATTCATAAGACATTTGCTTATCTATACACCAGCCTTCTGTTGCTGTACAAACCTCCAGAGTATCCCCTGGTTCATTTCTCTGCCATTGTCAGTGGTGCCACATGTACAGAGTTCAATATTGCCCTAGTTATTCAGCACTGGTGAGTAATCAATGTGCCCAGTAGCCACTCACTCGTGTAAGAAAATCAAATGGTTCAGAGTCTTTGATCTCATTGCATTTCACTGCTTGTGTAATTTATAGGGCTGGTAATTGAAAGTGGTACAGGTTCCCTGAGTTAAATTCTCTGCTCATTTTCTAATGTGCTTTGATAAATGAAGTAGGTTGGTAAGCATAATTACAGTCCTGAATTTTGATATTTTTTTCTCTCTCTCTTTAAGATTATATTTAGATATAGTGGCAGTACAATTTTAAAAACAGCTTTTCTCTAACTACCATATGCCGAGTCTCTCCAAAAGCTCAAGTCCTTTAGGTACAAACTCTTAGAGAACATATAAGTTTCTGACAGATAACCACCTGTCATGTATTTGAATGTATGCATTATAAATTGCCTGTCCCTTTTATGATTACAGAAAGTGAACACTTGAACTAAACTTTCAAGGTTCACTAATAAACAATAGCTCCATCTTTTCCAGAAATTTTGGTATTCAGATAGAAGTAAATACGTTCAGGATGGTGTTCAAGACAAATGCAAAGTGTGCCTGGCTGTATCTACGTTACCCTACTCATCTGCCTCAGAAAGCAGTTCCTGGCTCTGTGGCCCTGAGACATAACTAGAATATTTTGTGTTTTCCAAGTGATAATAAAGTGAGATAATCTGGGGGGGAAAAAAAAAAGTGAGATCTGTACTGCAATGTCTCCAGATCATGATGCCAAAAGAATGCACTGCTTGCCCTGCAGCCTGTCCTCAGGGTATGTGCTTGTCTTCGTGGGCACAGGGCCTGCTGGCATCATGTCACAAGTCTGTCTGAGGCTAAAGGAGCCTGTTTTGGCACCACCTATTTCATGTTTTCTGCCTGAAGCAAATTGCTGTGCCAAGTGTCCTTTGGCTTCCTCCTGGAGGAAAGAAGTTTACTCAATCGGAAAGGAGCCTAAAAAGACCCTGGAATACCTGCACTGGGAATAATGAACAACCAAGGCTGGGGAGATCGCTAGATAATCTACACAGAAGCCCCTTAGGATACCATGTGGTCTTGCCATACTGACTAAAGACCTAAGTGGTCAAATAGACAACAGTCAGTTTCCATGACTCGATGAGCTTGTGAACCTTCTGATCCTCATTTGTAAGTAGTAAAGAGCAAGCTTTTTGTCACCTTCTGTGTATGATCCTGGGTTTAATGCAACAACTCATTGAAGAACATTGTATTCTCTTTTCTTCCTGCAGCATGATTTTCCATTGCATATTAAATAAGTTCAGGAGGAAAGGGAGGGAAGTGGTGAAGAGTCTGGATCTCTGTAAAGTGACTATCAGGATCAGAGATCTGCCTTCCAAGCACTAACCAGGCATCACACACTTTTTTGGACAGCTCTTCCAGCCTGCCACTTTCACAAATATTGAAAGCAATTAAAATGACAAAAAAATAAAAACATTGACTCCTACACACCTGTTTTTTTAACCGTTGCTTAATATTTACTTATTTTTCGTAATAGTAGTTAGTGAATGCACTTCTTTAGATGGATCTGTAACCATAGCAACAACATCATACTCTCATAACACATTCTTTAAAATCACACTCTGGAAACTGTGTATTGTTCCAACTTGTATTGTTTACTGTGATGCCTTGGATAAAAAAATGACTGAACCTATTCAGCTGTTGCTGCAGTTCCATAGCCCCTTCCAACCAAAGCACTTTTCATGTATCACTAAGTGTCCCTCAAAACTTTTGTTAAGGCTAGTCCAGATTGATTCCGAGGGGAGGAAACTAAGGCACAAGTATGTTATCTGACTTGTCCATTGTCAGACAGAGTATATTCTCTACACTTCCAAGCACAATTAAACAATGGGACATTCTTTAGATGATAATTAAAAAAAAAAAAAAAAAAGAAAAAAGAAGAGAAAAGGAAAAGATAAAAATAAGAGTTTTCCCCTTAAAAATCAGGCTGAAGTAGAAGAATTCGAGAGGTCTGAGTGCACTGCAGTTTGGGTAAAAATTCTTTCCAACATCTAGGTCACTGGCCATAAAACACACTCAGAAAGCCAGTGTGGGATTTCTCTTGCTTACACTGCTATTTGTTTACTGTAACTGTTGAATTTCAAATTTATGCTGATTTGAGAGCAGAACTTGACCTCTTGTTTTCATGCAAACATCCACCACAAGATAAAAAGAAAGAAGTGGTAAAAATATCTGAAAGAAGCCAAATAGTTTCTCAACAGCATGAATTGCATAGTTCCTTGTGAGGCCTCTCTGAAGGGAACAGTTGTGCTTCTTTTGTGTAATATGACATATTTTTGCCCTCATCCTTTTATTGCTATTCCCATTAGAGTAGAGCAGTAAACATTTTTAATGATGATATGTTTTCACCAATTATTCAACAAATGTAGGCAATGTCAGGTTAGAGGAAATGAGGCATGAAGTACTGCAGGCAGAGTTCATACAAAGCACCACAGAGGCTTGAGAGCAGCTGCTGAAAGCCATTGTGCTAAAATTTCACTTTGAAAATGGTACACTTTGTACAATAGGCTAAAATGTCTCTAAAGGAACCATTCAGAGCCTTTAGTGTAAATACTTAACATTCCCATTGTGAAAATAATTTCATTTAAAAATATCTAGACAGTTGAAACACCACAAATATTTGTCTGATTAGCATTTGTGCCTGAAAAATGCAGAAATACAATTCAAATATCCATTGCAGAGGCTGCAGAGTGTCCTTGGTTCTCTCTGCTTTGGAAACAGAGCATGTAGGATAAGATACTCAAAGTTGTCTAGCACAATAAAACACAATTCAGCCTAGGCACCGAGACAACTGTATTGGGTTTGCATGGCAAGGTTTTGGATGGGGGGCAGGTACAAGAATGGCTTCTGTGAGAAGCTGCCACAAGCTTCCCCCATGTCCAGCAGAGCCAATGCCAGCCGGCTCCAGGATGGACTGTCTGCTGCTGGCCAAGGCTGATCCCATCAGCAATGGTGATACAGCTTTTGGGATAACAGATTGAAGAAGGGGAAAAAGACCTGCACAACAGCAATTTTGTCTTGGAGAGGAGTGAGAATATGTGCAAGAAACAACTCTGCAGACACCAAGTCAGCAAGGAAAGGAGGGCAGGAGAGACTCGAGGTGCTGGAGCAGAGATTCCTCTGCAGTCCGTGGTGAGACAGCTGTGCCCCTGCAGCCCATGGAGGTCCATGGTGGAGCAGAGATCTGTCTGCAGCCCATGGAGGACTCCACAGTGGAGCAGGTGGATGCCTCAAGGAGGATATGATCCCATGGGAATCCTGCTGGAGCAGGCTCCTGGCAGGACCTGTGGAGAGAGGAGCCCACACTGGAGCAGGTTTGACAGCAGGAATTGTGACCCTGCAAGGGACGTATGCTGGAGCAGTTTCAGAACTGCAGCCTGTGGGAAGGACCAACACTGGAGATGTTTGTGCAGGACTGCCTCCTGTGGGAGGGACCCCATGCTGGAGCAGGGGAAGAGTGTGAGGAGCCCTCCACCTGAGGAGAAGGAGCAGCAGAGCAAATGTGTGATGAACTGAGCACAGCCCCCATTCCCTGTCCCCCTGCAGCAGTGGGGGACAGGAGGCAGAGAAATCATGAATTTAAAGAGAAGGGAGGGGTGGGAGGAGGGTGTTTTGAGATTCATTTTTTTTTGTTTCTATTCCCTTACTCTGATTTGATTGGTAATAAATTAAGCTGATTTCCCCAAGTCGAGTCTGGTTTGCCCGTGACATTAATATGGTGAGTGATCTCTCCCCGCCCTTATCTCGACCCATGGATCTTTCATTATGTTTTCTCTGCCCTGTCCAGCTGAGGAGGGCAGTGATAGAGCAGCTTTGGTGGGCACCTGGCACCCAGCCAGGGTCAACCCACCACACCACCTTAGTAAATCTCTTCCTTTCATATAACTCATCCTTCTTTAATTCCATTGATTTTAATGAGACATGAGGAGCTGTTTATATTTTCTTGTTACCAGATTTAGAAAGTAGCACAGTGATGTCATTTCTACACTAATATACCTTCTAGCCATGCTGACCATGGACTGTCAAATGCCATTTCTGGTGACTCATACACATAACTGTGGTCATTCTTTTGCCTGCCTTTTCCTTTGATGCTCTGGCCTTTCAACTTTGTGATTTCTCTACTCTTCTGAGCCACTCTGTGTCCCTGTCTGACCCTCACTGTCTCCAACCTCTTTGCCTCTCACATTAGGCAACCTGCTTCCTATCACCTTAATTTTTTAAATTCTTTATTTCTGCCTCTATTCACATATGAAGTTTATCAGACTCCTTTGGAGCAAGGAGGGAAATTAGCTTTCTTTCCTTACAAGAAGCACAGTTTTAGAGCTGTGGTATTAGAACATGCTATTCATGAGTGATGAATAAAAAAATAAGAATACAAAGGACCATAATATGTGAATGTGACATACTGTCTAAGTGAGTGTCAAGGAAAGGAAAGAAACTGAAATTTGCCCTCTCCCCTTTTTTTTTTTTTTAAATTTAAATAGACTATAAAACATGAATTCCATTTAATTGAAGCCTGATATTGCAGTCAACAAGTAGCAATGTACTCCAGCACTTTCCGCAGAGCTGGTCTGTAGAAGAATGAGTAACTTTGTCTTTGGTTTTTATCTGCTGATGGCAGAAAAATGGGAGTACTGTGAAACAACGCTAACTGGGCTCAGCTCTTTCCCAGCTAACCTTTAGGCCATTGCCCCCAGATTCCTGTCCAGCTTGTTTCTCCACTGCTCCCATGCCCTCCACACTACACTGTTTTCAGCCACAGATTCTCTCTTAGGGCTGGCCAAGGAGTCTCCTTCCTTGTGCTCTGCCCTGCCTTTTCTCCTGTCCCTGTTATATGTTCTCTGGAATCCAGTGCTGCATCAGGTCAACGTAACTCACTGCAGCTCCCTTCCCTTGCATCGCCTTTCAGTCTCCTCATCCAGTGAATCTTCTCTCATGGCAGAACTACCCTTCAACAACATTTCCACTGTGCATTTCACTTTCTCAAAGAGACTAACTGGAAAAAAATATGTTTCATTATCCTTTTTCAATGACAGAGTTGGATTATGTAGCTCAGGCTGTACTTAACATTTAGATTGAAGCAGATATCTAGTATGGCAAATTTTAGCCCTTTCAGTAGAAGACTATCACATTGAAAAAACCCCCCGGCATCATAACAAATAGGGTCTGGCAATCTTAATAATAAGCATAATGACTTTAATAATAATAATACCACCAGCAGCCACTTGTAATATATGTATTTTCCTTGATTGTTATGGAAGATTTCCCTGTAATATTCTTTTGAAATTATATTATCTTTTCTCTCTATAAGTAAATTATAATTGACACTACAATTTATCATTTGAGAATAGCACCGTGACATTACATTTTTTTAAAGGCTGCTTTTATTCAGATCACACAATGGGACAGACTCCACACAATAAAGAAGATCATGTAGTTTGTCTTTCAAGGTCAGCAAGACTACAGTGACACAACCAGATTTGGTCTATCACTGTGAGACTTACGCCATACCTCTGTTTAAAGATGTTTGTTACATTCGTAAATCTCCTGCTTGAACCAGTATCTCCTCTCTCTGTCCCTCTGTTTCCAAGTCCTTTCCAAACAGATATCTGTAGAGATAAACAATTTCCAACTGTTACNAAAAAAAAAAAAAAGGGAAGACAGAATGTAAAATTTAAATTTAAACTAAAGTACGCAGTATTTACTGACATCAAACACAGATGGATTTTGGGTCTGTGTTTTTTGGGAACTGACCAGAAAAATGCTATCCAATACAGGATATTAATGGAGGTAATAATTTTCAATATGTCTTGCAACTCAGGACACAGTTTCCCCAAAGAAGAATGTTTACACTATGATTGCCCCATTGCTTAGATTACTGGAAGGGAAATAAAGATGGCTTCAATACCAGCAGTATAATGGAGGTAATTTTTTTTAATCTTCAGTTTACCCACAAGGTATATAGGTGTTGGCAAAAACGCCTGCATAATAGAGGTATTATACAGCTTTACTAATGTGTAATCAAAGCCTTAGAGAATACATACCAAATGTTATAATGACTTTCCTTTCTTTTCTTCAGACATTTTTAGTCATAAAATTTCTTATGCAGTTTCCCAAATCAAATTAATACCTCATAGTAATATTGAGCATGAATAGATGTTTTCCCTAAGTAAGTCTAATTTAGCATGTAATGTGCAGAAAAGTTTTGCACTCTTCCTATAGGATATTTTGCTGAAATTACTCGTTATAAATCAAAGACAAGATACCAAAATAACTTCAATGAGTCTCCTGTTTTCTTAATGTTTCCATGTTGGGCATAACTGATTTGCTGTCTAGTGTGCCCTGGAGAATTATGAAATCCAAAATAGGAAGCATTCTCTGTTGAAACAGCATAGTATTACTCATGAAAATAAAACTGCATTGGGGAAAAAAAGAAGCCTACTAATTAACATGGGACTACTGCAAGCAGATCTATTATTTTCCAATATTGAATAATTAGCATTTTTATTACTGTACCATTATATACACACCATTTGCTTATTTATTAAAGAGATGTGAGGGTTTTTAAATTTTCATTAACATGGTTTGATGCAGCAGAGAATTGCTTTACTGGAACAAACTATTCGAAACCTTTTTTTTCTCATTTTCTTCACCCACTTTTAAAGGAATGAGAGGTGATGAGCCCAATACAGCTGAACTTACTGCATCTGTCATGTGCACGTGTATCATCACTGTGACATTGCAGTATGTTTCACAATTACAGTTAACACAATGCAAAAAGAAATTAATGAGCTCTCTTTCCCTACAAGAGTGTCTGCTGTTCTTGAAGATTTCATTTGGAAACCCGTCTTCCAAAGATGCTCAGCAGGGATCACAAGTTCTGTAGTACCAACGGAACAAGTCCATGCCATGTGAAAATGTTCTAAAAAAGGGCACATGACAAAGTATAACGTGTTTCAGCCCAGTCTGAGAGAGACACAAAGTTCTTTAGGACTGTGCTTGACTATCCTCTGCTGCCCCTGTGTATTCTGTTTGTTGTTTGGAAAATGTTTGATTGTTTTTAATAACTATGTGTCAGTTCTCATTGAACAAAAAGTGTCAGAACAATTGCATGAACTATGGTCAGTGTCCAAGTAGAATTTGGCAAATTTCTCTGGGTTATGGTGTTTTGCCCACAATTGAGTTTTCTCGTCAGCCTAACAGCTATTTATTTATTAGTGGTGGAAGTAGAATGAAATTCTATTTATAAGCTATGGAATGTTCTGACTTATTGAACTGCACAGTCACAACAGCAGCATCAACTAACATCTACATTTCATTTTTACTTTTCTTGGCTTATCTTTGCAAGCCTAATGCAGCAACAGAGTTGAACTCTTCACTGTCTGTATAGTTATGTCCAGGCATTCTACAGAACTCCAATGACCGCCTTACAGAAGTGGATTTCTTACCCCTTTGCAAGGGGAGTGAGTTGGCAAAGATTGTTACAGCTTTAGCATAGTTTATTCAAACATAAATATTCCTGTGAAAGAACATTGGCTTGCAAAATGGAAGTGTAGTATACATCTCACAGACAGAGCATATAATTGTAGAATCCACCCATATGGGACAACTTCCCCTCCGATATTTAAATGTTGATCTGATTTCCAGGTCTTCATAAAGCTAAAAATCATAATTGTTTATGATCTCCAATAAAATTTACTCTTAACTGGCTGTAGATGCATGTTCAGGTATTTATGAAGATCCTTGTCTGGAATAGAAGTGGTTGAGTAGTTTTCAATAACAGGATTACCATCAAGCTCAGAAATGCAGAGCTTTCATATGTACTTAAAACATAGTATCAAAGACATATGGTATAGGGCAGAATTTGACTTAGATAGAACAGAATATGTGTGTTACTTTTTTATGAATGTATTTAAATTTTCTTTTCTTTTTTTTCCCATGGTGTTTTTAAAAGGCTCATCTGAAGTTAATGAATAACTGTATAAAAATAACAAAGCCAACTAACCTAATACAGCTATTAGGTTCTTTGGAGTAGAGTGCCATGAGCTGGGAAAGATTTTAAAGAGATTATGTGCTGAAGATAAGAATTCCTGTCTGACAGATCCCTCTGGAGGTCATGGAAGGAAAACAAACACGAGGCCATGTGGCCAAAAGATGATCCCCTAACAAACAATTAGAGGATATATGGGTCAGAAAAGGGGAAGGGAAGGGAGGTAAAATTGAAGACACTCAGTTCTACAGTATGATTGAGATGCTAATGTGAACAAGTACTGTGCCCCTTCAAAGTGAAAGACAGTATATTTAGATGAGATATTAGGGAAAAAATTCTTTACTGTGAGGGTGGTGAGGCACTGGGCTTGGCTAGAGAAGCTGTGGCTGTCCCATCTCTGGAAATGTTCAAGGCCAGGTTGGATGGGACTCTGAGCAACCTGGGACAGTGGAAAGTGTCATTGCCCATGGCAGGGGGTTGGAACAAGATGACTTTTAAAGGGCCTTCCAACCCAAACCGTTCTGTGATTCTATAATACTGCTGATGTCCCAGCTCTCCAGCTGTTGAAGTGCAGTGTATTTTTTTGAAAGGTAGTGCTACCTGGTCTGGTTGAACACTTGTCAGGGGTTCCCTCTGTGCAGCAAATGAACAGCTGATGTGCAGTAACTGTTTATGTGTTGCATCAGTGGTGTCCAGCCCTCCAGGTCAAGGCTGCTCAAGCCAGTGCAGAGGTGGCAGAAGCACCACACGAGCTATCCCTCCTCCTACCTCCCTGTGGGATCTGCCTGACCACAGGACAGTCCAGCTGTAGGTGAGCAGCAGCCTGTTGCTTCCCCAAAGAATGGTTAGGGGATGTATGTCATATGGTCAGGCTATATGTTCACTCCTGGTCTCCACAGATGCACAGGCGGGTTCTGGAAAGATGGTATCTGGCAGGGGCCAGGTATGCACAGGGACCAAATTAGCTTTCTGAAGGGAACATCCACTTCTGTCTGATTTCTATTCCCAAAAGGTGCTCTTGTAGGGCCAGCCAATGCTCTGAATCATACAGTGAAAATATCTCTCTGGTATCCCTGATGTATCACACATGGCGCAGCTGAGAGTGAAAGGGCTGAGTGGTTTCACTCCCCCCCAGATGCCAAGTCACATATGAAATATGGAACCCTCTGGGGTAATTATCCCAGAAACCATGACATCTCTTTTTCAAAACATTTCAAGCTAATGTTAGTGCCCTGACCACTCTCATGAAGGAGGAACTGCCTCAGGAGGAAAATGTCATTGGAAGGGGAAGTATCAGCATTATAGCTTTGGGGAAAGTCTGTAGATATGGGACAGAGTTATCAAGGGTTGTTCAAACAGGGCAGATTTGTACAGTACAGGAAGAAAGAAAATTTACCAATGAAGTGTGGAGCTTATAGGAAAACAAAAAAAATATTAAAATCTCCAGCTCTTGGCATAGCATCAAATGTGAATTCTGTCTGAAGACCTCAAATGCACTTAAGTCATTGCTAAATTAATTCTGTGAACAACCTCAGCCAAAGTCAGGAGGCTGGAGAGAATAAAAATGGTCATGTTTTTAACTTTTTTTTCCCACTTGCTATGAATGTATACTGGTTGAAGTAGAACACTTGAAATAAGATAGATTCTACAGAATAAATTAGCATGTGGTGGACTGAAGGTTGAAGTGTGTTTTCTGGCTGAGAGGACTCAGAAAATAGCAATGTCTATTTACAGAAGAGTTTTCAAACAGAAAAAGAAAACAGTGAAGAAAAGGAAAAAAAACTGATTTGAAGTGATATACTGAAGATGAATTTACTACTTAGGTAACCTATATGCTTTTATAATATTTTCTGTTTCTCAGATTTTTTTTTTGTCACAATCTTGTTTGTTTCTTTTATTTTAATGCAGTTCTTTTTCCCCTCAACATGAAACATTTTAGTCAGCTGTCCTATGTGTAAATGGTGCCTTGGCCACTTCTAGCACTACATTACTCAGAAGTAAAGATAATTGCAGAAGGGTTTTCTTTCTCCACTTTCCAAGTAATCGTACACCAGTCTGTAAGAAAGAAGATACACTGAAAAGTGAGTCAGGAGTGAAGGCAGAAAAGGAAAAAGAGAAAGAAAGACCTAAACTGCTGAGAGCAGCTGGACTTTCCTGGTAATTGCACAGGAATTTTATCCAAACTCAAGTCATCTGGCTATACAAGATACCACAACTCATGAACCACGTGGGATGTTGATGAATACGATCATGAACACAGAGTACCAGTTGTTTGTTGTGGGTTTTTTCACTCAAAATGATGTTCAAAATCACTGGACTACTTACTAATTTGCCCTTTTCCCCCACACTTCATTTCATTTCCATTTGTTGTCATGCTGAGATCTGTTTAGGGTATCTAATATAAAGTTAAAACTGGATTCTATTCAAGGTACTTTTTTTGGTGCAAATAAATGACACAGAAAAACTAAAACCTTATTATTGTTTCCATTATAAAAGGAAGGAAGGTTGCTTTTTAAAAATTTATTTTTCTCTTATACAGAAAAGGTTATTCATACTGGAAAATCAGCCTTTTGTAACCATAATCCCCAAATCAACTGTGTAAGTACTAGCAAGCTAATTATACTAAATTTAGATGATTTCATAAGCTACTGCAGGTTTTCAAAACTGTTATCACCATTACAGGCTAATTATATGTAATATATCACCAGTTTTGCAAAACTGAGTTTGTCTCTGAGTTGTTTCCCTTTCCAAAGCCTCTGCTTATGCAAGTGTTGTTTATTCACATTTCTAACTCACCCAGTAAGACTGGCTATATCATCTCAGTGAAATTCGAGGGAGTAATGGATCTATGTAAATGAAGGTGGGTATATAACTTGTGTGGTTGTACCTGCTTAAGATTTAGCACCCTTTTTGCATGACTGTCTTGATAATCAGTCCTGGGAAGAAAAATGGTGTGTTTACACTGTTGGCTGCAAACACCCCATGTATCTGTGAACGGCAAGTGGGAAATCAGTCTAAATCTAACTCCAACCTGTCACAGCTGGACTGTTTCAATTCTGGAGCTAACTTCTGTAGAGCTGGCATGGGCAAAATCTTCCAGGTAGACATCATCGAAGGAAGAACAGGAATGTCTGAATGCATCCCCATGTGGCTGATGAAGGATCTCCCCAACCTCAGAGTTACATCGCTGGTCACAGAGCTTTGTGCCTGAGTTCCATGCGGAGGAGGTGAGAGTGACTCCACCCTGGGAAGTTTCACCGGTGCAATTCACTGGAGCAGCTCCACTTAGCCTACATAGACACATCTTGCAAAACTTTGTTAATTAGTCTAGGCTTCACAACACAGTTCCTAGTGTGGCATAATTAGAAGGACTGCTGGACAACAGGTATGGGATGTGAGTCAGGTCCCCAAGTGTAGAAAACTATGAATAACATGGAAATATAACATGGAAAGAAAGAGTACTACAAGGAAAATGCTTTTGTATTCAGTCAGGATGCAGGATGGCAGAGTAGATGACCATGAAGAAGAAAAGCATCACTCAAGGAAAAAGGAAGAGAGCAGATTGTCATGATGGAACTAGAAGAGACAGCTTGCTCAGAAGCTGTATGGAATATGTTTGTGAACAAGCAGGAAGCATAAAAAAGAAATGCCATGGAAAGAACTTATATGACAAGTGAAGAGACAGTGACAGGACTGAAAGTAGCTGTACACTGAAAGAGAAGGAATGATAAAACAAAAAAATGGTATTAAAAGAAAGGGTAGAACTTGTGATTGGCTGTTGCACAAGCTCTGCCTAAAATCACAGGTGCTGGACATATGATGAAACCATTTTATGGCAGGCCTGTTTCTGGAATCTGAAAAAGAGTGTTGTGTCATGGAAAGGGCAGCAGGTGAAGTACTCCAGTGCTGATCGCTGGGTGCTCAAATGTCTCATGTAAGCCATAGGCAGCTATACATAATTAGGGGTAACTGAGGTTGCTCCAATCTGCATCCAAGGAGCGTTCAGACAGTCTATTGCTACCTCTCCATTTTTGAAATGAGCTACTCTACATACAACTCTTTTTTTTTTTGGCACAGTTATGTTCCTCAGTGAGCATAAGATGGTCTCTAAAAGAGAAAAAAAGTGGAACTACTGTTTGAGGAAATTAGGTTAAGGCAGAAAACACAGAAATGCCTTTTCTTCTGATCATTCAGACACCAGCAAGGTCTTCATGGTAGAACAGGTGGAACTAATTTGCAAAACGCTTTTGCAATTACTGTATGGTAAAGTGTTACTGGTGCCAAAAAAATTCAGGAGACATTATGAAGAACAGAGCTGTTAAAATAATTTCACTCATATGTTATACATATACACATATATATGGGAATGACAAACAGTATTTTATGTGGAACAGTAAAAGGAGGGAAAAAAATAAATCCAGAAAGATCAGGCTTTCTATAAGACCTAAAACCCCCAGAGTTTTGTGCTTACTGACTGCAAGGCACTGAGGGGAGGATGCAATGCACAGAACTGCTAAACCTCCTCACAATCTAGAAGTTTCAGTAGCTAGGGCATGGAAAAGATTGGTTGGATCATGCTGCTATTAGAGCAGCACTGATGATACGTCTTTGCCTGTATCAAGATTCATTCTCTGAAGACTATGGTAGTATGTCCGTGTAAATTGTGTCATGAGTGTCATCAAACAGAACGGGAACTGTGCTCTAAGACATGTGGCAGCTGGAGACAACAAGCACATGCATTAAATGGAGGAGATTCATTCCTGCCTATCTGGCAGTCATTCATTCAGGAAGAAAATGGGTAGGTGGTGGGGGGAGCCTGGAGACGATGCAATTTCTTGGTTTCTCTGCAATAAGAAATTGTTCTCATCACTTTCTGAAACACATTATAAGCATTCTCAAAGTTAAAGACTGTAAAGAAGACAGTAGATTGGACTTTTCGGTGAAAGAAGAAAGAGCCTTCCACTGCCATTTTTAGGGTATCTGCAGAGCAGAGGTGTCCTTTGCCTTAACAGACACTGAAAAATGTATTGCTTAAATTCCTATTGAAGAGAGATGTCTGCAGATACAGGTACAAGCTCAGTGACACCTTCCCCAGTGAGAATAGCACTCTGAAAAAGTGTGAGAGTTGACAAGGAATAAGCAATCTATTTTCCAATAGTATGGATCAACAGAAAGTGTCCTCACCCTAAGTAAAAGTGAAGAAGTGGTGGATTCTAATGCTGGAGTGGCTTGTCTGAGTTTTCACATCCTTTCTGGGAACACAGGCAGTGTAACCTTATGAAACTGCAAACCTACAGCTGAATCTCAGGCAATAAAAAAAGTGGTGCAGATAGAAAATAAAAAGAATGAGCTGCCAGAACATGATTAGAATTGTGTGGAGTTTGCTTTGTTCAGTTATTTCTTTAGTACTTTAAATCACAGTACTTAGTATTAAAACATATCAGTTCAGGCAGCTATTAATATCCTTTGAGATTTTGAAGCAATTACATTTAGAAAAGAAATTGCAGAAGATGTATAAACAGGAATGATGTTTTAAAGAAATTAAACAAAAATCTTAATTTCAAATCCAGTCATATGGCTGAGAACGGGAATAAGCCTTTGCTAAATAAAGTCCTAGTGACATGAAGAAGTAATAATCTGACATTTTATTGCCTGAATTACATGTTTCTTTCTAACTACTAAATACTTGTCTAATGTTCGTTTGCTGTCACATTTAGAACTGTAAGTTCCACCAGAAAAATGGAGTATGTTCAATGAGATGCATTACTTGCTATGTATCTGGGACAGGAGCACCAGGGACTATGATGGACTGTGGTCCTAACATAGGCTGTGGCCATATCACATCAGGTTCCTTTCAGCAATTTAATTGTAATAAACAATTACAATAAACATTTGCAATTCTAAATGAGTCTGAGAACAGTCTTAGTCCCTTCTTTGGTCAGGCATTTTTCCACTGCAGTCCACCATGAGCAAGTGTTACACTGTAAGTGAAATTGTCCAAGGTTTTTACTTTCATACTCCAGGTAAAAACTGGATCCTATTAAGTTCTGCTCCACTCTTTCCTTATAAATTCCTAAGCAACATGAGACTTACCTGGGTTCAGATTTTGTTACAACCCCCAATTTAAAACCTTGTTCGTGTTTGTGTACTTAGAATCTTCAGGGAGGTTTGGGTGAAGTGTAGAGCTTGCATTGCATTCAGAGAAAAAATTGGAGGAATGCTTGACTTGGCATTACAAAATGCTGATTTTACAGCACAACAACAGCTTGGCAGATAACACAATACTTTCCCCATCAATATTTATCTAATTTTTTTATGAAACTTCTCATCAGTTGTCTTTTCCCCATGATTATGTCTGTGTTTGAGAATCCTGTAGGGTCTTACTTAATTTGACATTATAGTTTGCAGCAAAACACAAGTGTAAAGACCTGATGCAGATGAGCAAATAAGGCAAATGATGAAGATCATGAGGCAAAAAGACATTAAGATCATGAACATTTATATCCCATGCATATATACTTTCCTGACCTTAATCCTTAAAGAATGGCTTCACTTTTTGACATGTTACAGCAATTCTTTAGTTTGTAGTTCAGGAAGCTCATGCAAAATTGAGGAGAAGCAGATGCAGGATCATTCTAGGTAATCTTTGTGTACAGTAAACAACCAAAATAGCTTCAATATTAAAAACTACTCAGAATAAATAGTTGAAAGCACTGCTGTGAAATGACTGACTTTCAAGAAAAGAGTTAGCCAGCCTTATGCAATTTGTAATATGCAAAACATGGAATTAGACAAAGAAGTTAATCTGATTTCTTTTCTCAGTTCAAATTGTAATGCAATATCAAAAGAAGAGTATGACAATCATTTAACTTTGTGAATAAGATGTATACCTTGTATTCTACATATTTTAAGTTAAATCTGAGTGAAAAATATTTTTCTGAATTTATTGAACAAAGAATTGGATTTGAAAAAAGTATTCTTTGTGGTTATCAAAGTTTTCCCTTGTGTGAAAGAAATCCCTTTAAAATTGTCTATACTACTTCTTGCTTTTTTTATAATAGACCATTCTGTGTTTTAAATTTCAACTTTTATTAGATGACATTTTCAAAATTTTTGAGGCTACTAAACCAATACTTTCTCAGCCAGAAACATGAATTACCATGGTGTTTTACTTTTGACTGTAGAAGAACAGAAACAAGGTGCTCAAAGCTGTCTGCCTAAGGGGTCTGATTCTTCTCTCAGTTACTGGTGTATATCTGTTGAATTTTCCAGTTTAGAACCTGATCTCACATAACTGAATTCAAAGATAGATGTGCTGTTGACTTCTGAGAGATGTGTTGATGTCTTTAATGAGAAGTAAACCACAACCTCTTTCTGATCTGAGCTAGCCAAGACTGGAAGCTGAAATTACAGCTTCAATGGAGTCATATTTCCAGTCCTGTAAGAAGAGAAAAAAGTGACCAGGAAAATGAGAGCAGCTGTTATCACCAACCTCTATATTTAAAGATATCTGTGGGGAAGAAAAATAAAACCAAACAAAAAGGAATCCTTAAAATGAATTAGTTATCTTTGTGTGTAATAAGGAAGAAACACTTTTTCACAAGCTCTGCATTTCACTTCTGAGAACTGAATACCCTGCAGCACTCCTCAGGACATCTGTACATATTCTGGTGATATAATGACAATACTCTAGGTATTTTGGAACATTTACTGTCAAGCCTGTTTGGTGAATTTACACTATGTAGGATCAGCTTTTACACTATGTAGTATCACATACTTTGTCCTGGCAGTCTCTGAAGACAAGTGTTGATGTTGCTTGTGCATGGCATGAACAGCAGGATTGGAGCTCTAGGAAACACAGGGAAGCAAGAAACTGCCCCAGAACGAGGCATAAAATGAGACTTAATGATTGAGAAATAACAAGTGTTGCTCAGGGATGTTTCACAATCCAATTTCTTTGAACAAAAGCCTACTAGAAGATAAGGAAAATGTGCTAATTATTGATACCAGTATAGGTACAGACTTTCCTTTTAATACATCTGTGTGTGTGTTCTTGCTTATTTTCTCTTCAAAGGCATATTCATGACCAATTTCTCAGTGGGATGAGTCATCTGTTGCAGTATATCCTAGTAAGTGGCATTTACAGAACGCTTGAATTGTGCTCTAGTATCATTAATAAAGTTTTGAACTTGAATGGAACTTTCACACGGGATGTCAATATAGCTAACAATAAATCTAAAAGTTTATCCTCTAGTCCAGTCATAACACAGCTAACCCCTAGCACTCTACAGATTTTAATTCTGTACAAATCGAGTCTAGGTGTAATACTGTTGTAAGGCAGTCACTTGACAGCCCTGTGTTTGCAATAGAGATGTGTCCTTTCTGGTGAAGTGGAAATAATTCATGACTGCACACACTGTCTGTTTCTCAGAAGTTCAAGCATATACCTAAGAGCATTAGAAACCTGGCAGATAAGGTGAAAGACTTGGACTTTGTTTTTTGGGTTAGATGACCAAAATGTTTTCTTTGCTTGAAAGGCAGTCAAATCATTGTAGAAGAGTAAATGGGCAATTGAATTCTTTGTTGCAGGTTTCACATTAACATTTAATAAAGGGGGAAAAAATCAGGTAATAGTCCTGCTCTTCTGCTTTCCTTTATACATTATATCATATAGAGAAAAGCTACAGTGAATGAAAATAGAGGCTGCAATATTAACTACAGGAAAAAAATAGAATTAAGATTACCTGTATTTGACATTATCCTTCCCCTGTGTATATTAAGTATTCTGCAGTCTAATTACATGATCACATATTAATTTTTTCTCTAGACTCCAGACTCAGTCATGCACAGAATGAATGGTGCTTGCTGCCTAAGGATTTTTCAACATTTGGTTCAGTGTGCAGCCGCGGGCCCCTCATAGATTCAAATCACATTCTGAAAACAATTTTTTTTTATTCCCACACGGACTTTTCTACTTACATTACAATATCTAAGTACCTAACCAGTATTAATTAAACTAGTTCCTACCACTTTTGTGAGTTACATGGTCTTATGGCTTCCTAGTTACAAAGGGAAATTGAGCCACAACTTCTGCCTGTGGCAAGTAGTGTAGAAAATGTCAGCCAAAATGGTTAAAGTCAGTTGATGTCATGAGTTGCTAATTAAAGGATCTAGTGACAGAAAACATCAACACATCTGTAAGTAAAATTGTACTCTCTAATATTTTTTCAGCATTTTCCAGTGTTCTAGGATATATCAGTAGTAAGAACACTTTACCCAGAATTTCAAGAGCAATTATATAGTGCCTTCTTATAAAGTACTGGAGTAATAGGATCAATGCCTAAAGCTGCTGTAGCTTGTTTATTTGTGAGCTGTGATCTTGCAAACAGAACAGGGTCATTTTAGGCAAATACTTCAGAGTAACTTCAGGAGACGTTTCCAAGGAAATTTTAAATGCCACAGGGGATTGTAGGAGCATGCTTATTCTTCAGTGAGTACTCTGCATAAAGCTATACTTTCCATATGCTAAGTATCTCCTCTTTGCTGTGAATTTTCCAAGAGGTAAAATGATTGTAACAGGACTTTCACAATGGGCTTGTGGTGACATCTCTATACAGACCACAAAGATCCCAAATTACTGTGCTACACACTGTGCCACATGTTACAACAACCAAAGTAAATAAAAAATGTACTCAGCTATCTGGCATATTTTGCCAAATAGAAAGCCATTTTCCTCTACTGTTATTTATTCTTATTTTAAGAGTCTGTTAATGTAGGTGTGAAGAGACACACTGCTGCATACTGGAGCTGACAGTGGTAGTTGTGCTTGGTGATCATAGCTTTTTTTTTCAGAAGCTGAATATATTTAAAACAATTCAGAATAAAGTTCACAAACCCCCCCTGTTTGAACAGACACTTCCAGAAGTGAGTATGTGTACAAGAGCTGGTGCAACAATGTAGGACCAGGTTGTCTTCCAAGTGTGGCACTCACTCTTCGGATGTCAATTACTGTTGCCTTTGCATTTCCATCACCTATATGAGAGTAATATGATTGCATGAGGCTTCTATGAAACATAATATAAAGAAAATATTTTGAAATGGCAGAGGGAAAGATATTATATAAATATCATAAATACTGAAAACTGTGAGACGCTGCTGATGGCTGCATACTTACTCCTGGGTGAGAATTATGAGCTCATTCCTTTTCCTTGTATTGTTTATATTTCTCACAATATGTATGAGACTCACTTTTTACCCATGGAGGATCTTGGATTTTTATTTATTAAAAGACATTTTATTTCTTTGTTTTAAAGGAATGTTGCTTCTATTTACCTGCGTGAAAATCTATTATTCTACTCAGACGCCTAAAGCCTTTGGTAATTGAAGCTGTAGTGTAAAATTTATGGTGTTATTTGTAAAGAAGCTTACTGGTGAGTAAACTAAAAAATTCTAGTATTCTCTGCCTTGAATCTAGAGCAAACAAAATTTAGATTTCCTGGATTTTAAACTGAAATCTACCTCCTAGGTCTTACTGTAATTCTCATGTACCTTATTAATAACACAGGCCTGAATTAGTAGGATAAAGACAGCTGTAAAGCTTATCTCCTGCTCCACAATTGTTAAATTGTAAAATCAGGACACTTAGGTTAAGATTAATGCTACTGAAACAGCCAGTTCAGTTAATTCCCAGAAACATTCTGGGACATATCAGCACAACAGGATAAACACCATAAATAGTTGTAGTAAAGTATGATTTTAAGGTAAGATATATGTGCTGCTCGGTTTATGGCTGGTTTTATTTGCATGAGGTTAAAAGAAGAAGAAGAAATTCATGCACTGGTCACCTCTCCCCAGTGTCTGGGTGTTGCAGTTGTATGGTATAAAGCACATACACACTCACACCCTGCAGGAGTCATGATTAACTCCCCACATCTAAAAAATTTTCAATTCCTGTAATATCCTAATGATACAGATGGTCATGTGAATGATGGGTTAAAACAAAAGGATTTGAAAATTTTAAGATGAAATTAAAAATATCTAAACTGCTCCTGCAGTCCTTCTTTTCCAAGAGAGATTAAACTCTACCTCTGATTTTTTTGATAAAAATTATTTTTCAGGCCAATTCTTTGGTATCAAAGATAACTTGAGAAACTTATGGCCTCCTGTACCTTTGTTTCCTCTTTGGAAAGGTATTTTTAACTCAAAAAAAATTAAACAGACATCTTTGAACTGCCCTTATCAAGAAACCTACAAAATCATTCCAAAATGAGATGTAACTCAGTCAACAATGGTTAGAGCATGCAATTAGGGAAGCTGTCTTCTGACAACTGCTGTAATGCAGCTACTGTGCATGATTTAGCTGCTTAAAGAGCATTATGGGCTGAGCAGGACTGGCCCTACCCACACTTAAGTCTCTGGATCAGTCTGAACATGAGTCAAAGCTTTGTGCTCAGAACATTAAAGCAATCCACCATATAGCATGTACCAAACTATAAGGAGTTGTGTGTCCTTTTAGTGTTATTCCAGTTCTGTGTTAACTCAGGACTTCCTAGGCATGTGCTTTTGCTGATTATTTCATTACCATATGATAGACTAATAGCATGATCCAGGTGCTGAATATCTAATCCCATCGGGGGATTTGATAATGCAGATGTCAATGACCTGGCAGAGTATTTGTGTTAATGGTTTCCAATAATGGATCAGGGCTCAAGTTTCCTGTGTGTGCCAAAGGCTTTCCGCATTTTACGGCACGGCAAACAGACTGCTGCTTCCTTGATCTGTACATGTCTGATTCCAAGTGTGCAGCTTTCATCTGGAAACTGAACAGTTCTGATTGCTTTGACAATAGAACACCACAAATACAACATTTCAAGAACAGGTTGTTTTTTTTTTTTTTTTTAAAAAGCAATAATTTAAAACCCCCATAACTGCTCCAAACTTCTCTGTTTACCAGAAAACAAGATGTTTTCAATCTAGGAAAAAAAAAAAAAAAAAAAAAGACGTTTTAAGTGACTAACAGTTTAGCATTTTTGGTTCACATGCTACAATTCATGACTACTGAGCTTGAATCAATTATATCTACTAAAACAACATGAGGGCATCAAAACCATATTTGTTTCAAAATACACCCATTTGGGGCAGCTCCTGTATTTTATTTAAGAATTATAAAATATATATAAATGTGGTTGGGTTTTTGGTCTTCCAAGTGATTATATTTTGCACAACTTGTTGTACCTGAACTGATTTATCACAAGTTCACTTACTTGCAGCTTTTCAAAGAAGCTTTAGCGCTACTAAATCCTATTTTTCTAGTGCATCAAGGGAGCAGACTTTTGAAGGTGTTCTTGAATTTAATTTTCCTGTTACTATACAAAAGTATCACAGAAGAAAAATTGGTATATAACAGAAAAATCTAGAAACAGTGACCTTTCCTTTGTTATGAAAACTGAAGTCCATGACTGCACACATCTCTTTAATCAGCTGAACGGAAAAAGATGAGATATGAACAAGTGGAAAATAGGAAAGACCAAAATGGATTTCAAAAAGCAGGGATATGCACCCAGAAGGCATTGCTGCAACCACGAGTGAGTGCAGAACTAATGTAGGCTGTTAGCAGATTTGCAAAACGTGTGTGCAAATCCTATTTTTGGATTAAATGACTCATGTTAACTACACACAAGCCAAGTAACTATCTGAGTACAACAGAAATAACTTAAATGCAAGCATGTCCTTCAAAGAATGTTGGGGATAGGCATTATTATTATTATTATTTTTTTTTTTTTTTAAAATAGGCAACTGACCTGTTAGTGGAACTGGCACAAGACAAAAGCAGTTGCTTGGGGAGGCTGTTGACAGGAGGTGGTAGAGCCATATTTGCCCATGCCCAAATGAGCCTGGGTGAGGCTTGCTGCCAGCCAGCTCAGTGAATGCCACAGCAATTCAGAATTTAAACTGCCTTCATATTCCTCCACCAGAAAGGAAAGAACGAGGCCACACTGCCCAAATAATACTAAGCAGGAGAACACAATACACTCCCATCAGGAAGGTTCAGTGCCGTCTCTAAGGAATCTGCCTCCTGTCCTTCACATAAGGAGCTGCTCTCTGTGTCAGCCCCTTTCCTTTTCTATATTGCACTTGATAGTACATAAGAGGTGAAAGAAGTTGCAACTGGAGGTTACATGTCTTCCTCAAGGCTCCTCTCCAGTGGACCCAAACACTTATAAAATGGGCTGGAGATTAGTAGTTAAGGTGCTTACAACAGATCTATAATAACTTTCTGATTCAAATATCTCCACTTGTCTCTTGGGCGTAATAACAATTCATCACATTTCAAATGCTTTGATATGGTACATTTACAAACATCTCCCTCAGTCAAGATATTATCCTATTATAGAGAAAAACTGGAGGGAAGATAAACAGGTATGTATTGAGATGGTCAGCGTGGGATTCTGGGGCTAAACTGACAGAGCATAAGGTAGAAACCATCGGCTTCAGTTCTCAGAAAGACAGGTCTGTTGAAATCTGGATCTTCTTTCTTAAGCATGTAACTGGCCCAGTTTTAAACTCTTTATTTCAGATATAGCTGACTAACTGGATTGACTTAGCTTTGTTCTAACTGTCCATAATAAACCAACAGAAACCCCGTCAGAATTAACTTTAAGACTTCTTTGCAACAAGAAATTGCAGATGTTGGACTTAGTTGCATTCACAAATGATCACAAGTCCTCAGTCTCTCAGTTTCCAAAACTTACCCCTAATTCCAGTCTTATTCATATCACACTGAATAATTCTCATTGCACATGTAACACAGCCCTGAAGGGTTGAAGAGAAGTTACTGAAGTGGTGCAGAATTTGAAGAAGGCGAGGCAAGAGTACGAACTGGTGTGATAGAGGACAAGTGGCTTTTCCTTAGTTATAGTGGGGAACAGATGACTACAGGGCTGTAACCATCACAGCATAATAGAGTGTCCCTGGAGTGTTTGGGCAGGTCCTGGAATGGAGCTCTGGCTAGAGGTAGGATTTCTAAGAGTATGTGCAGCAGAGAATGAGCTATGAAGTATGATAAGGGTCAAAATGGATGTTAGGGGTTGGGACTGTAGCATCTAGCAGCTATGTTTAGTGTTAAACATCCCATAAACATTAAGATTAGGGAGTAAGCCATTGCTGGCAGATATTGTCTTACACTTCGATGTAGGAGAGGATCATTTTCTCTGATAGGGTATTAGGAATAAAGACAAGGATGAGGTATAGGCTAAAGAAACTAGGATTTACAAAACCTGCTCCAAAGCATTTATGAGCCAGCCTCCTATGTTACCAGCTCTCTTTACTGTACGTGCTTTATGGTCGCACATCATTCTATCTCCAGGCATAATCCTGGCTTGAACCCTGCTCTTTTCATCATAGCTCAGTCCTTCTGAGGATTGTTTTGGATCGCTACATACAGAACACACTACACTTCCAGAAGCCACAACAGCACACTATTATTTTTCCTGTGAATTATTATTGAACAATTAAATAGTATCCTTAGTCAGCCATTTGCCAGGATATGATGGAAGCTTCCAACAAAAATAAATACTGTTTCTTGCCAGTGCTACCACCTCCACATTCCTAATCATGGTGTTAGGATGAAGAGGAAGCTGTTTGTTTGTTCCTTCAAGAGAATTCACAGGCTATTTTAATAAAAGTACAGGTGATGTGTGGTGGGCAAAATCTTAGCAATTACAGTCTGTTTGATACCCTCTGCTGAAGCCATTCATTTTCCAGCAGAGCATTTTAGAGTCTTTTCTTCAGAGACCACAAGGATGTTATATTTTACAGAGACTGATATAATTCTGAATTACTATTGTGATTTGTGATAAAATACACCCTGTGTACACTGGAGATATTTAGAAGTGAACTGTACCATCCCAAAGCTGTTGGTTTTGCGGTAGAAGTTTAAAATTCCAGCAGCTTGACCTGCAAGATGCTTTATCCTCTCACTATTGCTTTTTTGATTGAATCTCAATTATATAATCAATCAAGTCTCTCAGTTGTTTAAGCATTTTCTAGCGTTTGATAGAATGTGTGAGTAAAAACATGAAATATATAGATGCTGTCATTATATTTTCAGATTAAGGCTATTAGAAAATGGAAACATGAATTACTGGAAAATATATTTTTTTGCATGAAACAGAAAAATCAGGTAGAAAAAAAGGGAATAGGATTAGACAGCTTCGTATGTTTCATTTACAAAAGTTACAATTTTCAGGTAGAATCACAGTAGGTAATTTTGTGTTTTGCAAAGTATTACAACCAGCAGAATTAATGAGCAGAACTTAGCATTGGTTTTAACCCTCCTACTCTCTTTAAGAATATCACCCGCACAGATTTGCTGACTGGTGACTGGAATTTGAAGTCCCCTTAAGTAATACAAAAACACAGTACTTTACATTACCC
>VXBX01003941.1:189186-229542 GCA_013400415.1 Scytalopus superciliaris | reverse complement strand
TTCCTCTCCCCCCCCTCCCCCCCCCCCCCCTTTTTTTTTGTCCCCCAGGAAAAAAAACCCAACAGTGAATTTCTTTTTGAACTTCTAGAATAAATTAATGCAGCATTTTAAATGTAGAGAGGGGAACTTTTTGTATGCCATGCCAACTGCTCTACAAAGTTTTAGAAGAGTAGGTGCTATATTAAGTCTGCAGCACAGTGTTTGTTGTGTGTTTGCCAGGTCCAATTAAGCAAAATTTATCAAGGCTGGCAACAATCAGCTTGTTTCATCTGCTCCTTGAAAGGCCTGATCCATATTTTCTGTGAGAGAATTAATGGTTGGTCTGACTTAGAATACTGATCACCACTTCAAGAAAGCAGTAGAAGATAAAGAAAGCTGAAGAGACCAGAACTATCTGGGGAGTCTGTTATTCTATATGGAAAGTATTTCAGTTAATACTCTATTTTTTTTTCCAGTTTTGTACAGCCAAAACATGATTAAATAACAGGCAACAAAAAGGTCTGGGTTTAACCATCACGCATGACATGAAATTGGCAAAACATTCCTCATTTCTGTTAGCTGGAATCTGAGATGCTGTCTGTCATCTTGCTGGAAATCTATAACTAAATCACCATAACATTAGTTCTGCAACACATACCTGGTCTGATGGATATTTTACTTGCTCTCAATACAGATTTTCTATCTATGCACTGGCTGTTGTTGTTGGCTGTAAAAGAACACTGTAAGAGCCCATTGAGAGTTGTGGTGCTAGACCAGTAGAGGATAGATTGGTACAGGAGTGTCAGAAGGATCACAGAGTAAGTTACACTGCACACTGAGCATCTCAGTATAGCCCAGTCCACAGGAAGCATCACATGCCAGAGAGTGGAGTAATGGAAAGATACTGCGCTACAAAAAAAATTGTGACAAGCTCTTATCATTGTAAAAAAAATATAAAACTTGTGCTGCATTATTCAAGACACAGTCTCCCAAAAATACTGACAGACAGTTTTTACCTATCTCCCTGCCCCTGGATTATATTCCCTGTCACTAATACGGCTCAGTCCTTTAAATGGGAAACTGTAGGTCATCCATCTGACAGCCTGGAGAGGTTGGTTTCTTCTGCCACGGCAATGCAGAGGCCATCTGGGGACACTTCCCTTGCCATTCTGCCTTTAGGGAGAGTTCACTGATCGTATGAAAGCAGATGGAAGTTTGTTGTCTCTCCTAAAAGACAGTTTTAATGTTCTTAAGCTGCTTGCTAGCCAGCTTGATTTCCATCATTAGTACTGTTCCAAAATAAAGACTGCAAATGATGTGACATAGCTAACATTCCTTTAAATCAATGCTGACTGTACTGAGAGAATTTACCAATCTTTCTTATCTAAAAATCTATTTAAGCATTTTAGGGCTAGGGTTGGGTGGGGGGAATTAGCAGTGATATATGGTGTGATAACTTTGTTTATCTCTCTAAAAACAATCTCTGGAAGAAAACAAAGTCTGATGGAGAAAAAAATTTTTACCTGTTTGGTCCTTTGAACCCCACAAAAGAAGTTATTTTTGGGCTGCCATTCCACAGCTCATAGAAAGACTATATTAAAATTACTTGATGAGATACCTGGATGAACACAGCAGAGAACAGTGCACCACAAGTGAAATAAATTTAATTAATTTGGTATTTAGTTTTTCTCCTGACTCAAAGAAACAGCTCAAGATCATTTCTAATACCAGGCTGTGGTCTCCCTTCTGCACAATTTATGACAGTAAATAACAGTGTACTCTTCCTTTCCCCATTAGTTCTCCTTCTCAGCTGGACACCTAATTTTGGAATTTCTATTCAATAGGCATATTTAAGGTAATGAATGGCCAACAACCTAAGAAAGGCCCAGGTCTATTCTTCACTCCCAAGTAAATTTGACAGGAGAGAACTATTGCCTGATTGTTCCTCAGTACCCTTGCGCTAGTGCAGTCACTGAAATCTTCAAAATTAATCTGAATTCAGACTCTGATGGGACCAAGTTTTAGGTGCCTGAAATTACAGATTGCTTAACTAGGCTGCTATGTATGACCCACATCTTTTAGGTGTCATTTATAAATGAAAAAATGGACATGCTGGGGACAAGATGGGGCTTTCTTTCTCAGGAACACGTATTTATTAATTTCCCATGGGTTTTCTATCCAGCCATACCCATTTCTGACAGAAGTGTTGCCATAGCCCCTTTATTTTTAACTTAATAATATTTCTGATCTATGTAGTGATTATTTTTCTAGTTTTGCTTTGCTTTGGCCTCTGAGATTGCTAGCAAAACCCAGCATTTTCTTAGAGACAACTGTATTTCCTTTCCACTGTGCCTATTTAACAAGCATATAGTTTGCACAGTGACAAACTGTAGTACTTGCATAATATTCACTGGCAAATACTGCAGTAACAGCAACAAGGTCATTTTATTAATAAAGCAAATAATATCAGAGATCATTTAGTTAGGATGTGTTGTATCTCTACCAAGTGAGCATTTTTTCTTGCTTCTTCTTCAAATGAACTGCATGTGAAGCAACAGAGTCTCAATTTTTAAGCAGTACACTACGCAAGAGCTGGGAATCCTCCTGTTTCCCATAACTGGGCAGTGAACAGGGCACTCTGGGGTACTATTCTGAAAATACACATCAAAGTTATTAGGCACGTTCCCTGTGGCTATCAGTGTCCATTTGGTATAAACAAAGATAATACATGCCTTGCCAGAGCATAAAATCTGTGTGAAGAATACACAGCAGCCAGTACTTTCCTAGGAGCTGAAAACAGAGCACAAGTTATTTGTATTGTTGGTCTCTCCAGAAGTACATTATAGTGTCCTGTGAGCAGAAATAAATGGCAGTATGAATGACACATTCAGTATTATGCACTCATCATATAATAAACTCCTCTATTCCTATTTTCCAGGACAGCTGGAGGATATCCTATCACTATTACACTGTAGTCTGCTACAGAACTAAAAGAATAAAGACCCAACACCCTGTCGTTTAAGTTCTTGTTCCCTTTGCTGATCCTGGTCTGTTCTGTGCACTTTGTATTTTGTGCCACGATGACAACTCTACCTACTTGTTTGGAATTTCATGGTTAATCTTTCTCCTATATTCTTCTATCAAAACATAAAAATAGTTCAACTGAGTTACAAATGTCATGAATGGAAAATGGGATTCTCATAACCCACTAGTTGCAGTTGCTCAGTTGCTTCTGCTGTGTGATATGTATTTATTGCCATCACATGCCTGTTGAAAACAAGGGACTGGTTTTGTGTCAATCTGCTTCAGCGCTGTGAAAGTTTTCTTTCAATGTCAACTTCAGCAAACCATTGAGGGATGTGCTCTGCTGTCCTGAGCATTTGGAGTTCAGTGTTTAAGTCCTACACTGGAACTGACCTCAAGCAAAGAGTTTACAGATTCCTGTGGTCTGCAGGGAAAGGAAGGTGCATTTTGTATCGTGTTGGTCACTTACCTACATGCCTAGATTTATGTATGGCTTTATATATGCAGCATAGATACACAGCATATGGTACTATAAAATTTTCTTTTTTGGTAGAATTTACTAAGGAAGCCAAACACAATTGACAAATACCAAAAAGAATGTTTCTGTGACGGTTTGGGTTTTGTCTGTTGTGTTTTTTTCCCCTTAACAAAACAACAGTGATCACCCCCTTCAGCCTCTCATAAACTATTTAAAGACTTGCTAAGATCAAAGCACTTGTCATGAAGGACAAAATGTGGTCCTGTGGGAAAAAAAAAAAAAAAAACTAAATCAAGATTTAATTGCAAGACAGACCTCTCCCAGGTCTTTGGCTTAATCTAATGGACACACTGGATAGTTTAAGTAGAGTTTTAGTGTTTCAGTTTTGCCACTCTTAAAACATGAACAGCAAGCATTGTAGGTGGTACTGTAGCTGAGAGGCCTTAACACTAATTCAAGTATTCCTCAAGGCAGGGATGCTCCTAATACAGCCAGAGGGACACAGCTCTGTCTACTCAACATTTGCATTAAATATTGTAATGCCTTTCCTCAAACCCTGAAGTTTTAACTTACTGGCTTTGAGCATTTTCTGCTGCTTATAGAGAGAAGTAGATGTATATTGTGTAAGGAAGTTCACTAGAATTATTATTTACAGACCACTTCTTGGATACCAAGTGTTGCACACTATTATTTCCATCCTTTTATACTCTGTTCAAAAGAATATTGCACTGTGCCAGCACAGATAATTGCTAAGTCTTTTAATTTATGTCCTTACAAGACAAGCTAGGGTAGAATAGTAGGACAAACAAGACTTGCAATTAGTGCAGGTTAAGAATGTTTCACTGTGCTTTTCAAACCCCTTAAGTTGCCAATAGCATTTAATTTTACAATACCCAAATCTCTAATAAAAATGTTTAATCTATGACTTTATTCCCCTCTTGAAAAGATGTTCTTGTGGGTCTCAGAAGCAAAGCATTTGTGTTGTCAAATGGCACAGTTTATGGCTAAAAGACTTCAATATATATAATGCATTAGCTTTTCATAAAAGGTCTTCTGAAATATCATAGAAGTAATATTTTCCTTGCTGGAGAAAGTCG
Source organism: Scytalopus superciliaris (assembly GCA_013400415.1). Taxonomy (NCBI): domain Eukaryota; kingdom Metazoa; phylum Chordata; class Aves; order Passeriformes; family Rhinocryptidae; genus Scytalopus; species Scytalopus superciliaris. Next base: position 224,964 of record VXBX01003941.1, on the reverse strand, counting down.
TAAATACTGAATACTATCTATGTTTGTAACTTTTGGCTGTGTTATGAAAACAAACTTTTGAAAGCAAACTTGTGGTCAAGAGGTAGTTTTTGAGATCTATTTATTTTCTTTTTTCTTCGGAGCCATTTTGAATTTGAAAGCTTTAAAATACCGCAGTTACCTTTGCTACTTGTGTTCACAAGACAGGATACAATGCACAAGACACTGCATAAAACTGGGAGTTTAAGTAGCCAAAATAACAATGAATAAGATTAAAATTTGTCATTCCACAGAATAATTTATTCTCTTTCTGATTTTGTTTTTTTTCATCCTTCATGTTTTCATCACCTTTCTTCCTACTGGATTATTATTTTCTTTACTTATTGGGTATCTTCCTTTCCCTTCCTCTCTCAAAATGAATATTGAAATTATTTTAGTCTTTTAAAAAACAAGTACCTCCTCAATTAATAAATTTCCAGGGTCTTCCACTCTATCTGTCTCTAAAAAGAACCTTATGTCATATACCAGAATAAGACATTTTAATTTCTAGATATTAGTGTTTTGAGGGTAGCTGGGGACAAGAGAACAAGGAAAAAAAAAAACAAAAAGGCAAAGCCAAGCCTTGAGTTCTAGCGCACATTTTTATCTTCTATTAAAGTAAATCATGCCCTTAACTGGGATTGAGGTTTTTTTATGTCTTCATAAAATATCAGAATGGGTTTGCTAGGGTTTTTCAGGAGGTTTGGGGTTATCTTTTGCCTTTCCCCCTGTCGTGGGTTCGACCTTGGCAAAATGCCAACCCCCCCCCAAGACGCACGAGGTCCCAGTGAAAGGATGGAAGGAAAAAAAACCCTGAAACTGGAAAAAGCTATATACATATATTTACAGGAAAGTTACAATACATATACATACAAATATAAGAAAAACCAACAATAACTTCATCCAAAGCTAGCCTCCCCAATAACACACAGATTCCACCACCCAAAACCCACAGGAAACAAAACTGAACAGGTTGCCCTGAAAGAGCACCCAGCCAAGCAATATCAGACAGGAAAGTATTTACTTCCCAGAGCCCAGAACTGCTGTGGGCATCTCGGCAGGGAAGCGGCAGGGCCTGTCGCTCTGGGAGCAGCAACAGGGAGTCCTCCCCATCACACCACACGGAGAGAGGGAGGGCAAGAGAGCGAGGATACCTCCCCCACTAGATTTATACTCAACTTGACATCAGATGATATGAAATACCTCTTTGGTTGCTTAAGTCAGGTGATACTTGCCCCTCTAAATCTACGGAGAGCCCCATGGCCCAAAAAACTGAGGCCTGCTAAATTTGGTTTCAGGTCTAACTAAACTAAGGCCTTAATCTAAGTTTTGGGGGTTTATCAAACACATCACACACACACCCCCCATCTTTGTCTTTTCTTGTGAAACTGCATGTTCCAGGCAACTTGAAAAATAAACAGTAAAGAAAACTTTCCTGTCTGACCAACCAGGAGTCACTCTGGGTGCCCCATTTAGCTCCCTACACACCCCACTAGCACAGTCAGACCAGGTTTCCTCACTGGCTCAGTCCCAGGTTTCCCACAGGAGAGTCTCAGACCTCTGGATATATTCAATATATCAATATATTCACGGAAACAGCTGGAGCTGGTGCCTCCAAGGAGGGACCCTGAACAAAGAATCCCTGGGATTTATCCCTTCACGGTCTCTGTGTGATAGTCTGGGGTCTTTTTGCTAAGCCACCAGCTCCCGCTGTGTCCAGGAGTGTTCAGTCCCTTGGCTGGGCCAGAGGTCCCTGTGCCCTTTGTTGTGCAGAGGGGCTGTGCCAGTTCACAGTCTCTTGCCTGGGGCTGCCACCATTCCCCACCTCCCAGAGCTCAACCTGCAGCTTCCACTGCACAAAATGTATTCCTCAACAGCTCACTGCTGATCTACCCACTCCAGATGTCAAAATTACAGTGCAAAATAAAGTAGTGGCACAAATTTGATGACCTCAGTGCATTAAGGACACAGAAGGATGCAAAAATTAAGCTATTTCAGGCTTATTGCTACAGTGAGATTAAAAAACAAGCTGGGGAAACAAGAGTGAGCCTTGATAGTGGCTCTAGTCTCAGCTAAATAAAATCCAGGTCTGGAATAAAAGGAGTTCACTATCCAAAGATGTGATTATTACTGGGTTAATGAATAGGTATGATTGCACAGGAACATGCTCTTCTTCACATTTTTTCTGTGAAAATTACCCATTAGAAATCTTTCACCCTTTCAGTGACTGATGCTTCTGCAATGTTTAATCAGCTTATTATCTGTCCCTACTCTTCCTGACCCTTGTAATGAATTCAGTCCTAAAGTTTCTCCAACTGAAATGAGGACCTATCCCTTTCAAAGCACCGTCTACATCCCAATCTAAACAGATGACAAAAGGTTAAAAGAAGGAGACTATTTCATCCTCATTGAACAGACAGAGAGCTGTGGCCCAAAATAAGTGGGTCATTTTCTCAAGTCTCTGGTGAGATAGTTATTGAATCACATCTCATATATCTCACTTCAAGAACTCTTGAACACAAGTATTTCTCTGTTGAGGATTCCTACTGAAAAAGGGAAAAAAAAACAGTTTTGTAAGGAAACTGTGTGTAATAGTCAAGGAAATATAACTGGCAGCAACCATATTCTAGTGGGAAGCAGCAGTGTTTGCTGAGGGCACATCTGTTGTGGTTCCTCACTTGAGGATGAGACAGCACCTGGGAGAGGAAGGAAGGCTCCTTGACACTGGGAGAAATCCAGGGAACAGGAATGAGGGCAGTCTCTCCAAAGCATGACTCAGACAAATTCAACTGACTCATAGCTTTGACTCTGGGTTTTCTTGAAGGCTCTATAAGACCATTGCAGACACTATCTTTCTGTGCCTAGTATTAGTATTGCACTTCCTAAAATATCTCAATATTAAGATAAAACAATGTCTGCTGCTAGTCAGACTGATGGTTGAGCAGGAGTCAAAAGTTAGGGCAGCAGCAGGACAGAGAACTCAGGACTGAGGAGGAAAAATACACATACAAATACATCTGCTTTGATTTGCTAATGATTGCTCTCGGCCAGACTACAGTATTTGAATGCCTGGTAGCCACTGAAAAGTGACAGTAGTTATAAAGCAAATCACAAAGACACAGCTATTTGGAGTGACAATAATTACATAACTGGAAATTATTTACTTTTATGCATTTAAATGGAAAAAACTTAAATAGGCCTCAGATTTGGCACTATCTTCAGAAACACAGCCTAGAGCAATAAAAGACAAAATGTAAAAAAAACCCACCCAAACAATGCAAGAGGGAGGAAAACCAGAGAAGACAGAGAGAAAACTTAAACCCCCTCCCCCCCATCTCTATTTGCACTTGATAAACTATCCCCAAAATATCTACTCAGAATGACGGTATTTGTAAGATACTCTGCAAAACCAGTATGCAAGTTCTATAACATGTGATTGGGTTGATTAATTTTATATATTGTGGTAGTGTGGATTAAATGAGAATTTTTTTCATATTTTTTAAAACATAAATAATGTTTATAATAATGCTTTATGCAGCATTAAATACTACATCAATATGTTTTAGCTAAACTTAATCTTCATAGAAATAATTAAAAATTGTTTTGTACTGAACAAATTGTTCATTGCTCCCCCTCTATCTTCTGCTTTTCTGCCCTGATATTCCGTGGACCAAAATTTGTGATCTTGTTATGCACTATAAGGGAGTGTGCTGTGGAAGAAAAGGGAAAATGCTGCTTGATGGGATTAGATTTATCTGTAGTATTTGGGACAACCTGAATATTAATATATTTTTAATAGTAACTTATATTTAAGGGTTACAGAAAGGCAATAATTTCTAATTTAATATCAATACATGACTTTTAAAAAAATTCTGTAAAGATCAAACTTGTGGAGCAGAATACAACAAAAAGAAATCAGCAAATAATTTAGGAAATATTTTAAAATCCAGTTCTTTCATATATTGTGTTGCCCATGGAGTCCAGTTTAAAATACAAACTTGTGTTCTTAATGTACGTTATTTCACTGACAAAAATAATGGGAGACTAATTTTGTCCAAAAGTTCAGTACATTCTGTGCCAAATTTGGAAGTCAGTGGGATTTTTATTTGAGTACCTGAGAACAAACTATGTACATCATGAATCAAATTCAAGGATTGACATGATGCAGTATTCTGCAGAGGAGTCATGTAAGTTCCTCACCACACAAATATTATAGGACAGCATGTGATTTAGAAACAAGATTTAAATCATTCTCCATGAGTACCTTTCAGAAAAGATTGAATTGATAGATATTACCATAACCTTGACAGTCAGCTATTCTGAAAAGGAATTATTTGTGTCATAGCTGAAATTTCAGGAGTTCTTTTTCAATTTTATTGGCTGCCATAGGGTTGAAGCTTCTCCCATCTCTGAAAAGCTTTAGGACTCCAAAGCTGAATGCAGATATACCAACCAATAAACAAATTAAGTGAAACACTTTGTATACCAATTACTAGCAAGGTTTTATGAACACTGTTGGTAATTATTGTGGATTTATACTTTGGTAAATTGCTACAGAAAATACCGCCCTTCTGTTAAAAGAAAAACAGAAAATTGGGGAGCTTTCTTTCCCTCCCTCTCTCTCCCCTCCCTCTATCTGAGCATCCATTTCCTAATATAATATAGTGGACTTATGGTCACTGTTTTAAATTAGTGTATTAGACAAAAGATTAAACTTTGTTCTCATACCGATGAGGTCATTGTAATTAATCTGATCTGCTGTTTCTTATAATGCTGCGTAATCTGTCGTTTTAGCCTTGTAACTCAACCTCAAGACAACAACAGCTATTGCTTTTAAAACTTTGATATCTAAATATTGATTAGAAAATTTTGGTGGATAAAAACTATGATTCTTTAATTTTTACCACTGTTTATATATGAAGACCAGCCTAGATGAATCATAATGAGTCTTGAGCAGAGCTGTTAGCTGAATGAAAATGGTTTTAGAGGCAGAATTTGGGGTTACTTTGATTGTGAAAGTATGCAGCATTGTGAAGTAAGTCTGAGGGTCTAAAAAACACAAACAAAATACTATCTTTTAAAAAATCCTAAACTATATTTGCAAGGCAATAGCTTAGTTTAGCATCTGCGTATGTATTATGCAGGTAACTATTGCCAAACATTTTCTAAAAAAATTTGAGGCAAACTGTTTAGCAAACCAGCTTTTTTTTTTTTTTTTTTTGCCAGCCACCTCCAAAAAGAATCAGATTATCTAATTTTAGGTATCAATTTTACTGTGCTTTGCTGCTCTATCAAATACTTAAACCCAGAATAATTCTGTACAGAATGGCATAGCAGGATTTTTCAGGATACATATAATATGTCTGCCCACACATCTGTGTTTGCAAATTGGCTTGTCAGCACTCTTCAATCCCAAATCAGACCCAGTTATACCTATTACAAAACCCATAAGGCTTGTTTCACAGTTCCTGATATAGTTCTGTCTTGTAGATCTCTATTCAAAGACAATTTTCAGTGTATTTATAGTAATTTCATCACTGAAGTATTACTAGCAGCCCTACAGACAGTAGCCATGAGGCAAAATAATGTTCCACATCCCATCTTATCCATCAGTTTACATTAATTTTCATTGTATCTCAGAAAGTTATCACTGTAAATTTAGTTCCAGAAAAACAGTCATTCTTGTAGTATCTTTGTTTAAAAAAATGTGAAGTATTTCTGTATAAAGTCACTGAGGTAACAAGAAAATATAGAATAGCTTTTCATTCCTCAATGTTATATTGATTTCGTCTTTGAGGGAGCAATCAGATACATCTTCTTCATCTGTGTTAAAGTTTCAAAAATATGACAAAATAGTTTAAAATAGGAAATATTAAAAGGTGTCTTACCCTTAATACCCCATGAAACAGCTATTCAGTTTTCTTACAAAAACATGCCTAGCAACAGCAAGTTTCTGAGATGGTTTTAAGAACAGAAGCTTTCTATCAATCCAATCATAGCACACAGTTTCTCTAAAGGATAGCAGAATATATTAAAAAAAAAAACTTACTAAATAAAAAAGTTGCTTCCTCTGGAGAGGTGGATTAGTATGATTGGAGAAGGGCTATTGGGATGTGGTAGCCCCTATTAGGGGGGTTGAAGCAAAACAGCTCTTGGATGTTGAATTGTTTGTGGGTTTTTGACGAATGTTTATCCAAATGCCAGTGATGTTTGAGGATATTTTGGGTTAGATATGCTATTCTTCTTGCTTGGGGAAATCAGCCAGCAGTGCTTTCCTGTCCTGTCTATTTCAGAAGTCCCGGGCACTTCTGTCTCATGGCACAAGAGAACAGATGGACTGTTACTTATGTAAAACTTAGTGAATAATATTATTAATTATGATTTTTAGGGTAATGACCTATTAATTAGGGGAATGAAAGAGAGAATGCAGTACAGCAATTGCATCTAGTACAGTGTAATGTGTTATGGGATGAGGGCTGATGATAGGAGAGAATCAATGCCATATTTCCTTGAAAAACTGAGAGGTTCTCATATTAAATAAATATGAGATGCCATAAAGAAATTAGACAAGACAATAAATTTACTAGGATAAAATCTGACTGAGACAGAAAGACACAGGGAAGAGAACTGGAGTGCTTTTAAGATGTCTGAGTTTGACATAAAAGTGATTTACAGTAAAAAAGTGGAGATAGTTTCTCTCAAGCAGAAATGATCCTTCTGATCCTATGAATTATGATCATCTAGGCAGGGACATAAGGGAAACAGAGTATGTTTATCAGCAAGTGAGTTCTTGATGACTAATCACAACAAACAAGACTTCAAACAGGTAAATATATCACTGCACTACAACATGTCTGGGCATCTCTCAAAAAAGTCTGGAGGAAAGGCAAGATTTTCAAGAAAACCAAATGTGAGCAAATAATTGCTGGATTGTAAATATAATTTGATCTCAAAAGCATTTACTCGTATAACTAATTTTGGGTTTCAATTAACTTTATTTTGAATTTCCTCTGCATTTAGATCTTATTATGAAACTGCATTTTGGGTTATTGTTGGTGAGCAAAGATCTGCAAACTAAACCCACTGTGATTCACAAGACAGAGGTGCTATAAAAGGAGACAGGAAGACAAAACCGGGTAAGATTAGGGTTCTATTTCAACCTTCTGGTCAGTGTTCAGAACAACATGATGTCACCGGCCTTATGAACAGTGCAGACTCATTCACTGCTCTGACAGCAGTGCTAGATAAAATACTGTGGATACGAACCCCTAGGAACTGACAAATTGAAAAGCTCATGAAAGACATTCATACATTTTATGTGACCTTTGGTAACCTTAAGGACAGGAAATCAATTATTTTTGTTATTATTTGATTCATTACTGTCCATAATAAGTGAGTATACAACATTTTGAAGGCTTAGTTCCAAAGACTTGACTGGCTGAAATTTAATAACAAAGGATTGATGTCTGGGATACCATCTGCTGGAATGATTACAGTCCTTCCTTCCCAAAAATGAGCATGTTTAGGAACATTTCAGTCTTAAGTTTGAAATAATTTAATTATTCAAGTCCTGTTAAAGATGAAAATTCCTTTCTCCCAGGTATCTACAAGCAAAAATAATTGAAACAACATTCTGGATATCTAAGGATTTTCCCACATTCCCCTGTACTTTCTGGCTCACAAGGCCAAAGTAAGTCAAATTGGAATATTTTAACCCCAAGGGAGAATGAGAATTAATTATGCCAGTCAACCTCTTAGAAGTAATTGTTTGATATTTTAAGGGAAGGTGGCTTTCTGCTCGCACAAATAGCAAAATCAGAAGCAATCCTTAATCGCAAAAGAGCAGACGAAATAAAGGTCACAGGTTTTCACTTTGTGAGGGTATGCAACAATTAGAGTAATTGCTTTTAATATATTCTTACCTCGGAATTTCTGAGCCTTGATTACTACTGGCCTTTCCTCAAACACAAGCGAAGACTTTTCAGCTGTCCATCCTACACAGAATCAAATCCCACCAACAGGTTCTGTGAGCACTCACTATTCCTTCCTTGCTTTCCCAGCAGAGCAAGAGCAGCAGGAGGAGATGGTGAGGTTAGAGTTCACGCATTTTCCTCCCCCTTTAGGGGCTGGCAAAGCAGGAGGGGTATGCCAGGGTGTACATGTCCAGCTTACTGAACAGTTCAGGGCGAGTTTCACAGCAATGCAGAGCATGGTCTGTGGCAAGTGACCGTACCCCAGATTTCTCTGTGATAGCTTTTGCCCTGAGAGTGCTATACTGTGTAAAGAGTGCAAATTAATGTCTATTTCCTTCCTTCCACCTCCCTAAATGGATATATTTAGAAGTAATAACGAGGCACGTTGTGGTGATAAAATTCCTTTTACTTAGCTCACTTGTTTAAAAGAGAAGAGGTAATTTGTTGCTCCTCTGCTCGTACATGACCTAACAACCTAAGTTTATGTGTGTTTTTAACACTATGTAGATTAGATATTTCAGTCTTAACAGGCTTTAGATTTTAATCTCTAGGGGGAATATAGATTTTCTAGATTTAGCCAAAGCAGCAGTTAGTACAGCAGACAATTCCTCTGTGTGGTCAGGCCACAGTCCTGTGTGCCCCAATACAGACCCCACTAATACAGTGGAGATCTGCAGCAACATTAGGGATTCGTGTGATAAGACACCACTGCACAAGTGAGGCTGTACACTGCAGAGTTTGCCTTCAGGGAATCTAAATTTTCAGGGAATCTCATTAAAATTTCTACATAATTTGTAATAAATCTTTTTGAAGAAAGAGCAGGATATGCAGCAAAAGCAAAGTCCTTTGGCTTAAATGAGAACAGAATTGATTTCCTGAAACATAGTCCATCTTCTTGAGACTTGGAACAAACACCCAGTAACTTAAAAGCTGAGAGTGTATGTTGCTGAAAGTTTAATGGCTTAACTGCCTTTCTTTTCCATCCACAATATTCCAATTAATTGATTACAGAAATGAGATTTTACAATGGCCATTCAGGTACTTTTGCAAAAGCATAAGATAAACAGTTATGTATAGTGATTTGTGGCTGAGAGTGTGCTGATGAAATCAGGGATACCTAACTGTGCCATTCTGTTGTGTATTCTGTATAGCAATAGCATTCTCTTTAATCTATTTTTAAAACAGCCCACCTCAAAATAAAGTTCTTTCTTCTTTTTCTTAACACATTTCCTGTTAAGAAACCAAAAAGAGAAAATGTAAATTATATCCCAAATTTACCCAAAGGAATGAAACAAGGCAATGATCAAACATAATTCTTACACAAACCAAACTAACCAACACACCAGTTAAACAAGCTAAAATAACTAATGTGCAGTTAAAGAATGTATTAGAAAGTACAAATATGTAAAGGTAAACATTTTAGTTCTTTGCTCAGTACATTGTTCTTTGAATAGAAAATTTAGACAGAACTTTCAAAGAGCAAACTGATCAAAACAAGAATTCTGAAACCTTAAACAACATCAATATTTCTTCATGCATAAGAGTGGATTATTTAGCTACCCAGTGCAATGTCTGTCACTGCTGTTAACAAAGGAAAAGGTCATAGCAAATTGACATTAGCTGGGAGATTATAGTTTGGCATTGAATTTTAGAATTATATGGAAAAGTAGAATAAATTCAGAGTTGAGCTATATGCAAAAAGCAGAATGCTATTGAGGAGCTATGGGCATGTCTGCTGCTACAGAATCCATTTGCCTCCATCCCTTATCCAATTGCCATTTTTTCAGCTTCTGGTCCCTGGTCATCCATTTTTTATCCTTCAGAAGCTTTTTACCACTCTGCATTTTAATAAAGTAAATTCCTACTTCTCTAGGCTGTGTTGCTTTTAGTACTCTTACAGATTATCTGCCTGCAGTCATTGGCTTGTAGCTGCAATTTCAAGGGAGAGTCTTCATGAACCTGGAAGGAATCTGCCCCGTAATGATGGTCTGCCTGAAGACCTTCCCTCTGCTCAGCCTTTGTGAGACTGTACCTTTAGCAGTGTGTCCCAGAAGGGCTCTTCAGTAAAAGAAAGTCACTCAAATACTGACACAAGTCCAGCAAAGGGGCATCGGGTTGGTTAGAGGGGTGGGATGCACAAGGAGAGGCAGAGACAGTTGTTCAGCCCTTAAGAGAAGGCAAGGGGGAGATATAACTGCTGTCTACAAGTACCTTGCAAGAGGTTGTGGTGACGACAGGTACCGTGTCCTAGAGGCACACAAGAGACAACAGGCAAGAGTTGGAACAGGAAAAATTGTGACTCTCTAGGAAGAGAAAGGTTTTTATCATGAAGTTGTTCCAACAATGGAACAGGGGCTCAGAGAAGCCTTGGTGCTGTTGTTTTTCACAAACCCCCCTCAGGGGGGCCAACAGCAGGCTACTTTTGGCCACCACCTCTCCTGAGTTTCCTCCTCTGTGATGTGACAGCACATATGCAGTCCACATGGTATGGAATGTGCCTTATGGAAAAGCTGGGGAGCAGCCTGTCGTAACCACAGATATTGGTTCCCCTGCAGCCTGATTTGCAGGAACATGTGCAGAGGGGTGAGGAAAGACAGCAATGGTCTCTGAACAGTGCTCACAGAGTACCCCACATCTATCCTGAACCTCTCATGTGGCCATGGGCAGGAGCTGTGTGCTCATTGATCTCACTGGGCATTTGATGAAACTGATCCCGCTTGGAATGGGGACAGTAGCTTAGTTTGCAGCTCTTCCCTGTTGGATACCAGTGCTCTGCTATTAACTCCACCTCCTCCCTCTGGGCAGGCTTCATTCTGTCTCCAGGGGCTGGCTGCTTATCCCACCTCAGGCTGAATTATGATTTGTCACAGTTTTATTCCCCTCGTGGGTGGAAGCTCATTTTTCTGATGCTGTTTGTCCTCGCTCAAGAAGCCAAATTGCAATGGCTGCTCTGTGTATACAATCACAAGTATTTCTGTATCATTATAGTTATCCATTAGGATGTGGCTTCCCACTGGATGGATGCAGGCTACAAGAAGCATGGTACTGGTACAAGTACAGTGTCTTCTCAGGAATTTTTGACAGTATGCAGTACTATTTTAAGCAGGACAAACATGTATTTAATAAATATTTATGTTCCTTCTGTCTAGGTTTCTACATGGGCATTGTCATAACTACAAAACTCATGCATACACAAGCCTTTACTCAGGCTGGAAGCTTTTAGCAACAGATATCCACTGTTGGTGATATTTCACCTGACTTCACACAATCAAGGCATTTAAATATTCTTTTAATATAAATAACAAAATTTAAGTGAAATATTATTTTAAAGCTATCCTTATTTGTGTAAGTGATGTCTTTTTATACTATGAACTATAGTAAGTTTATATATAGCGACTCTATAATTTTTAGAGTTATTTACAGTCATCTGTGAACAAAATTGTTTTAAGTCCAGTGTTTTAAATGAACAGATATTATTTTCAAAGGCTGTTATTCTGAAAAACATAGTAGTTGTTCTTTTTTAAAAAAATGCTGTATATATCTTCAATGTTCTATAATTATATTAGATACCATAGGCAAATCAGTATTTTCACCTGCATATTTTTAAATCTGTTTGACAACCAGGGAAAAAGTTTAGCTGTCAACCAATTATTATGGCATTATTAAATTTTCTTTCAAAGAAAACCTTTTATTATCCTGAAATGTGGAGAGCAATACAGATGTACCCAGCCTACTGAGATTCATCTTGCTTAGATACATTTATTTTTCAATAATTCTTCAAATATGCCTTTCACTATGACCTTGTTTCTTGTGAGGATTATCTGGAATCTGCACAGACTGAATCTTCAATGATACAACATTAAACATTGAATAAGTGAGTGCAAGTTGCATCCTGTGTATTAATTAAAGCTTAGCCTTTTCATGATTTTTAGGACTCATAATTTCATTTGCTCTATTTTATCTCAAAGTCTACACACACACACACACACACACACACACACACACACTTTATGTTTTTCATATATATGTATAGACACACATCCACTTTATGTTTTTACATACGTATATATATAGGCTTTTTTCCTTCCCCTTAATTTTTTTTGGTAGGTCTGTTCTGTCCTATATAGAGCATTTCCTGCCCACCATGCATTTGCAGTGACCCCAGAGATAGCAACATCACTACCTGCACAGCTACACTGTGCAGCACAGCTGGGGATTCTATCAGAGATACAGCATGAACTCCAAAATCAGTTGAGCTGCAGTAGCTCCACAGTGCATGTAATCTCGTTAGGCTGGGTATAAGCTCTTCAGACAGAGCAGTAATGAATCTGTTTCAAGAACTAGGCTGAGTGGTGTTTTGACATCCCAGTACCAAGATCAGTTGCACAAAGATTTTAGGTGGATTTAACACCAAATGGATAGGAGGTTGCTATTTGGTAGAAGGTACTGTCCCAAATCAAGACAGCAATCAGTACTTGGCACACTAGTAGTAAAATCCTGAGACCAGTTTTTCACCTGGTATAAAATGGGATAGTTAAACTGTGATGAAAATATCCAAAATTGATCTAGGTGTAAAATGGCATTTTTAATGCAATAAAGGATATGTTTTTCTAATGCCTAGTCCAACATGGTGTTTTAGTGCACTGTATTTAGTTAACATGTCTCTTGACACTAGTAAGCCATTGGTCATATAGGTTTTTGTTTTAATAATGTAACTATCCTCAGTTGTTCACTCTAAATAAGGGCTACATGCTGAGCGGCAAATGCCCTTCCTTGCTTTTATTTAAAACATGCAGGTAGCAGATTTCAATGAATTATTTGTGTGCATTGTTTTTATTTAAGCACAAGATCATCTAGAGGACACGGTATTTACTCTGAGCATTCTGAAGTGTTGTCCTTTAAAGCTTTTCAGGATTCACTAGTCCTTATTTCAACAGTCTGATAGAAATATATCAGACCTGTATCTACTGTATTCTGTCTTTTTTCAGAAGCAGGTCAGGCACTACTGTACTCCAAGAACAAGCAATCTTTTCCCCCTCAGCATACTTTGATTTTTTTTTTTCTGTCTTCCTCTGTTGTTTTTTTTTCTTTTTCTTTCCTCCCCACCCCCCCTTTCTGTGTGTCTGTGGAAAACAGGATCTTAATCCTTTCTACCTAACACACCGATGAAGAGCTTCTTCAATTGGGTCTGAAGGTCTGCCTCCAAACTTCACCTTAAAGGGAGGAAATAGGGGTTGCTCAGGGTTCTGCATGGTGGGTGAATTACTAAACTGAGTACGCAGCACAGGTCACACAGTGTGTACTTTAAGAGGAGAAGAGCATTAAGACCATCTTCCAAGAGAAAATTGAATATTCTATTTCACACCAGACTCCCTGACATCTAAACAAAGAGTACAGCTGAAGTTTTTTGTGTGAAGTCTTTATTCTCCTTTTTACCAGTGTAAGCAAAGACATCACCCAGCAGTTAGCTTGTGCACCTGAGATAGAGCCTTTGAGGCACTCAGTACTCATGTCACACCAACCTGGAAGCTCAGGTCTGGCCTGCATGGTCCAAAGTCATGAGGATAATTCAGGTTTTATTTGAATTTTCTTCAGGTATCTAAAGGCAGAGAGGCAACAGGACAGACTGAGTTGAGCTCTCCTGTGAAATCATAATTTGGCAGTCAGGATTGTACAGCTGAGTAAAGAGAGAAGTGGCAAAAAGAATAAAAGCAAACAAATGCTGAGCAATATATTTTGGCTTTTGCATTGTTTTCCTGCTTCTGGAGTAGACAAATAACATACTCAAGAAAGCATTTCTACCACTGTTGATGTGAGACTACAGATCTGTATGGAATGCTGAAAAATGCATAAATTCCTCACTAATTACATTTTAAACTAACATTTAATATAATTTCTGATTTCACTTCATCATACTAATGAGCTACAAACAACTGTCCTTTGACCCAGAGCTTACAGCCGCTGGCAGTTTCCTTTCTACTTTTCATATCATGAAGTCTTTAGATGACAATTTTACAGTATGACATGGTTAATAATTTGGTCTTTTAGAAGCAAATGAAATAGAGAATATTCATCTGGGGAGTTAAAATTATCAGGATTATGCTGCCTATGAGAGGTTTAATGAAAGAGGAACAGAAGCATCAAAGTCACTTTTGACTGCAGAATTTTCTTATTAATATATTGAGTTCTTTTTGTTTCCACTTCAAATTTTTGCTTATAAAAGTATTGTGCCAATATCAATAGGAATTAGACATTGGAATTACCTACTCAGTTACAGGAGTAAACTTGCAAATGCTTTCACCTCTCTTAGTCTGTTCCTACGTGTCCACAGAATTGAAGTAAATTGTCTCAAAATAAGGAGTTCTTAAAATGAATCTTGCTTTTTAAAAACAAGCAAACAAACTACTAGAAACAACCTAAAATTCTAAAATAAAGATGCTAATGGCAGACAAAAATCCAGTGTTTTCACCTTCATTCTGCACCTAATTTCTTCCCTCCCTCTTGTTATCTGAAAACACGTAAGTAACCCCCACTCTTGCAGAATCTCAGCAGCTCACAGTGTTTTGTGTTTTTACTTTACCAGTCATCATCATGGCTGGACTTCACGAATGAAGATTTGAGAAGGGCTCTACCCACGCTTGCTGCAAGCACGCTGGTGGCTGAAAAGGCCAATGCGCGATAGGCAAGTCCGATCACAAAAGGCACAGAGGAAAGTCTCCTCGGGCGATATTGGCGAGACTTTCCCAATAAACAGTAGTCAATTACCTTAACATAGAATCATAGAATCAACTGGGTTGGAAAAGATCTCCAAGATCATCAAGTCCAACCCTTGATCCAACACCACTCTGATTATTAGGTCATGGAACTAAGTGCCACATCCAGTCTCATCTTAAAACCCTCCAAGGACAGTGAATCTACTCCCTCTCTGGGCAGGCCATTTCAATGCCTGATTACTTTATCTGTAAAGAATTTCTTTCTAATATCCAACCTAAACCTCCCCTGGCAGGGGGCTTAAGCCCATACCCTCTTGTCTTGTTGCTGCTCGCCTGGGAGAAGAGACCAACCCCCACCTGGCTACAACTTCCTTTCAGGTACAGAGCAATAAGATGTCCCCTGAGAGTCCTCTTCTCCAGGCTGAACAACCCCAACTCCCTTGGCCTCTCCTTACGGGACTTGTTCTCCAGTCCCTACAACGGCATCGTTGCCCTCCTCTGGAGCAGCTCCAGCACCTCAGTGTCCTTCCTGAACTGAGGGGCCCAGAACTGGACACAGCACTAGAGGTGTGGCCTCACCAGTGCTGAGTACAGGGGCAGGATCACTTCCCCGGTCCTGCTGGCCACACTATTCCTGATACAAGCCAGGATGATATTGGCCTTCTTGGCAACCTGGGAACACTGCTGGCTCATGTTCAGCTTCCTGTCAGTCAGTACCCCCAGGTCCCTTTCTGCCTGGCCCCTCTTCAGCCACTCTGTACCCAGCGTGTAGCACTCCATGGGGTTGTTGTGGCCAAAGTGCAGGATGCGGCACTTGGCCTTGTTGAACATCCCACTGGAGTCAGCCCATCTCTCCAGCCTGCCCAGGTCCATCTGCAGAGCCCTCTTGCCTTCCAGCAGGTTGGCACACCCTCCCGACTTGGTATCATCTGCAAATTTGCTAATGATGGACTCAAAAGAATTTTGCTCTACTGGATCCATCTACATTCCAGCTAAATCATGACTTATGCTAATCTTGCTCTTTTTATGACCACCAATTGTGCATTCTGTAACACACATTAACACATTTTCTACAGGTGTAGGTGAGTGTGCTTCCTCTGAGCCCCAGTCCATAAGGAAGCTGCAAAGGAACTCCACTGGAAAAATGAGACATAGAGTTGAACCTCCTTAAATTAAGAAGACATTGACCACTTGCAGGGAACACACTCACTATAACTCAGAGCCTAAATGTCCCTGGGGTGCATAGGTGCTTCATTTGGCTGTTGTATAGTTGATTAGAGTGTAAATTAGTGCTTAGCATGTAATTTACTGAAGCTTCTAGACTTTTAAGCCCATTTCTGGATCTAGTAGTATCAATTTAAAGAAAATGAATTGCTCCATGATTAACATGTGACATAGATTAAGAAAGAAATAATGCAGCAGAATAATGTCAATTAATGTATAAAATATATTGGAGCACTGAAGGACTGGAAACTGGTCTGTAGGAACTTCCTCCAAGTGGGTCTAAAGTTCACAGTCAAAAGAAGAGAACAATTTCTGCTGTTCTCTGTACCTTCTTCATTTTGTATGATCCAATTTAGCCAACTGTAACATCATGGTACCTGTATCATACTATTCCTCCCAGTGGAAATAGTAAAATGATTGTAATTAATCAAGCAATTAAGTACTTTGTCGAACTGGGACTTAAACAGAGGAGCCAGCAAACAGCTGAAGGCAAAACAGAGCCTATGCATTTTAATTTTCTCCTTCTCCCCATGAATACTTCACATGAAATAATAGGTTATTTTGAAAGAACCTGCATTTTAAGCACAGTTTGTCCCATAATCTGTATCACGCATTTGGCAGCCTATAGAACTTTGATAATGGAAAATAAATTATCGCATACCAAATACCAAAATGTTAATTATGCTTCTCATTGGCTTCAGATAAATCCATATTTTGTAATGGATTTAGGCATACAGAACTACAGCCCAGAGGCTGAAATGACAGCTTGGTTCTTTCAGGACTTACAGATCATAGAAAGCGTGTTGTCGATGTGCCTTTAAAATGACCTTTTGATGGAAAGAGAAAGAACGAACTCTGGAAGTTCAGAGAATACACCCTGCACACTCGATGATAATTACTAGAGGAACTGGTCTGAGCAAGAATATATTAGCAGATAATGTTAATTATTTAAGAAAGAACAACAGAATAAATTTCCATGTAGATGTTATATATGGAAAGCAATGGTACTGAATTCTATGTAAGACAGTACCTGAAGAAATCACATGTTTTTATGCACATGGACATGCAAAGCTGATGAAGAAGAAGGTGACTTTCTACTGCAGATGCACTTCAGGCATCGATTCATTAACAATACAAGAATGAATAATAAATACTTGAAATAAGCCGTGCTTCTCATATCTGTCTCTAATGATGAAATAATTAGAAGTAACTTGGAAATGGGAAGTCTTGTGTGAAATAAACTTCTTAAGTAAAATTAATAACATCTTCAGTAACTGGCAAACATTTTTTTCTCAAAAATAATGGCAAGGATTTGTAAAATATAGTTACTAATGAACTCATTAGCAAAAAAAAGTGCTTTTTGTCATCTGTTGAATACTATAAAGTATGAAAGACAGCATGAGGAACCTTTATGGCTTGGAATATGCCTGGTTTTAAAGGTAAGTTTTCTATGTAACCTGCCTCAAGATCGATGGAGTCCTAATTATTTCACAATACATACAGGACAACACAGCTGTTCAAGGCTTACACAGGAGTTTCTACATCTCTGTGAGCCTGAACTCTTAGTGGTGAGCTTCTCAGAGGGCATTCTCGTAATAGTATCTTCAATGCAGGGTAAAAAAACCCAAACTCTGCAAATTAAAAAAACCCACCCTCTAATAATTTGTTCACCTTTCTTTTTATTATCTCATTCCAGAAAGAAAGTGTTTCTGCCTGAAACCAAAGACATTTATTGAAACCTACTTTTTTTTTCCACTGAAACCACTCTCTAGGAGGCTTAGCTGTCAATTCCTCACTCAAAGAGAGGTGCCTTGCAGGGTGAACATATGTATTAACCTTTAGTGGAAGTTGGAGTCTTTCAGCCCTTGATTTCCCAGAGTGGGATGCATTCCTCAGTCCTGTCCCAACCTCCTGTCAGCACAGAACCCCAAGATATACATTCATTTCTAAGGGAAAGAAATGGGAGTATGTGGCAAATAAAGAGCTGTATGAAGTGAGCAGTCCACTGCGTGTCCAGGCAGATTGACTGGAGGACTAATGCAAGGATGGGCCACTGTGACAGTCTCCAGTCGTGAACATGCAAGACTATGAACACAAACTCATATTTTCATCTTATTTGCGTGTGTAGGACATAGTATGGCCTGCACCATGTATTTGTGTTAGTCTAAGTCCCTGGTGGACAGACTGTGTCTCAGAAATCAGGTAATAACGAAATTAGACGAGGAGCACTGTATTTAATGTCTTCTTGTCTTCCTCAGGCCTCTAACCATCTTGTGTTTAAGAATAAACAATATGTGTTTAAGGAAAAACAATGAATAAGTGAATAAAGAAAACCTTCTGATCCCTTGCTTTACCACCAGTCTGCCCCTGAGGGCTGTTCCTACCTGAAACATGAGCTTTCTGCCAGTGAATTTGAGCACACCTAAGTAGCTGTAGGCTTGCCAAGGGCTGGTGCACTGATCTGTGATCTGTGTAGGTAGATCATGAAGCTTGACTGGTAAAAAAAACCCTATCATGCATTAGAACACAGCAGTGTGCTTGAGGATGTAGGTTTGTAATTCTAAATTTCAATCAGGATAGAAAATATCCTTTTTTTAATGTTTTTTTTTTTTTTTTTAATTTTGTGAAACAAACTTGCATTAACTTATAGTTAATAGTAATAAAAGAGTTTTATTTGGGATCATGACTACTTTGTACATGTGCCACAGATAACTAAATCATCCCTATTTCAGTTATTAAGAGCCAACTATTATATTATGTATTTATCATTTTAATGCATTCTGTTAAGATTCCTGTGAGATCAGGGAGAACCATCAGCTTTCCTGGGCACAGAGAGGCTGGAAATTGAGTGTACCAGAGTACTGCTTGGAGATCTCTGGATCCATGTGATTTGCCACAAATTTGAAGACAGCAAAGGAGTTGATATTTCAGTTCTGCTCTTATGAATTGTCTCCTCAAGTTCCAGAACACTGGAATTATAATGCTAGTCTCTTTTTAATTCCTTTCTCCAAGTGTGAATTTCCTCTTTACATTTTTCTTCAACATTCCCCCACTTATGCCTTTGCCCTGATCTCTCCAGTTCCAGGTTGTTGTCTCTCCTCTAATGTCATTCTAGACACTGGGCTTCTATTCCCCTAAGGAGAGACATCCCTCTCATACGCAGTTCTGGTGAACTTTAGTTATGTATAGAAATTCAGGACTGAAAGGTCTGTACCTACATCTAGAAAAATGCTGACCCACAATTCCTTTTCTTCCAAATATGTTATGCAAACAATAATATATAAAAAATCCCACCAAACCCAACAAGATCAGATTATTAGGATCCTACGATCTCAGGTTATTTTCTGAGTATGAATTTAAGGATGTGTAGTAGATTAGATTAGATTAGAGTCTTAGATTACCCTTGTTCCATTCAAGGATAATTTGCTACACTAATGACCTCATGTAATATGGGTCATCAGTTTTAAATGCTACATATCTTATTCCCTCAGTTTTGTATGGTGGCAATTCCTAAGTCTTTCTATAACAAACACCTCTTGTAACTTTGCAGAATCTCAGGACAATAAGATTTGTATAGTTAAGAATGATTATTTTTTTTAAATAATGACTTTTTGAAATAATCTCACATTTTTTATAACTCTGAGTTTTTCATTAAATGAACTATGAAATCCCCTATTTGTGTAGGAATGGCATGCTGACATACAGACCTGAAAATTATCTTGCACTTGGCACATAATAAATATGGTTTTTCAGATTTATTGGAATATTTTAGAGCATTCTTACTGTAGAAAGGAAAATAATCCTTGAATTTGGGCTTACTATAGCTGGAACATTAATGCAGTGATTGTTTGAGACCAGTGAGAGAGATACACTTGACAAAATGTTCTTTGGATTTCCTTCACCTTCATTTCCTCTGTTTCAAAGCTGTGTTTTCCATTCTTTTCCACAACTTGGTAAAAACATAGGGAGTAAAAAACACAGTGGAGATTTTAGTACAGACTGCAGCCTGGAAAACATACAAGTAGGGGTGTTTTGTTGTGCAAAAAATTGTCCTTTTCTTTCCATGAATGAAGCAAAGAAAGAATTAGTACTGTTTTTGGAGAATATAAAGGGAAAACATGAATTTCTTCCAAAGGCTGGGACTATTGATAGGTTTTGCTTTCTGCCAACAGATAACTGGAGTCTTTACTGCCTGTTACAGATTTGTCTGTCTGATCTGAAATGAAAAGAAATTAGCTTTTAATTCCACACACATATTTGAAAATGAAATTATTAAACTTGTTTTGCTGTGTCCTCATTTTGATAGGTTTTCCACCTGCTGTAGTACTAGCAAAACATGAAGCAAACTTTATAATGTGGAAGTTAAATATTCAGTCCAAGTACTGATTTTAAGTTCCTTCCAATTTCAATGCAGCTGTAAGCTGACAATGAAGTCCAAGCTAAGCTCTAACGTTAGTGGTGTAGGAAAAACGATCATTTTATTTGTAACAGTAATTAATGGTAGATTCAGAAGTATTGTCAGAAATAAAAATTTGAGCCAATTTGGCTCAGGTACATTTGTACATTTGCACTTGATGATTCCAGTGAGTTTGCAAGCCTGTGAATGGAGGAGCAGAATTTCAACAACATTCCTATTTTATTTTGAAAGAAAATTGCATCTTATCGTGTAACTGTTCTGAACTGATGGAGATGATTATCTTCTCCCTGTGACAAGGAACCATGGCCACTCAGTAACAACCAAAGATAAGAACAAAAAAACAGTATCTGGAGGAAATGACAGAAAGATACCTGATGATAATGTGTTTTTGCAGGCACAGAGCAAGTTTAACAGCAGATAGTTATGATTGTGCACTGGTAGATAGAGCTGTACTGGCTGCAGTGGACACCTGCTGCATGATGCAGCTGGACAAGCTGAATTTTTGTTTTCATTATACATGCCTATCCTTCATTTCTGTTCTTAAAATTCAGGGTACTGATGACAATGAAAAGAGATGGATTCATGAGAAGCTGTAAGAATGTGAATGGTTTTCAAAACAGGAGAGAGAAATGGAAGGCTATTTTAGGAATAAAGATAATGAGAGATGGCATGTATTCCCTATGCAACAAAAAAAACCAAAAACCTGGTATGGACAAAAAAGTAAGAAATTACAATTAAATCTGAAAGATATTCAGAGGCACAAAAGTGTATAGGTAAAAATTCAGTAAAGTATTTAGTGGAGTTGTACATCTTCCCTTTTTCTCAGAATGTTTATTCTTCCCTGTTTCTGCTTTCCCAAAGAAATTAAAAATTCCAAGCCCACCCTGAAGAATGTGGAGGGAAAATTGACAAAGCCTGTATTGTAATTGACTTTCCCAGATTAATTTCATAGGCCTTGCGAAAAATGAGTGAGCATTTTCAGGCAGATCAGAACATTTACTCTGCCCAAATTCCATCCCTCTGAGCAGTCTTTGTTGCAGATTCTGGTTTCGCAGATTCCCTTTTTACAGAGAAAGGAAATTGAAGGAAAATGAAAAGTTCATAAAAGTAGATTGATAGGAAAGGTAGAAAAACTGTGTAATCCTACATTATTAAACATTTTTATTATTGCACTCTTTGCTACAATTTTGCCATATAGAAACTGCATTTTAAAGAAGAGAGAATTGAGTTCTACAGAACTAAACAATATATTGTAAAATGTCATATATTTACGTCTCATAAGAGATTGATCTGGTGAAATAAATGCTGGAAGTAAAGTCATCTAAATGCTTAGTCGTTTTCATTGTTCTCTACTGTTCCTTATTGTTCGTTCATGTTCAATATTTGTGTTTGAATAAAATGCTTTTTCACAATCCATAATTTCTAGTGCTTTCTTCCTTTTTCTGTTAGTACTTAAATTTATGTCCAAAATTTCATCTATTATTTTGTACTGCAGATGCAAACTACACTCACAACAGGCCATCTTCATTAAAGCATCCCTGGGCTATACAATGCTTTTCATAAAATTACTCCTACTTTCAATAAAGAAATAATCAGATATTCAACCAAATTCCGTGTAAAGACAGCTGCTTGCTCACTGAACAGTCTCCAGCAGCAACATAGGCACTAAAGGGCTGGATTGATGCTGGATGGAACTCAGCAGCAGCTGTGGGGTGAAAGGAGAATGACCCATAGGTAATGTAGCTTTCTCTGAAGAACCAAAGGAGCACAGAAAATGCTCTCCGTGCTCCATCCTTCTCCCTATTCAAGTGCATGCTGCAGATTCTCTTACAAATGGGCATCTGCAAAAGGTACTGTCAAGGGACATTGTTATTGCAGGAAAGAACCTGCATGATGAGCATCTTCCTGCACATGGATTAGTACAGCATTAGAACCTTTGTGCTGAATGACCAAAAAGATAAGCAACCAGATGAAAAGTGTGCTCTAGTCAATGCAAATCTGAAGAATTTCAGTATATATCAGAGAAACTATTTAATTTATTTCAGTTCAATTCGAATATTGAAAACACTGCAACATAGTCTTCTGCAATAAGGCTTTGTAAATTAGTGTGCTTATGAATAAAAATTGAGTATATGACTTAGTCATCAACAATACACAACCAATGTAGAAACATGGTTTTTATATTAGACACCTTTTCATCATTGGTTTCTCCAGATGTGTAAAGGAGCCTCCCAAATCAAGGGTAAGTAGGAATAAAAAATCTTCATTTTTTATTGAAAAGGTAATCTGAAAATGGCATTTTTGCACAATGTTTTTTCTCCCCAAAACCATAATAATGCACAGTTCCTGACTACATTTTTAAACCAAGGCAATGAAAGCAATCATGGCCAGCCTGAGCAGTGAAGCTATAAAGCCACAGATGAGTACTTACAAAAGGGCATGTTCAACCCATGTGTCAGTGCAATTGCTATCATCAGTCGTGAGCAACAGCAAAATCCTGTGCTTACATTAAAAACATCTAGTATTTGTAGAATAATGTGTAAACTTTCACATCAATATTTTTCAAAAGTGTAATGTTTACATTACTGGTTGAAATTAACCTTTGTTTCTGACAAAACTGCAATTAAAAGTTATGTTTACAGAAAACAGCAAAGGTGAAAGGCATTTGTAATAATTTGTGATAAATGCTAGGAAATAATCACTGTCATAGTTTGAAAATAAACCAAAATCACATACATTTCTTTGACCTTTGTAAAGAAACACTGGGAGAAGGGAAGTAGCACTGCTTTATTCTGCAGTGCCTCAACACCCAGCATGCAACCCTGATCAGTCCTGAAATGCCTTCTGCACTAGGTATAAGAAATTTATTCCTCCTGTGTACTGATCTCCCTTTGTTCATGTGCCTGTGCTAGGAATGTCTCTTGTGCATACAGAGAGGGATGCACAAGCAAAGCCTGAAGGCTGAACTTACTGAAGGGTTTCAGTAGCAATGAAAAAATCTAGATAAAATGTCCCAGTATCTTTGCCAACCTAGCTTACAAACTTCCTTATAACCGATGCTTTATTTAGTATGAAGTTACATAAGTGAATGTCATGTTGGTAAAATTACAAAGGAAAGTAAGTTTGCTTGCTGGCTCACATAGAGCACTGTTCTGCCTTTGACATTTTGACCATTACTAGTATCTTTAGAAGCAGGTGAAAAGTATGTGAGGCAAATGAAAAAATTACAGCAAAATTATTTCCAGTCACTACAGATCTGAATTATTTTTAAAGTGGTGATTGACTGATGGAAGTTTCTGTACTCTCCTGAGTGATCCAGAAATAAATCAGCTAAACAACCCCATTTTGTCTTTTTCTTCCTTTTTTTTATTTAGGCCACAATATCAAAGGATGTATTTCAGTACAATGGAGGCACTTTGACACTGGAGACATTGCTGTTCAGGTGCTGATCATTCAATAGTTTATTCCAGTTCATAAAAGTTTGAGCAACAGGGAGTTTCCTCTGCAGATTTCCCCCCCATTTATCTTCTGACAAAGCCTGAATGTTTTCCAGAATGGCAATATGAATCTTGGTGTTCTCAGCTTTCACAAATTTCACAAAAACCTGTGGCAAGCTGCCTTTGGTCTGTCACGTTTAGAGTCTCCCCCTAAGGCTTGCTGACATTTACACGGAGGCTGGCAGCTTGGAAGCGGTGTGCCTGGAGGAGAACGATCCCTGTAAGGTGAGTGCTAAACTGGGTCAAGGCAAGGGTCCAGCCTGAAGTCCAAAGGCTGTTCCAGTGATTTGAAGGCTGATACAGGTGGGGCTCAAAGCAGGATTCATGCAGCTCCTTTTGTCCGGGCAGTTCTGTGTGGGGAAGTGGCAACTCAGGTGGGCTTCCAGCCCTTGGGGTTCACTCATCAGTCCCCCCACATCTACCATGACACTGTGCCGAGGAACCTGCTGGTTCCACTGCCCAGGTGGGCACACTCAGAAGGGACTTTGTCCGGAGGACCAAGGCAAGGGTTTCCCCCTAAGTTGTTGCAGTGGGTCTGTAGCACAGTGTCCATGTTTATTTGGACTAGGGTGCAGATATTGTGCAGTCTCCTGCCTCACCAGCCTGTCCTCCTGGAGAAGGGCAGACACATCCCAGGCCGAGCTTACCAGGAGGACACAGGTTGTCTGCAAACGAGGAACAGCTCCCCTGGAATGCACAGCTCCTGCCTGGAGCACATCCCAGGGCTGTGAGCCATCCAGCATGTGGGAGATGGCAGGTGAGGGCGAGGCACATGGACCACTTAGTGCTGGAATGAAAAGGCACAAGACGGTGGAGGAGCAGTGGCTGGAAGGGACCTGTGCTGGGTCCCTCGGTTTGTGACATCACCAGAGTGGCACCGGGACAACACCAGCGGGATGGGGCAGCAAACATTCTGTGCAGTTCTGAGAGGGCACGGGGGCATGAGGAGCCTACTGTGAACCAGAGTGAGGTTCTGGCAACCACTGCAGTGAAGGGACTGGAGCTGGTGATGCACAGCCACCATGGATGAGAACAGATATCCTTTCCCTGCCCTACCTCCTCCTTCCCTCCCTGCCCTGTGATAGTTGCTGTTGTGATCCCCATCTCATGCCTCTCTTGCCCCAGGCCTGGATCCAGCCTGGGTGCACATGGGATCCCCAGGTCTAACAAAATTAAACTTCTTCCCTTTTTTCCCCTATTACAAGGCAACATCATGAGCCAGAAATTTCCTTAACCTCATCTCTTATACGTGGTTTTGGTCGATCATTCAGAATGATTTCAAGACTGGGAATATTGATTTAGAGGGTTGTATGAGGCTGCTTGAAAAAATGCAAATACCATTTGATGAGGCACATGTAAAACATATTTTCAAGGTAAGGTATATGTAGATTAAGCAATTAAATACATTTAGGAGTTCAGTTAGGTAAGTGCCTTACATTTGTTGACATTTTAAAATTAATTTTGTGAGAAGTGTATTTCATGTCAGTACAGTGTGCAAAATCAGCAAATAATTTTTGTTTCAGTGTAAAAAAGATAACCAAGAGCTTGCATAAGAATCCAAATAGTTTATATTGGAAAATACCTTTAAGATCACAGTGTTCAGCCATTAGTCCAACACTGAGCAATGTCCCTAAACACATCCACCTGTCTTTTAAATACCTTCAAGGAATGGTGACTCAGGCACTTCCCTGGACAGCCTGCTCCAATGCTTGACAACCCTTTTGGTGTAGAAACTTTTCCTAACATCTAATCTAAACCATCCCTGGCACAAATAGAGGCTATTCCCTTTGTCTTATTGCTGTTATTTTGGAGAAAAGATCCCCCCACACCATGTAACATTGTCTGTTCACTACAACAAAATAGTGTAAAGTGGAAAATATGTAAGTTTTAAATTGCAGGGTTTTTGTAACATGTACACACTTGAGAAAACTTAAAACATTCTGGTTTCATCTGATCCAGCTTCTTCTGTGATCAAGCTAAGGAGCCCAGACACACCTGTCTGATGCTAGACAGAGCCATTAGATCAAGTTCCTAAAAATCCTTTTGCCAGCAGGACAACATGATCTTGTCTGAGCTACTCAGGCTTCAGATCAACATAGATCCAGCACATATTAGTTTAATTCTTCACTATAGCTCTCCTCTAGTATTTAAGAGGTGTGCCTGAATGGATAGGAATTACACTCAACACCCGGGGAAAGGATTGGACCTTGAGATATGGCCATGCTTAAGAGATTTCTATAACGTAGGTACATCTAGAAACTGGACTTATATATATCATTTTTAGTGTAGGCAAGCAAACTAGCAACAAGTGGATGTTGTCCCAGTGAACAAATACTACAAACTGAGTGCCTTTGGACAATATATGTTTACATCTTCTTCAGGTCCCTTCTAGTAATGACTCAAAAGCTGTATGATTTTTCCTTTTACCTCAGTTTTTTCCCCCCCAAAAAAAGCTGTCTGGTAAAGCTGTTTTCCTAAGGGAATGAAACCAAGTGACTATATATATGTATGTGTGATTTGTTTGAGAATTTTATAACCAGCTGGCTGATTCTGTCCCAGTTTGGCAGAGAAGAATTAACTATGGCAAGTCAGAAACCTTTAGGTCACGTCAGGCATTTAGATTTCCTCACTCTGTCGTGTTCCCCTCTCATTGTTCTCTGCCTTGTCAAGCCAAGGTAAAACTGGCACCAGGAGCTCAGCACTTGCTAAAGAGGCTTCCTGTGGTTTTGGAACTTATACTGCGTTGAGAGAATTGCCAGCCTTGAGAATCTCATGAGAACTTATTTCTCGATTTCCTCTGGGTTCCACTTACTTTCCTTTCTGACAGAAATTTGAGAGAGATGGTCAGTTGTGGGTAGAGAAGAGAGTAATTATTCGAGGATGTCACCTGCAAAGAACAAGTTGTATGTAACATATTATACTCGATAGCCTGATCTAGTTATTTGCATCAGTACTGTTAGGTATTGTTTGCTATTTGAGAGAGATTTAAGTGTATTCATTAGTCTGGGGGTTCAAATACTTGATCAGCATCATAATATGCAAAAATGCAAAGCAGTCTGAAAGGGAATCTTACTGATATCATTGTCAGTAACTACACATCAACAGTTAATTGAATGGTTATACAAAGTACATTTTATAGAAAACTTAGTTTGTAAAGAATATTCTGCTTTTTTTTCTTGTCTGTTCTCTTTGAGTTTATTTTACTGTAATACTCCTTTGAGCAATACCAGAATTACGAATGTTATGATTTTTAAGGAATAATACATCTTCATATAATTACTCTCAAGGCTCTTTGTCTGGATACTTCTTTTTATGAATAGCAAAGATTTGATGTCCATTAATAAAAAGAAAAATAATAAAAATCTACCAAGAAGAAATTTATAACTCTCTTTTTATAGCAACATGATTTTTATCACTTTAATTTGAAAAGCTCTCCTGTGGAGTATTATTGCTTGTCTTTCATCAAGAGGTAACTGAGAAAGAAACTTTAATTTTTTGCCCAGCTTCTCTTCATGCCAGTGCCTGAGTGAACATCTCCCAAGTCCTGATAGACTGTTCATTTTCAAAATAAGTTGTTATTTTCTTTTCCTATTTAATGGCTATGAGAAAATTTGCAGTTTTCTTAAAGATGTTAAAATTATGTTGAAGAAATCAACCTTAGATGGGGAATTTATCAGCAATAGTGAAATGTGTATAGTTAGCATTTGTACTGAAATATTTTCTTGCTAGTGACTTCTGTTAGAAGTGATCATTATTTTATTATTCTCTGTCACAAACTAAAAGCAAATACTGAAGTACTGATTTGTAAGATTTTTCACTAGAACTCCTCATTGAAATTTACTTTTGCACTTGTTTCAGTCATCTAATCTATTCTTACTCTATTGTACTTATCCAGAAGTACAATAGAAACTGTACTGCATAGGAAGGAGCTGGTGATGTAGCATTAAACTTTCAGGTTTTATGGTATGGCTTCAAAACTAATCTAACTTACCAGGAACCAAAAGTCTTGATCAAAGTCTTGATCAAGACCAAGCTCAAGTAAGTAATTTCCTGCTTAGGGACACCGTTGGGGAAGTAAGTGCATGTTTTAGATGCTGAAATTTGTCCTCTTTGGTAGTCTCAGTTTAAGGAGTCAACAGTTCAGAATTTTGATCTTACAGTGATAATCACTTAGGCAATGAATTGCCTTTTATTTGTAATTTTTGTGAGCAATTTTGTCAGAAAATTTCTCTTAATTTGGCAACTTTTAAGAATAATGACAGTTAAAATATTAGAAACATTTATATTTTGTATGCACAATTATATCGTGAAGGAAATCTTCAAGGAAAAATAGAATTGTTAAATATGAGAAAAGTGCTCAAGGCAGAAATAGTAAAATATTCTACTCAGATTTTTTTCCCCTTTTAATTTTTCTAGTGGCTTTTATACCAAAACACTGAAATTAATTACTGTGCTAACATTTTGTAAGCTCTAAGAAAACAAGCTTACAATTTAAGAATTCTGAAACTGTGAATAATTAATCAAAGTTAAACATTCTGGCTGGTTAAGAAGAGAACATGATGTCATAGGTTATTATAAAATGCCTTGTCTTCAAACTTTAATAGTATTTCTTATTTGATGTGTTGAAAGACTTGGATGTCATGATAATTTGGTCATCTTTACTTCATTTTTAAGATTACTGGTTGTGGTGTTTTGTAGGCATATTTAATGGACTGTATTTACAATATGGTCTGAATTGATGTGGAGAGGTATTATATTAATTACATTTTCCACTGTAGATTTGTTTTAATGCACAACATTTTAGAGATTTTGCATAATGTGTTTTAATATTTCATATGCATTAAATATAAATTTATTGTAATAATTTAGATGCCAATTATATCATATGGTCCATTTTAATTTGTATAAAATATTTCTAGCACACAAAGTCAAATCTAAAAGTTGAAGAATATGATCTGATAATGCACCGTTGCCCAGGGGTTCTTCTTTGGTTCTTGCTCTTATGACCTGTTATAGCAGAGTGGGTTGTGTGTCTCTTTGTATCTTTGAATAGCTTTGTATTGATTGGGTTTTGTGGTGGATTTTTTGGTTGCTTTTTTTTTTCAGAAAACGATTGACAAACAGTTGGGACAGACGATTAGCATGGATGACTTCAAGGCGGTTTATCAAGCTATTGTGCACAGACCTGAATTTCAGGATCTATTTAGGGCTTACTCTCCAGACGGCAAAATTCTACCTGACACCCAGCTCGTTAAATTTCTTGTAAAAGAACAATTTCAAATTGACGCTGGTGAAACAACTGCTTTGGAAATTATTTCAAAGTATGAACCAATTGATGAAGGTATGTGTGGTTTAAGTATTTGATATCTCTCACAGTGCTTCTGTCGGTGACTGGGGTTTGCAAGAACCTCATATTTTCATTACTTTAAAAGTGTATTTTTGTTCATTCATTATTTCTTTCTGTGGCTTAATTTATTTTCATGCTCTTTTATTTTTTCCTTTTATTTATTTATCTTTTCCCCTTGTCCTTCCACATATTCTGTTCTTCAGCTCACTGATGGTCATTACAAACCATTTTTAATTTGTTTTTCTTAGGGTTCTTATATGCCATTTTGCTTGTCTTCTCATTATACTGTTTTCTCTGCCCCCAGTTATCTAGTGACAGTGCACAGCCACAGGCAAGACTTGTCCCCTTGACTTGTAGAACAAGCCCTATGTAAGAGATCTTCATGGGTGCCTGATCACCCTTTCTGAATCACAAGGACTCTGAGATGAGGAGAGGTCTATAAACCTGTAACATGTATGTTCCTCAGCTATTGAAAGCTGCTTCAAGTTGTGGTGTAACATTTCTGTTGAGTTTCACTGAACATAACTCGAGGCAAAATTTGCAACTGAGCTATGAAAAGGACCTAACTGCATTTCATTGCAAGCTGTTACTTTAGTCAGTGGAACATGAATCTCAGATGTTTAATTTTTTAGTTTCCTTGGTTCCCAGTCTTTGAAAATGGGTGGATTTGATAACTGGTTAAGTAAAATAAACCCAAGGAGAAAACATTTTTTTGGGAATAATAACCCTGAAATACCTATGCTGGTCCTGTAGTGGAAGAAGAAAATAGATCACTCTTTCAATGAGAAACAGAAGACATTTGATGTTTCATTAAGAGGCACTTACAATCTAGTAGCAACTACACAACATGTGATTCCTTATGTCTTTACTCTCTAAGGCTGTCTTTCAAATTAGACTGTATTTTGTTGAATATATGCTACTCTTTCTTTTTGTGTTATCTGTTTCAATAGGAAAGTTAAAAGCTACAGCGCAGTGAAACAATCAAAAATCTTTAGTCCATTAGAAAACACATTCATAAATATCAACTGCAGTTTCTGTAGGTTTAATTTAATGTCTGGTTTAAATTTCAGATGCTGAGCCAAATTCTTGTTTGTTTCTTCATCTGTGATATAATTGTCTTGTAATTGGAAATAATCTCGCTGAATGAAATAATAACTGTTCATGCTCCTTTGAGTGAACTAAAACTCCCACTCAAACATATTTGTTGGAAAGTTCCAGTTGTGATTGACATGATAGATGATTCATATAGTGATGTGATAGACCATTTTGTGTAGCTGTCGCTCTGAATTTGGTATAGAATATTCTTCATCAGAGTGATCTGTTGGACTCATCTGCCAGCTTTGTCCTGGGTATTGCAGAAAGGGAAAAGGGCAGACTTTGACACTTGATTGACTGGTCTGCTAATAGTAATAACCATTATCTGATAAACTTGATAGCACTAATATGTCAAGATTAAGATGAAAACAGTGACTAGATTTTACATACAACTTTGATAAGTCCTTCTATAACATTTAGTACACCCCTAACATTTGTGCAGAGAGAGAAGACTTTTTGATGCTATCAAGTCAGATAACCCTGAATTAACTCTCTAAAGGTATTGTAGCTGGTTCAGGAACAGTATGGAATACATTACTCTTCCTTTTTTATTGTACAATTTAAATGTCTAATGGCAAAATGCTGCATTAACAGATTTTTTTTGTATGTCTATACTAAAAGATTGCATTTTTGGCAGAAAGAACCATTTTAATGGAATTGATCACAAAATAGGGATATGTGATTCACACGTGACAGTTGTGTCTTACTGACATCCAAATGTCAGTTTCATTCCACACAAACATTCCATTATCCCTCCATTTTATTATTAATTTTGAATAGAAGTCTTGACTCATTAAATGAGATTAAAGCAAATATGCCAACTAAATGCACCTTTTAAAAAAAGCTTGGTATGTATCTCTTTTTCAAAATATTATTGCTCATTATTCAGCATTTACAGGGATGAGATTAGAGGCACAGTGAGATAAGCAGGTGCATCCCACTATTATATACAGTGTAGTGCCATTCAAAGACTCTCCTCCTTGTCTCTCTATTTTCCTGCTAGGTAGTACAAAACCGGGGCAAAAATACAATCCTGTCTTGAAAAACTTGCTTACTTTGTAAATAACAATAAAAGCCTGGTACGTCTGTCAGACAAAGAGCTTAAGTAATCCAGACTTATTTGGGAATCAGAAAACCATTTTTAGTTTATTCCTAGGATATACAGACTTTTAAACTTCATTGGGTTTCTTCGGGTTTTTTTTTTTTTGTTCATGAGTGTGTGAGAGACAGAGCAAGATGGAGAACATTAATTTGCAGGAGACAACATTTGGTCCCATTGGCCAATGTAAACCAAATCCAACAAAGTAGAGATCTCAGCCAAATTCCTACAGATTTCATAAAAAATCCCATGAAATAAGAAAGGTGACTTAAAAATCTCAACTAAGATGTTGGCTCACTCTGGGTTTATGAGACACAAGAATTCAGACGTGAAAGACTATATAAATATTCAGTCTCAATAAAAGCTTTCAACAGAAGACGATTATGAGATATAAGCCCCTAGAAAACCAAACTGCAGCTCAGATACTTTATTCCAGTATGCACAAGTTATGAGTCAGCTGGAAAATAGCCTCCCTAGAATATAAACTCAGAGTAGAAAAGGAATAACTATTCTTACTTTAGTCAAGGAAATATTTCTGTCTTTACTGTTCACTTAGAGGATGACTTGTCTTAGTCTGATGTTAAGTAGTAAAATTTCGTAGTATCAAATTCCATCTTATAATATTTCTGTCTGATTTTTACCAATTATTGAAACTTCCTTCTTCCAATATAGCAGAGTAACAACCTTGCCTCTGATTGAAAGTGTTTTTCATGAGTTCATCCCTAAAATTCCCAGCAGACATATTTGTACACGTTTCAATATCTCTGGCAGCCAAGTAACATATACATTTAATTTCTAGTTTAGCTATTGGGAAACAAAACACACACACACACATTAAAAACATAGAAAACACACTTCTCCCCACTTCCTAGTCTCAAATTCAGTTCAGGCTCTTCTTGTCCCATCTTTGCAGTCTCTACTTCAGTCCAGACAGCTCTCATCCCACCTTGCCCTGGCTGCAGGTTGTACTCAGTCCCTTCAGGGAAGACAAGGCTTTGCTCAGCACTTAGTGACTTCTGACTTGTTTTGTCTTCTTCAGTATGGATCTTCCACAGGCCTCAGTCCCTTCAGGGCACCAAACATCATCTGAAAGTTTTCATTTTTTTCTTTCCATAAAGAAAGCAAAAT
Source organism: Scytalopus superciliaris (assembly GCA_013400415.1). Classification (NCBI taxonomy): domain Eukaryota; kingdom Metazoa; phylum Chordata; class Aves; order Passeriformes; family Rhinocryptidae; genus Scytalopus; species Scytalopus superciliaris. The sequence continues at coordinate 192,453 of VXBX01003941.1, read as the reverse complement.
GCTTTCAAAGAAGTTCTAGGACAAATAAGAAAACAGTGTAATAAAGCCTAAAAACAATGTATAATGTAATCCAAGTCTTTCAAATACTCAAGTATATATACGACGTATATATCATGACTGATATGGAGTTTATGTTAACAGGAGGAATGGGGAAAGCCTTTTTTTAAATTAGATTTGGGGAAAAAAAAAGAGTATTATTAATAAAATGTATTGAGACTATCCAAAACAGGAAGGCAAGAAAAAAAATTGAAACTTTGTAAGTAAAAAGAGGGGACAAGAAGACAGAAATATTTTCTTGCCTTCTCTTTTTCCTTCTACACCGAATGGATGTGTGTGCAAACCAACTACTACTAAAGATACCAATGGACATAAAGGCTGATGTTCCTCTCAGGACAAAATGTGAGGCCTTGATGAAAGTATCTTTTCACTGCAGAATAGTTATGGAGATGAATTCCCATTTTCTTTAATGTAGAAGGAGAACATATCTGTAAATGGTCAGAAAATAGTATGACTGATAATCCTCAGAACTTAAAAAGCACACCCTCACATTTCTAACTAGTTCTGGTATCTTCATCAGACAAAAATAAGATGTTGCTCTGAAGAAATGCAGTAGGTTTTCTCCCCTGGTATGAGAGGGGTGAATGAATAATAGCAGTAAAAATTTAAGCATCCCATTATCTTAAACTCTCATCTAAACTTATCTTAAACTCTGATCTACCAAACATGACATTCCTGAAAATTTATTTTGTCAGGTGTCACTTCTGTACGCCTGAAGGTCTTTAGCATACCTCAATTCACAGGATTGTCCATGCTGTGGAACTGAATTGGTCCCAGGGGAATTTCATGAGGTTTAACAGATCAAGAGCAGCCCTGACAAGAAGAACTTGAGGGTGCTGGTGTATGAGAGGCTGGGCATGAGCCAGCAGTGTGCACTCTCAGCCCAGAAAGGCAATTGTATCCTGGGCTGCATTCAAAGCAGGGCGGGCAGCAGGTCTAGGCAGCTGATTCTTCCCCTTTGTTCTGGTGAGATCCCCCTGCAGTGCTGCCTCCAGCCCTGAGGTCCCAGCACAGGAAGGACATGGAGCTGTGGGAATGAGTCCAGAGGAGGCCACCAAGATGATCAGAGATATGGAGCACCTCACCCTTGAGGAAAGGCTGAGAGAATTGGGATTGCTAATGGAATGGGAATGACCTAATTGTGGCCTTGTAGTACCTGAAGGGAACCTAAAGGACAGATGGAGAGGGACTTCTTACAGGGGTGTGCAGTGATAGGACAATGGGCAAATGGCCTCCACCTGAAAGAGAATAGGTTTAGATTGGATACCAGGAAAGAAATCCTTACTCTGAGGGTGGTGAGGCACTGGAACAGAGTGCCAGGAGAAGTTGTAGATGCCCCATCCCTGCAAATGTTCAAGGACAGTTGGGATGGGACTCTGAGCAACCTGGTCTAGTGGAAGGTGTCCCTGCCCATGGCAGGGAGTTGGAATGAGATGATCTTTAAGGTCCCTTCCAACCCAAACTGTTCTGTGGTTCTATGAATTGTTAGTGCAAAGACATTCTCTTCTGCTTACAGGTAGGTCTGATCATTTTACAAACTTGTAGTTTTGGTAGTTCTCCAGAAACATGATGGTGACTTGTGTTGGGTGCAGTTCAACAAGAGTAACTACCAATCCCTGAAAAAAACAAATATAAGCCAGTGTAATGTAAGGGCCTGGAATAAGGTGTATAAAATAAAAAAAGTCAAAGAGCTTACGTGGTGACCAAAAGTAATACTATGTTTTTATTTTGGGAGGGATTATGGTCATGAGCATATTTATATAGACCTAATTTCTCTTACAGAGATTATTGTAGTTAACATCTGTCAATGACAAGAACAGCCATGAAAGCATCATAAATAATTCAGAAATAAACAAAACTTTGAAAAGTCAGTATTTTTCACTAATTAAAAACCCCTGAATTCTGGAAAAAAAAAATTATTAGTAAAATAATCCACCCCTGCCCAAGTTACCAACTCAATGTTTAATTACACAGATAATTACATAGAGCATGAAAAATAAATTAATCAGAATTGAAAACTAGATATAACTGATGGAAAGCCTTCACTTCAAAAGAAGTCTACAATTAATGTAATTCATTATAGACAAAGCATCCAGGATGAATGTATTCTGTCTTGAGAAACAAGTAAAAAATTCAAACTGTTTTTTAAAGACCCCAAAAGTAGAAACTTAATCCAGTTGCTACAAGTATTGAGCAATATAATGTGTACATGTGGATAAATCAAAATCAAGGTACTAAATAAGATACAATTTTTAAGAGTTGTCAGGGTAACAATGTCATTCTGCAAATGTTAGTTAAAAGAAAACAAAAAAATTCCTAGTGTAACTACAGAAGTACAATCCAGTGCCTAATATTACTAATTAGACCAGAGTAAGACCTCAGTCAAATATATAGCTGAAACAGAGTAGGACATGCTTGAATGACTTATTCAGATCAGTGAAGAAAGTTTGGCAAATCCAAGTTCTTAGAAAATTGACTGTAACAAGCTTGACTAATACAGGTTACCTTTGAAGATAAGTGGAAAATGGATGATGAATTGAAGGACTGGGAAAGATCAAATGTAATATCTACTTTAGAAAGGGAACATGCAAGGAAGTAAACACAGTCAGTTACCAGAAAAAAACTGAAACAAATAATAAATATGTAATGACCTCTAAGATGGTAAGGATGAGTAGCAGTTTGTCAAGACTTCTCATGAAGAAATGGGATCCAGTTTTCTCCTATGAGAGCATAACAGCACTGGTGGATAGAATAAAAATGAGTATTATGAGCAGTATAAGAAAACCTGACTTAAACAGCAAGATACCCTGAACTGCATTTGTTCTGGAAATGAGGGGAAGTGCAATAGCAGTCTTTGTATGTCAAAGACTGTGAAAAAAGAGGAAAGGAATAACATGAAACAGAACAAATGTTTTGGACAGCAAAGAATTTTCAGGGTAAACTTCTATTTCCAAATTATGGAAAATAAGGTTACTTCAAGGTTGAAATGGGTTTACTGGGTTGTCTCTGGATTCTTCATCAATGGAATTCTGTAGGAATAGCTTCAAACTGACTTCTGGGAGGAATAACATTGATTTAGAAGAAAGCTGAAGGTATGTGTGATGTCTGGATGGCCTTCATTCTTATTTTTTATTTCTATTAATCATTTTAAAACATTGCAAGTTTTGTCATTCAAAAACCTATGTAAAAGAAATAATTATTTTCTATAAA
>VXBX01003941.1:90222-189142 GCA_013400415.1 Scytalopus superciliaris | reverse complement strand
CTATAAATTCTCATTCAGGTGTAAAACTTTCAGTCTGTACACATACTGAATATTGATAATTGCAGCTCTAACTTGCAAATTATTATTTAAGAATTAAGAGGTCAGAAGAGGCTTTTTTGTTGAGGGTTTTTTTTCATCCCCAGCTTCCCCTATGTTCTCCTCTAAGTTATTGTTAGCATAAAATAGTCTTAGATTACTTACTGCTTATATATCACTAGTCTGCTATGATGACAAAATGTTATTTTACAGTCAGAACTGGGCAAAATCCCTCAGTAATTCAAACTCTGTTTTGAAGCAAAGCTGACTTTTGAGATTATATCATTTGCAAAATGATTACATTCAAAACGTGACATTGGAGCAGCAGTTGGCAGTGTAATGGCTCTGCTTGTCATTAAATCAGTTAAAAACAAAACAAATGGGATGACTATCGCTGGTATGGAGGCAATTAGCTCATTTTGTTATAAATGCAGTAATGTAATAAGCTTGATTTGCAATTCTGTCTGGGCAATCATTTCTTTTGTTAGGATGCTATTTTTATTTCAAATATTTCTAAACATTATTTAATCAATATTTATTTGGAATTTCCCACCACTGAGAAGGACATTTGGTAGGAATCATAGTTTCTGCAAGATTATATTGACAGTCTCTGAGTGACACTTTGGAGAACAATTCCTGTTCTTTTGAAAGGAGCAAAGAAGGTTCTCTAAGTGCACTGACTGGCACATTACTTTCCAAAACTAAACAAAAAATATTTTCCTTTATATTTAATTAGGACTACTGCAAACTCCTTTTACTGGTGTTCATAGAAGAATGAAAATGTCAGAACACATTTGTTTCCTCCCAAAGGGTGAACCACAGCAATTCAGTTCCAGAATTGTACATATCATGTGTTTGTTAGGGATTTTGAAATTGCAGGGCAGTGTTACTCTGTATACCCTTTAACAGTGTTCGGAACTGACTATTGAAAATCATGAAAGTACATAGGTGGAACTCTAAATATAGCTTCAAATCAGAGATTTTTTTTTCTTTTGTTTTTGTTCAGTGAGGAAAAGAAAGCAGATGTCATTTGAAGGATTTATAAGGTACCTGAACTCCGATGAATGTTCGATATTTAAAACCCAGCATAAGACCATCTACCAAGATATGACCCAGCCATTATGTGACTATTTCATTTCATCTTCTCACAACACCTACTTGATAGCTGACCAGCTAATGGGGCCCAGTCATTTGTGGGGTTATACCAGGTATTTAGATACTGATTTTTAATATTTCAAACACTCTTTGGCTGTTTTTTAATGAATATTAAGTCACATATAATCCTCCCTGGCAATAAGGAACAAAGCCATCACAGATACAAGTTGAAAATGTGAGAGTGATATTTTATTTTGTGTATAGACTTTTCAATATATTTGCCAAACCATCTGTTCATAGTCTGAAAGCAATCTATTTTTTCACTTACATGTCAAAAAATCAACCTTGCAGTAAATGAAATCTATAGTATGGTGCACAGTATATGATTAAATACGTTTTTTAATCTCAACATGCCATGCAAAAATAGATAACTGCCTGATACAAATATAAAATTCCTGGGCAAACTCTAATCTGATCAATATACAGGATGTAAGGGCACAGTAAGTTGGAGTGTGTCAAGGATATCTGTGATCAGTGCATGCTGCATGTTTAGAAATAACAACAACAACAAAATGTGGACACTCTGGTAGCCAGGAGGGAGAAAAAAAAATCTCACAGTGTATGACTCTAAGATGATGATGATGACCAGGATTATTGCCAAGACAGGGAAGAAAAGGGATCGTGTAATAAAGGCAACACAGAGGGGGCAGAAAAAACTAAGAATTGCAAAGAGAAGTTTCCAGAAATCCTATTATTTGTACTACATTAGTGACATGAAAGCAGTTGCAACTGTCATCTATCTGAACTTTCTTCTTGGTTGCTCCCTGAATATTCTGTAAAGAAACAATACTGAATTTCTGACAGTATTTGAAATTATACAATATTAACACTACACTGTTGGAAGTAATTACAAAGAGGGTATAAACGCCCACCTCTTCATCTTTATCTGCTACTAGTGTGAGGAAAATGCTAAAATCAGCTAGAGACATCTTTGAGATGTTGTAAGCATGAGGGGCAGCATATAAAAGACAGATTGGTCATTAAATTAAGTAGTCTGCAAGAAATGTTTCAATTAATTGCAAGGCAAATATTAGAAATCTAAGGCCTTTAAGGGGTGTCATTAACATATTAAATATTAAATCAGTAAATTTAAGGCACCTGAGAAACTTTAACACTCCTTCTTAGAAGTAAGGCAGGGGTAGAAACAACTGGATTACGTAAAGACCAAGCACAGCCTGATTCTTTAAGTGCAATGCTGTTATTTTTAACTACAGTGCTCCTCAAACTTGCAGACAAATCCTGGAATAGTAATAGAAAAGGTCATTTCAAACATTTATTGTTCTATTTTAAGTGACAGTTTGCCATTATTCCAAAATTCCTTTATTGAAACCTTTGACCTTCATTTTTAGTGTCTTAATGAAGGTTATTCAGGTGATTCCATGCTCTTTAATGCTGTAATATAGTTTATTACCTAACATGCTCAAGATAAACAACAGAAAGTATTGCTCTCTCTCATGTCTCCATAATTTTATAGGACTTCTTTTTTGTTTATGATGAAAAACTAGGGATTTTCTTTTGTAATTAATCCATGTGCTTGTAATCAGAAATACAGCAGCTTGTATTAAAAAGTGTGGTATCTTTCTTTTGACTGTAAAATTGTTTCTCTTGTGCTTTTGAAGCGCTCTCTTAAAAGGATGCCGTTGCCTGGAAATAGACTGCTGGGATGGGCCCAACAATGAACCCATTGTGTATCATGGTCACACTTTAACAAGCAAAATTCCATTTCGTTCTGTAATCCACGTCATCGACAAGTATGCATTTATGGTATGTGTATACATGTGTATGTATATATAAGTTGGTTAGAATGTGATGCTGGCTTTAACAAAGTCCAGGAACATTGTTGTCAGAGATTCTCCAGGGTGAAACAAAGTGAAACAGAGACAGTGCTTGAGGCAGTGGGCATTGTTGAAATTAATTACAGGGAAATTGTCCTATCTGTTCTTAATACATATATATATATATATATTTAAGGAATAGTAAATCTATTTTGCTGAATGGTTATAAACCAAACTTGTTGCAAAGAATTCAGGTGATGCCACTCAGCTTGTTAGGTGGAATGCTCACCTGAGACCATTTGAACAAGGACTGAATATAAAGTGAACAACAACTTCAGAATCAGTCTGGTGTTTTACTTCTTTGTATCTTTTAAATGATTTTACTTCACTTATTCTTCTATTGCTATCAGTCTGTCTTATATTCTACACATGAATTTATGAAATAGACAAAAATGCTAGATTGTAGCTGAGTTTGAGGCTTTCTCTGTTTTCCACTTCCTCTCTTTTTGTCTTGAATGTTGAACCTGATAAAGGTTACGAGCTACTGATGTCTTTTTGTCAGGTGACTCATTAGGGCAATGTCCCTTCTGCCCATCTCTGGCAAAGCAGCAAAAGGTGGCGAGCTTTTGGCACTGTCTCAGTCTTCAGTCAAGTTTTCTGGCAAAACTCCTGCTCAAATGAAGTCCTGAATGACTATTAAGATAGCTCTTGAATTCAGGCCAGCATTGTGTGTGAATATATACACCTACGAACGTACATTTATATGGATTTTTATACATGTATGTTTACAGCATTCTCAGTGTTAATCAAAGCTGTGGTTTTTTTCTATTCTGATTTCTATATACAATTTAGTCTCTGATTTTAAAAGTGAAATAAAACCCATGCTTTTATTTTGCTGTTCTACATTAGATATAACTCTCCTGCTCTTGCTAATACACTACACGTTGTATATAACTATAGTGCAAAATTCATCTCACAATAGGTAATGGTTCATACAAACTGTGCTTCTATTAATGGTCAATAACAAATATTCTGGGGATGAGTGTGAAGACAGAGTCAAAAAACAGCTCTTCCTTTAGAAACTGACAACTTAGGTCCTACTCAAGCGAAGATTTTTATTCAGAGTATTTGTTTTCAGCAGCCACCAGTATTACTGGCAAGTTATGAGATTTACTTATGCAGTCTAAATGAATGTATTTCATTTGAGCTATTCATTGATTTTTTTTCCTCAGTTTCTCTTGTTTCACCTGTCTTACTGTGATGAGCAAAGTGTAAACAGTCCCAAAAAAATTTGTGATATTAAAAAAATAGATACATAATTTGTAAAGGCAATGGTTTCTGAACAAGCTTTACAGATACTGTCAACTTGAAGTGTAGTCAATTAAATTCTGTCATAAACTAAAGCAAAATATATTTAATTCTGCTGTACTTGGGAAGTTTTATTTTAGTATGCAACTTTAAAAAAGAAACAGTCCTGTTTACATCTCTGTATATGTCTAGCCCTTTTAACCCTTCCCTAATGTTCTGAAGATACATTTCTCTCTTCTTCAATTGTGCTTTCTCTTTTCCATAAATATTGTGAGCCTTTTTATCATCTTACTAACCTGGGAAAACTGTCCTATATGCTGAACCTTTGAAAATAAAGGAAAAGACAGGTTGCCGAGGGCGCTTTTGTAAGATATTTTGAAAAAAACAAGTGTTCTTCTGTTTATTTATGAATAATACAATCTTTAAATCATATTTTCAGTCATCTGCCTATCCGCTTGTACTGTCTTTGGAGAACCACTGCAGCCCTAAACAGCAGGAAGTCATGGCAGAGTGTTTGAAAAGCATTCTAGGTGACAAACTTCTTTCTTCGCTGCTTGGTGGTGACACAGAGATGAGCAGACTGCCTTCTCCTGAGGTAATGAGATTGGCAATGTGGTTGTTTTTTTTTTTTATTATTATTTGATTTGGTATTAATTCTTTGAAACTGAATTTATGGAACACTTCTGGTGTCTGAAATAGACTTTAAGTAGTAACAAAAAGTAAATTGGACAAAAAAGCCATGTGAAAAGATACGTTAGTGTGTCTGCTTTCTGCTAATTTATTTTTTTGTTGCTTAAATTGAAGGAAATTCCTAAAATTTCAACATGTTANAATTAATCCATGTGCTTGTAATCAGAAATACAGCAGCTTGTATTAAAAAGTGTGGTATCTTTCTTTTGACTGTAAAATTGTTTCTCTTGTGCTTTTGAAGCGCTCTCTTAAAAGGATGCCGTTGCCTGGAAATAGACTGCTGGGATGGGCCCAACAATGAACCCATTGTGTATCATGGTCACACTTTAACAAGCAAAATTCCATTTCGTTCTGTAATCCACGTCATCGACAAGTATGCATTTATGGTATGTGTATACATGTGTATGTATATATAAGTTGGTTAGAATGTGATGCTGGCTTTAACAAAGTCCAGGAACATTGTTGTCAGAGATTCTCCAGGGTGAAACAAAGTGAAACAGAGACAGTGCTTGAGGCAGTGGGCATTGTTGAAATTAATTACAGGGAAATTGTCCTATCTGTTCTTAATACATATATATATATATATATTTAAGGAATAGTAAATCTATTTTGCTGAATGGTTATAAACCAAACTTGTTGCAAAGAATTCAGGTGATGCCACTCAGCTTGTTAGGTGGAATGCTCACCTGAGACCATTTGAACAAGGACTGAATATAAAGTGAACAACAACTTCAGAATCAGTCTGGTGTTTTACTTCTTTGTATCTTTTAAATGATTTTACTTCACTTATTCTTCTATTGCTATCAGTCTGTCTTATATTCTACACATGAATTTATGAAATAGACAAAAATGCTAGATTGTAGCTGAGTTTGAGGCTTTCTCTGTTTTCCACTTCCTCTCTTTTTGTCTTGAATGTTGAACCTGATAAAGGTTACGAGCTACTGATGTCTTTTTGTCAGGTGACTCATTAGGGCAATGTCCCTTCTGCCCATCTCTGGCAAAGCAGCAAAAGGTGGCGAGCTTTTGGCACTGTCTCAGTCTTCAGTCAAGTTTTCTGGCAAAACTCCTGCTCAAATGAAGTCCTGAATGACTATTAAGATAGCTCTTGAATTCAGGCCAGCATTGTGTGTGAATATATACACCTACGAACGTACATTTATATGGATTTTTATACATGTATGTTTACAGCATTCTCAGTGTTAATCAAAGCTGTGGTTTTTTTCTATTCTGATTTCTATATACAATTTAGTCTCTGATTTTAAAAGTGAAATAAAACCCATGCTTTTATTTTGCTGTTCTACATTAGATATAACTCTCCTGCTCTTGCTAATACACTACACGTTGTATATAACTATAGTGCAAAATTCATCTCACAATAGGTAATGGTTCATACAAACTGTGCTTCTATTAATGGTCAATAACAAATATTCTGGGGATGAGTGTGAAGACAGAGTCAAAAAACAGCTCTTCCTTTAGAAACTGACAACTTAGGTCCTACTCAAGCGAAGATTTTTATTCAGAGTATTTGTTTTCAGCAGCCACCAGTATTACTGGCAAGTTATGAGATTTACTTATGCAGTCTAAATGAATGTATTTCATTTGAGCTATTCATTGATTTTTTTTCCTCAGTTTCTCTTGTTTCACCTGTCTTACTGTGATGAGCAAAGTGTAAACAGTCCCAAAAAAATTTGTGATATTAAAAAAATAGATACATAATTTGTAAAGGCAATGGTTTCTGAACAAGCTTTACAGATACTGTCAACTTGAAGTGTAGTCAATTAAATTCTGTCATAAACTAAAGCAAAATATATTTAATTCTGCTGTACTTGGGAAGTTTTATTTTAGTATGCAACTTTAAAAAAGAAACAGTCCTGTTTACATCTCTGTATATGTCTAGCCCTTTTAACCCTTCCCTAATGTTCTGAAGATACATTTCTCTCTTCTTCAATTGTGCTTTCTCTTTTCCATAAATATTGTGAGCCTTTTTATCATCTTACTAACCTGGGAAAACTGTCCTATATGCTGAACCTTTGAAAATAAAGGAAAAGACAGGTTGCCGAGGGCGCTTTTGTAAGATATTTTGAAAAAAACAAGTGTTCTTCTGTTTATTTATGAATAATACAATCTTTAAATCATATTTTCAGTCATCTGCCTATCCGCTTGTACTGTCTTTGGAGAACCACTGCAGCCCTAAACAGCAGGAAGTCATGGCAGAGTGTTTGAAAAGCATTCTAGGTGACAAACTTCTTTCTTCGCTGCTTGGTGGTGACACAGAGATGAGCAGACTGCCTTCTCCTGAGGTAATGAGATTGGCAATGTGGTTGTTTTTTTTTTTTATTATTATTTGATTTGGTATTAATTCTTTGAAACTGAATTTATGGAACACTTCTGGTGTCTGAAATAGACTTTAAGTAGTAACAAAAAGTAAATTGGACAAAAAAGCCATGTGAAAAGATACGTTAGTGTGTCTGCTTTCTGCTAATTTATTTTTTTGTTGCTTAAATTGAAGGAAATTCCTAAAATTTCAACATGTTATTGAAATAGAATCATGAAGCTACAGTTTTTGGCAATAACAATGGTGAAATTTTCTTATTGAGTTCAGAAAGTGCAAAGACATTATCTCTTTCTCAGTGTGTTTCTCCCTATGACAGTGTTTCTCAGCTGATGGCTTGAGATCCTTGGGATATGAAGTCAGAAAAGGCAATTAGATGGGTATTGAAAATTTTATTGCAAACTTAAACAAATAAATTTCCATTGTTCCAGTCTTTGCACACAGTTTTCTTTCAAGGACAGAAGTTTTTTTAAATCTCTGGTAGCAAACTGCATACATCCAAACTACTTATTTAGGCTTGTCACTCTTGCTAGTGATAGATATATTTTATACTTCTTTTTTTTTCCCAGCAACTGAAAAAGAATGCAAATGAAAATATGGCTGGGAAACACTGTCACAAGGAAAAGCAACACACAAAAGGATATAAGTTTTTTAGTGATTTATCAAAAAAAAATTTTTTTGAAGTGATGTGTTCAAAAGATAAGCTGAAGTACTACCATACTGCTATATTTTCATAACAATGTTGTTGTAAATATATTTATTACATAAATTTCTCACCCAACATATTTTTTTTTTAATTGTAGTGTTACGTTTTGTACATCACAGTGTCCAACATCACTTTGAATTGAAAATCACCTTGAAAATTTTTTTGCAATATACAAAAAATATAACCTATATTAAACATGACAGTTTGTTTTGGAGCTTCTCAAGGAATGGCTGGATTGAGTGTATTCCATGTCCAAGGATTATATGTCCCCTGTAGCAAGAACAAAATCACTGTGCTGCATCTGAATCATGGAGTCATTGAATCACATACTCAAAAATCTTACTTTCTGTGAGATATGTCCTTTACCATATGGTCACTGTGATATAGGGAATTCATGCTTGATATTTCCATAGCTCAGAGTTTTCATATGTCAACTCTGTAAAATTTTTGCCTGAAAATGCGTTTCTGGATCTGTAAGTATAGAAATGCTGTTCAGGTGAGATTCATTCTCCTGAACTTTTAATACGTTAGAGTTATGTGAAATGTGTTCCACGTCTCTGTAGGATGTAAGGGTTACCTAAATAACACCACTGTCCTCAGCTGTTTACAAAAGTCTGTTGTCTTGAGAATGAACAAAAATTAGGATCATCTCCATTTCTCCAAGCAGATCTGATTAGGCATATAAGAAAAATCAATATGTTTTTGCTTAGCAATGGAAATATGCACCTGTGACTGAACTTGCAAATTGAGAAGGACATTTGACTTTTGGTGAGCATCTCTTTGAAGACCCACTTGTGGTCCCTGTTCAAAAGGAGTTTAGTGACATCACATCTTCAAAGATTGCAACCTTGTGCATATTCAAGGCCTGTGTAAAATCATTATCATTTGAGGAAGACAGTTGCTGAACTTAGTCTTCAATCTGCTTTACTTAAGCTGTGCAAAAGACATGTTACAGAACCAAGGATATTGAGTTTAAAATTCTGTTTGTGAGAAGAATTCTCAGTTAATGTACAAGTTGTCACCTATGTAGTTTACTGTTCCACTTTTTTTTTTTTTTTTTGAAGATGGAGCATTAGCAAGAGTAGGGAAAAAGCCACCTCAGTGTTCTTCAAGTGGTTCTCTTGTCTGGGTGTGAAGCGGGGTACCACAAAACTTCTACAAACACTTCACAGAAACTTCTGCCAATTGCATTTTCTTTTCAGGTCTTGGAGTTTTGGAGACTTCAGTGGAAATTATTTTCCTCTGTTTTCTGGTGAATCTTCTAATCCCTTTTCTAAGTAGGTTTTGAGCTATGCCTTTGTCAGTTGAGATGAGTATGTGTGTCAGGAAGGAGTATTAAAATGCAGAACAAAACCATTCCTAGGTGCTTCCTTGGACCACAGCTCATGCAGTGATGTCCCCTACCACTGTAAGTCTGAGTGAAAGGTCCAGGAGGACCCTTCTAAGACCTGGTCTAAGGAGGTCCAGAAAAGAAAATTGGCTGATCACTGAACACTTTTGGTCTCTGCCTTTTCTTGATGCTTGTCCTGAAAAACAAACCCCAGAAAATTTCAGTAAAAGAGGCTTTTTCATTCTTTGCCCTCAGTCATATATTCACCCTTCCAGCTGACTATATTGTTAATTCCCTGGAATATTACTGTATTCTGTAGCATCTTAACACGCAATTCTTCATCTACATGTGGAGTAAAGGAAAGGGAAGCCTTTTGTTCTGTTTCTTTCTTTCACACACCCCTTACCCAATGAGAAACTGAGGCTACCCTTTAGCTTCACCAATCTCTTCTCTCTCCTTCCCAAGCAGATATTTTTCCACTCAAAGTAACTGACCCACTACCATTCTCTCCTCATATCTTGGACACTATGTTGTTTCTGAAGAGACTTCATGAACTTCCTTTAATACTCACTGGAATATCAGGTCCTTTGAGTCAGTTCCCACATTGAATTATATGGTGCCAGAGATCCCTGCCAGTTGCACCAGCACTCCTAGTGATATGCTGATATAAAGTGACAGAATGGAGTGTCAAATACAGCAGTTTGTAAATGAACTTAGAAAATATTAGATTCCTAGAAGAGGTAAGTTTTTACTCACTGTGCTGTATCCTTCCTCTGTAAGAAGTTTGACAGCTACTGAAAGGAACATGTAAGCCTTCAATGCAACACACAGAAAAGAATGTAAAACACATTGATGTTTTTGATGAAAGTTTGCTCTTCAATTATTTTTGTAGTACATCACACTGCCTTATATTGCTGACAGGATATATACATCAGCTATTTAGGAATTTTTCATTATTTGCAGGTTTCCTGTCACAAACTTGGAATGAGATGTTGATGTGCTGTTAACTGAAAGTGAAGGGGCAGCTACTGTTATTTTACAAGTTGTCTTTAATGTTTACCACACAGCTGCAGAATCAATTACTACATGGTGGTGGTTCAAAAACATCTCTGACCATGATTGCCAAGGTTTCCCCATAGGTATTAAAGTTATGGTGTCTAAATAAAAGGACCTGTGTAATCTCATTGAGAAAGATTCATAGAAGGTCTCCAGTACAACTTTATGGGCTGTGGACATTTTAAATTCTACTATTAGGGGGAAAGCCAATTAACCCCATAGCCAAGACTCCTCCTTCACCCTTTTCTTCACCTTTATCTGCTCGGTATAGAAGGCAGCTTTCTCTACACTATCACTGTTTTCCCAGAACAGTCACTGTTTCCTGGAATGCACCAGTCTCAGTGAACCAAGTACTGCAGTCTTCGACATTTAGATATAACACTGGACTGTATGTCTAAGAGATTCATATTGTTCATGCACTTTGTTCCTTTCTACCCACTGCACTGAGAAACTTTGAAAACTCAGTTGTACCTGCTGTCTATAACCTGTGGCAAATAAATTCTTATTGACGAATAGGAACATCCAACAAAATGATCACGGTTTGATTAACCTGTGGCTGTATGATTCAATTTTCTGTCTAACCATCTCCATATTTATATCTTCTACTTAACTTCACTGGGTTTTATAGTCTTATTTTCTTGTTATTGAAGACCTAAAACATGAAGATTTTCACTGAGAAATTCAAGATCAATGCTGTTTTAGCATATCTAATTCTGTTGCTTCAGTGATGAGATTAATTCCTATTTTTTTTGACCTACAAGTCACATATGCAAATGTCTTGACCAAGTCTTTGCATCAGGAATATATTTGCTTCTTAGTAATTCAAAACATTTCTAGTCCACTGTTTTACCTTTCAATCTGTCTATGGCATCTGTTCTTTACAAAAATGAGTAGAAAGATATAAATGTAGCACACTGTGCTGATGACCTCAAAAATAAGAAAATCAGTATTGTTTGACATAAAATTTCCAGATTCTCCGGGTTCTTGTAAGAACTTACAGAAGACTCATCTGATTCCTATCCTATTTCTGGCCGTTGCACTCTAGAGTCTATTTCAGGGAGAGTGGTTTTCCCATAAATATGTTGAAGATGTGAAAGTCACTTATCTGTTGTTAATAACTTCCCTGTATTACAAAGCAACTTCAGAAGGTAATTAAAACCAAAACATGGCCATATTTTATTTCCTCAATCAGGCAGGTCTTAGGCTGGTGGTTTATTTGGTGCATAAAGATCAGATCCTCCTTTTCGCAAGGCATCTTCTTGGAATGTTGGACTGGGGCGAGGAATTTGTGCATGAAGGCCCTAAACACGCCGTACTAATTAGCCTGGCCAACCTGTAACCATCTTTCTCTGTAATCAGCCTTTGGATTTCCTTCCAGTCCATCCACCAGAGATTCAGTTGCCCAAGCAGGATGTCATCTCTGATATAGCACAGCTGTTTCACTTTGGACCAGACTTACATGTTGTGTACTACAAACCACAACACAGAACTGTAATTTTCAGTGTCGGGGGCTTTTCACTGGGTAAATGTGTTGTATGAAAACTTGCTATGAGATAGCTAAAGTGGTACTCATAATTAGTATCTGTTTAACTAGAGCTCAGACATTGCTGGTAATATTGATTTACAGTATCTCAATAGCTGTGATTTATACAGTTGCCATAAAGACATCCATTCACACTTTTGCTAAGTGTGATTCTCTTCTTGAACCAGTTAAGAATGCTGATGTTGGGGTTTTTTTAACAGTTGTACTTAACAAATTTTGTCATTATCTTAAAAGTTTTCCCCATGTTAGACTTCACAGAAGGTGTTGCATCTTCACCCTGTATCAGTATTTAAGACAGCAATATAAATCTTGAAATAGAAAACTATGTAAAACCTAAATGGATTTTAACTTTGTTACTTGGCAAGATTTTCAGGATTAGATATTCCTCTAACTAAACACCTACAGTTGGTCATGAGAGGAGAAGAGGGAACAACACACTAAGTGTAAATATGGAAAGCTGTTCTTCTCTGTTTAATACTCACAGCCCAAAACCAGGATTTGTTCTCTGCATTTCTGAGGAATGATTTTTTTTCCTTTTTTACATTAATTGCAGTGGTCAGTTAGGTGAGTTTGCCTGACACAAAGTGCTTGTGATTTTGTTTTGGAGCCTTGGCATTATTTCAGCTTTTCTGATTTGTGTTGTACATCACATTAACCAGAATGTACAAGAAATAAATTTTGTTCATTTAATTATGTAAATATTTATTCCAGTTGATTGTACTTGTAGACTTTTGCTTATGCCAGCCTTGAAGTCCCATTATGCTCTAGGGAAGATCTATTATGTTTTACATATTTAAATTTTTTAGTATGCTTACAGTTTATATAGAACTACATAGCAAATGTATTTTTAACATATTTTGCCTTTCATATTAAAACTAGAAAGGAAAAGTTATAGTGAATGTTCAGACTTTCAGCTCATTAAAAGACTTTTCTGCTCTTTTAAAATACTTGAACATTTAGAGGAAAAGGTGCTGTGTGTTTACATTGCTGATTACCAACTAAAGAACTCCAGTTTCGCACAGTGACTGGTTTTTTAACTATACATTTGTTATAAGGTTTTTTGGTTTGGTTTGGTGTTTTTTGTGTTTTTTTTTATTTTTTTTTATTGTTTTTTTTTTTTGTTTTGTTTTTTTTTTTTTTTTTTTTTTTTTTTTTTTTTTTTTTTTTTTTTTAAGATACATTTGAAGTTTAGACTTTAAATCTTCGGTGTGTCAGTTTTTCAGTTCCATGATTAGGGGTGACTATTACAGGAAGTTGCTTCTGGCCAAAATACAGCAAAATTTCATATTGCTAAAGTATTTTCTGTAACTGTTTTTTAAAAAAGAGCTGTGATTTTAAAATGTTGTCTTTGTAGAAAACAAAACAAAAACTTTAAAACCTTGTCCTTCCTCGGGGTATTTACATTTTTGCTAATAGTTCATAAACAGAATTTTAGGAACTGACTTATAACATCAGGGCCCATTTTTATAGGATCACACACACACGATGGTATTTTTTTACTTAAAGCAAATTTACATATAGGAGGCAGTAATGTAGTCGTAGAAAGGTTTTCCTTCCATTGTATACCAAGTCTCTCTTTTTTTTTTTTAATACATTTTTAATTTGTAGCATTAAATCTTACCTATGAAAATTACTTTTAAATATTGGGAAATATGAACACGCAAAGGAAAATTCAGAACTCTTAAAAAATATGAGTAGCATTAATCGTATTAAGACCCTTCTAAAAATATTACAGGGAAAAAGAATGAATGCATCAATAAGAAATGAAGGAAATGTTAAAGGGCATCCTTATTCTGAGTCACCAGTGCAGGGAGACTAATCAAATCTTACAGTAGCATGGCATTGATAGATATTAGAGCATAGAATATCTCATTCCACTGGCACAACTGGCAAACTACTAATACAAGATCTGAAGTGATAAGGGGATTATGAGCAATGGAGATTGCAATGTAAATAAAGGTAATGTCTATTTCCTTGCCTGTGGCTCTAGTTTCCATTATGGAACTTTGGTTTTATATGTTTCGATCATCTGTACTTTTCATATTTACTTAATGGATACCTTAAAACACAGTATTTCAGTTACCTTTCATTTATTGTGAAATTATTTGTTCCCTGTTTCTGTAACCTTCCCAGGGTAGCCTTCCTTTTCACTAGTGCTTGTTAAACTTAGAGAATATTTTTGTGGATCACTTTATTCTAGAAAGATAGTAAGTCCTGTGTACTCACTGACAGTTCCTCTGTAGAGGTGAATGTCTGGTAAACAATAGCTGGTTTACTATGCATAGTATTTCATAAATTTAAGGGAAATATATGCTCATAGGATTCAGGTGTATAGATGAAAGCCATGTGGTAAGAACTGATAGAATTTAATTATTTTTTTCCTTACATTCTAAAACATGCCCATTTAAAAATAGAGAAATTCCTTAGGCAACATCACCAAACTCTTATTTCCCTGATGAGGTAAGATCAGCATGAGGATCTACTGTAAAATAACAAAAAGAGTTTTAATTTGGTACACTAGACAGTGCAAAGGCACTAATCAAATAGGGTAACAAATATCCTGCAGCTGCAATAATAGCTAGAACAGCATCCAAACTGATCTCAGATACATGTTTGTAAGAGTATATATATATATATAAAATTAATGTATGTATAGTAAAAATGCCTTCCTTGTCTTGCCTGGGCATCACATCTGACACTTACTTCCTACTTTTATCTTTTCACGGTTTCAGCATGTATGTGTCTGTGATGGAGAGCCTTTTCTCCTGTCATGGGGTTAGATAGTCGCATTCTGTTGTGTGCTTTGATCCCCAGATTTTGTTTGGTTTACTTGTTTTTGGCTTCTCCCTCACTGATATCTATCTTTACTTCATTTTGTTAACTCACTTCATTATACTTAATAAACAACTTTGAATGTGGGTTAAACAATACCAAGAGATGAAACCCTACAATTAATCCATATGTAATTCTAGCTACTACTGTTTAACCTCTCTTCTACAGGCATTAAAATTCAAAGTTCTGGTGAAAAATAAAAAAATCGGAACAATTGAGGAAGGTATGCTCAGGACAGATAATGAGGCTGCTGCTGAGACTGCTGCTGAGACTGCTGCTGAGACTGATGCATCTGACTCTGAAATGTCTGATGAAGACTCAGATGAAACAATCCCTATTTACCACAGGAGTCCCTCCAAAAGAAGAGGAAATCGTAGAACTTCAGTCTCACCACCTCAGAAAAAGTCAAAGGTAACTTTTGTCTCCACTGAATGTGGAGAACAGCTATTTATTTTTTTTTAAAGATATAGATTATCTTAAATAGAGACTAAATTTAAAAGCTACATTTTAAAATTACTTAAACCAATGCATTTTGAAATTACATGTTTTAGCTCAAGGTTCCAGAGTTTTTCTCTTCTTACAAGAAACTCCAAACTAGACTAAATTTTAGTATCCAACTAAAAAGCAACCCTTTCCTGTGCTCCTATCTTGATTTCCAGCTATGGTTTCCTCTTTCAAGTGTTGTGCTTGTCCTGGATGTTCAGTACCACGACATGTCTAAGATGAAGTTGCCCAAATGTTTCATTGGTCTTGAGGCCCTCCTGGAGCTATGTACCAAGGGCACTTGTAGCAGTTCCTGATGATAACAGACAGAGTTAACTATTTCTTCCTGGTGTCCACCAGCCTATCTTGGAGATTTTGAAGAGTTTCCACTCCCCTAGTTTCTTCTGTTCTGGATTTATGCATGAAATTAGGTGCACATTTCTGGTTGTGCTAGAACATTTTTCAGCACTTAGAATAGAAAAGGTATTTTTACATTTATCATGCAGAGACTTAATGTTAAGTATTATTTCTGCAAAAGAGAGTGTAAAAATTAAATGTAATCTTCTTTTTGAAAGTCAAATTGATCTTACTCATTTTTTTTTAACCAAGTATAATTCTCTAGCGTGGAAATCTGTTGCCTCATCAGGATTCTAACTGCTTTGTTCAAGTTTTTTAACACATTAAGCCTCCCTCTGTAACCAGTCACTGTTGCATGTCATGTTCTAATTACCTGAATGTGAGTAAACTGACAATGCTCCTCAGAGTCCAGGGTTCTTGCTGCAGAGCTGTCTCTCTTCTTCTGTGTCCCTTCCCTTTAAGTGCTTTGATGGTCAAGATCTTTGCTTATTTCTCTTTCCATCTGATAAAAAGAGAAGGGAAAAATTCTGAGAAAGGAGGGAATTGTCTTCGAATAGGAAAGGCAAACTTTCCAGAGGGTCAAACATATTTGTAAGATCGCGTTAGAGATCAGAACATATACCACATACTCTTGATCAAGAGTAGCAACAACAGGTATCTGGTCATGTTTCACAGGCAGAAAACAAAATGGTTTCCAGGGTCCCACTCTGCTGCAGTATTTCTCCTGAGGTCCCACTATATTGCTCTGTGGCAGGGTGGGAGAGCATTTGAATCCACAGCCAGGATACCCCAGTGATGCTGTTGGCTTTGTCTGGGTCACTGCCTGCCACATCCAGAGAGTTGTATTCTTCAGGACTACTATGACAGTAGATTCCTAATGCTCCTTGTGGGACATAGCCCCCGAACAATTAATGCACTTGAACTTTTCATAGTTTAAGAACTATGAGCAGTTAATCTCTCTTATTTTGTCATATGAGAATTTGCCTTCAAAAGCTTTAATGGAATGTAAACATTATGAGCATCATCGACTCTTTGATGGGTACTGCCCCGGCTCAGCTCACAAGTGATGCTGAGTAAAATGCAGTAGTCACACAGTACCTCATTCTGAGAGAGAAGAACCTGGTAAAACCTCAGTCCCTTTGTTTTTGCTTGCTTTGGTAATTGAGCAAGACTAAACAAAGATTTTGGTGAAAGGACTTTCCACATTCATTAGGAAGAAAAGAATTTTTCTAACTTCAGAGCAGTGCTTGGAGGAATATGCCTATGACTAATTTGCTTGGCATGGTAAAATATTCTCCTTTATTCTATATTTTGTAGTTGAGTTTATGCTATTGATCTTTTCTAGTACTTTATGTATTTAGTAATATAAAGTTTTATGTATATTTTAAATGAGTAATGTTTAAAGCCATGAAAAATTATGTTCATTTACATACCAATCTCAGAAGGATGAAAACTATAAAGCCATCCAAAAGAACACTATGATAGGAAGTAGTGGCAGCATCTCTCCATTCACCCTGTAATTGGGTGAATGATAAACATGTCCATGATAAACATGGACACAATAACCTTAATTGTCTCTGACTGTATCAACTCTCACTATCAAAAGTCATAAATTCATTAACTGTGACATTTTCTCATACTTCATGCACACAAAATGGTTGCTTCTCTGAATTAATAATAAAAATACTAATGAAATATGTGTTATTGTGACTTTTTAACTTTTTCATTATTCATATGACAATTATTAGGTGAGGGAGCCAAAAATTGCCATGGCATTGTCAGACCTTGTGATTTATACCAAATCTTCGAAGTTTGTGAGCTTTGAGCATTCCCTAGAGAAACAGAAGTACTATGAAAATAATTCAATTGGAGAGTCTAAAGCAAGAAAACTTGTAAAATACTCAGGTAATTTATTTTTATTTAATCAAAGTTACATTGTTGCTATGGCTCATTGCTGAGGCATTGGAAGGGTTAAAATTTTATGAAAGCCGTGATGTCTGATTTTATTTGGTTGTTTTTATAGCACTGTTCTAGAAATGTCCTTTGCACTGCATTTTTGTATTTGAGTTGGTTTTGTGAGAAAAATGGAAATCCAACTTTGTTTTAATTTAATGTAGTCTTATAAGAACAAATATTAACTCAGTCTATAAAATGTATGACTGCCTTTTGATTCATTGTTTTCTACATCAAATAATTTAGAAGTTGCAGTCATGACTTGAAAATGTGTGGGACAGATTTCACATTCCCTCCCATGTCTGGTCTCAGCTCTCACTGGAGTTGGGCATGGAGTCCCCTTGGCTTTGGGGAGAACTGCAGATAAGACTGGCAGAATGGATAAACTCAGAGCAGGCAGTTTGCTCCACTGGACCAGACTTTTCATGCCAGCCAAGCTGGATTATTCAAAACTCATTCTGTGTTGGAGCATCTCCATTTGGTGCAGCCAGTACAGTGCAGCCTCTGCTGTTTGAACACCAGCTGCCTGCCAAGAGCCTTGAGGGAGCGCTAAGGACACTGATCACTGACCATGGCAATGAATCTGCCACATGGCCATTCACTCAGGGCCAGCCCAGCTGCCACCCACTGCTTTGTGGAGGTGATTCACTGGTTGGTTGGGTGAATGGTGCTGAACGGCATCAAAACAAGTAGGATTTGGCAATAGACAGTCCTCTCTGGCAATCTAGTGAACATAAAAGTAGTCTATTGAAAACAAACAAAAAACTGCCAAAATGTCACCCAATCAAGCAACAAATCAAACCAAAACCAACAAAAAAACCCACCCCCCCCCAAAAAAAAAAAAAAAAAACCCAAACAAAAAAAAAACCCAAAATGGGGTAAAAGGATCAGAGCAATGACCCTGAAAATGGAAAGCTTTGTTTAATTACTAAGAAGGAGTCATGTAGATAGAAGTGATGTGAAGTATCCCACATCTGTGTAGTTTATGTCTACGTTCCCTGTAGGGAGAGAACACTGCTAGCAGGAAGAAAACCAACCCACCATCTTCTGAAGCTTATAAAGGAACCAATTAAATGTAATTTAAAAATGTGCTGTTCACTGCTCTTGATATTATTATTATTCAGTAATTTTATTTAATTCTCAAAACAGCAAACAAGCTAGGATGTTCTTGGTATGATTTTCTTCCTATAGAGTGACTAAAGAATGAGGGTGGGTTTTTGCGCAGTTTCCTGTTCTGCGTCTTAGTTTGCCATGAGAAAACATTGGGGTTTAGTGTAAAAATAATATATTTACCTAACAAAGAAGTGAAGAAACAGAATGTTTCGGTGAAGGAGTGATTCTTGTTTTTTGAATTTTTAACAAAATTCTGCACTATACACTGAAATATGATTCAAATATACACAAAATATTAAGGTTTTAAAATAGGATTTTAGATGTATCTCAGAGTAGTCCATTTATTAATGTTAAAACAGAACACTTTGGTATGCTATTGAGTAAAAAAAGTGCTAGATCAGATTATATTGTATTTTTATTATTATTTATTTGAATAGACTCTTTTAAAGTTTTTTTCTTACCAAGCTTTTATCATTTTGTTTTTAAGCTAAGGAGTTTATTTCACATACTACAAGATTTATTACAAGAATCTACCCAAAAGGAACAAGAATGAGATCTTCAAATTATAATCCTCAAGAGTTCTGGAATGTGGGGTGTCAAATGGGTATGTTTGTCTGCATAAATTGTTGCATTCATGGCTTTACAGATCCAGATTTTTGCTGCATATAGTATTTTTTTTGTTATGTAAGTTACATATTTTCCCCCACTGACATCAATTTCATTTTGTCTTATATAGACTTCTCCTTCAGCCTGCATGCACTAACAATTTTTCATCCCTAGTAATTATAAATATCACTTTGTGTTAAATAGCTGTATCTTATCCCAAATATCACACTTGTTATATTTTATTAATTTATTTAGTTTATTTTTATTAGTCTATTTAAACAATACAACATTTTTAAGCTTACACTACACAGCAATGGAAGTCTCTTCTGAAGGATCTGTGCCTTTTCAGTGGCTTTCTGTGACTGGAGTCACAGAGGGGCAGGAGATGTGGGTACAACAATTAATAGTGCTGCCAAGAATTCCCAGAATAGGGTATGTTACTGCAAGGAAGCACTCACACACTCCTGGTCAGCACAATACCCAGCTACAGCTGGGAGATGCTGGGAGTCTCCAGTGTCTGTATTAATGCAACATAAATGTAGCATCTTAATTTCCAGTCCCAAGTTCCCTGAAAAATGAAATAACAATAACTCCTGCTTCTCTTATTTAACATTATTAATTTGAAACTGTTAAAAATAAGCATGACTTCTGTACTCAGCAGGCTTTGAAAAACCTTTCACCTGTAAGCACTTTCCTGTTTTTAATAGCTTTAGAGACAATCTTGCCTTCATCTGTTTGTTCTTCGGTTTAAAAGATTCTCAGTTACAGAATATTTTGTTGTGTGTGTCTGCTACATCTTCTTCTTCAGCCTTAGGTAAAGTAGAGAACAATATTTTTTGCATCCACATCTGTATTCTGTCTTTTATTCTGAGTCTATGCCAAGGACACCTGAGGGAGACTGTTGGGTGAGCAGGGCATTTTGCCGTAGGCTCCCAGTTTTGAGAGGTGAAAGGTATGGTCTCACCTTGTTATATTAAAATACACATTCATCCAAGGACAGGCACAGATTTCACTTTGCCTGTAGGGCCCTGTTGCCCTTGTTCCAGGCTTCCTTTTTCACTTGTTTCCTTTCTCTGGTCTCAAAATATTTTCTGTGACAAGTTACCTTCTCTGAAACATTGTTAACAGTGTGCAATTTCCGCTCCATCATGCACATATGCATTATTATATCTAACCCCCTAATGTATCCCCAGCTGCCCTCCTTCAGTTATAAAACTTAGAATGAGCATCATGCCTCAGCTTCCACTGAGACATTGCTGTTCCCACATCTGTGCCCTGACCACAGGCAATGGGGGAACATCCCCAAGCCCTAATTTCTTCCCCTGTGCTGTCCGTACCCCGAGCTGTGCCATGCTGTCCATGCTGTCAGTGCCATGCATGGGGGTAATGTGCGAAACAACCACCAGAGAGATTGTGTGAGTTTGGCTGCTCACTGCTGGCTGTTCCACGGAGAGCTGCAATGCCCTCAGAACCACCACAATTCTCTCACTGTCACAAATTCTCATCCTGAATGAGAAGAAGAGTTTGCTGAAGAAGAGTTTTACAACTACAGTAGGAGTAAAAAAAAAATATTAGCTAGTATAGATTAGCTAGTATAGATTTTGTTTATGCCTGTGTCATTATGAATGTTTATTTGTAGTACAGACTGGGACTTGGGCTGGAAGTATCTCACCATTATCATACCATGTGAAATTGGTTTGATTATATTCTGTCGTTGTGGCTGATCCTCACTTTGTGTGATGTCATGCTGTTGCTGGATTATTTACCTGGAGTGCTGCACTCCTATCCACATTGCTATTAAACACTAGTAAGTTTATTTCATGCTTAGAGGAAGCACTAGCCAGAGGTCCTTAATTTAAAATTGAATTAATCTTCCAGGTTTATCATGCTGCAGTTTACTAGTTTGCTTCTAGCCTGTAAATCTCCACACTTATCTCTGTGAAAAGTATCCATTTGTTAGATCTCAGACAGGACTGAAGCCTTTCAAAATGACTGCACTGACTGTTTACTCAGAGTATACTTTAATGAAAAGTAATTCTAAACATTAGTATGGAAAACATATGATTTTTGGTTTAGTGGGGGTTTGGGTCCCTTCCTGGAAGAACTGAAAATAAGCAGGAAGTGGTTAAATCTGCCCACTTGGTCACTTCATTTGTATCTTCATTTAAAAAACAAACAACAAACCCTCTCATGGGAATAGGCTGATTAAAGGAATTCTCAACATATATTATTTCCAAGCCATGTTAGATCTGTTCTTAATTCCATAATCTGTTTTAGGTAACTGTTGGGTAGAAATATAACTGCTCTTCACAATGCAACTCCCAGAGCAATCTCAGGGAATCTTCTATTGATGTCCTTCCACTGACTTTACACAGATTTTTGTATTTTTATGTCTGTCCTGTATCTGCATAGCCCACATACCCTTCCTATCTCCCTGTCGTTGTACTTCACATCCCACGCACAGAATTAATCCCTCCAGATCCTTTCTACCACTTCCCTAAAACTGTTCACAGGGCTCTCAGATTTCTCCTCTATCACCTATTCCCCTTCCTCAGCTCCTCTTACCCTCCCCACACCTATAAAGCTTAAGTTCCTTTAACAGCCATAACTCTTCTGTCTGGGCAAAGAAAATACATTAGGCTTTGTTCAAACCTAAGTATAATACTGCCTGTCAGGCCTTTGCATCATGTAATGATGAGAGTTGAGCTATTCCTTCACTTCCCTTAGTGACTGACCCAAAACAGTGCTCTTTTCTGTATCTCACCAGCAATTTTCCCTAAATTGCTTGGAACATATTAACTTGGAACAGCCTGGCATTCAGATAAAGCAGGATGAAATGGTCCAACAGGCTCAAGATTTGTTGGGGCTGAGGACAAGACTTGTAATTGTGTAAACCTAATTTCCAGAGGAAGGCAAGTTAAAATCGCCAGTTAAAAGCACAGAGTTTCCATGAAATCACTTTTGGATATCACTGTGCACTCCGTGTCCATTCTCTGAAAATTGAGACTCATAAGAGCAGGATAGGTTTTGTGAACAAAAAGGTCTTATGGAGAAAAGAAACCTTTTTATAGTCTGTGAAAATTAGTATGCCTCCTGCATACAACTGCAGTGTGGCACTGGAAAAAACTGGTTTGATGTATCCATAGCTCCTTTTTGTTTAATAAATAAAAGGGAATGTAAAGATTAATGCAGGGAAAGAAAATTCAGGACAGTTATTTAAATAAGCATATATATGTTGAATTATATTGACTGAAAAAGCAGAGCGAAAAATCCAAAGTGAAAGAAAGCTTCAGTGAAAATAAAAATAGAAAGACTTAAATATCCTTTTGGATATGGCCTTTGCATGCAGTGGAAAACATTATCCATGCACCAAAACACTCTACAGGAATCACCAAAAGATGTCATAAGTTATATGAGGAGGCCATGGCATGGCAGGTACAGAATTCTGTTTCGGAGGAGAAACAGAGCATCTGCTTTCTGGAGCACTCATAAAAATTTATATGATACTGTGAAAGTTCCACTGCTTGTATGATGGATTTTTTTCTTACTCTGGGTTTTGTTCTGGCCCATGACATTGAAATGCAGCTTGGCAATTTTTTCACCTTTGTTTTGTGGCTCAATCTTGTGAGCAATAATATGACAAAATGTGGCAAAAAGTAATGCATGCAAAGAGGACTGATAAAGAGTTCCCCAGCTAGTTCTGATTTTAACCTCTGTGGCTGCCTAGGGAAAAGAAGCCCACTTATCTAGATCTTGGTGTGCCTCATCTGTGCAACTTAAAACGACTCATGTCTGACCTTGCTTGGGTTCTGTGTCGATACCTGTATTATTACTGTCTTCCTAATATGGTTCTAACAGCCCGAAAATTCCTCTTTAGGAAGTGAAAACTACATTTTTTACAACCTGGCTAATGAAATCAGCTATTTTATTTCCTCAACAAGGGGGATCTTCTCATCATGCTTGACAGAGGAGACTGCACACAGTCTTGGAGGGCCATGTGCTGGTCTTGATCGAGTTCATACGACTCTCTCTAATATTCTTTCCCCTTCCATGTTTTCCATATCCTCCAACTACTGCAGAATGATCTCCACACAACTAATATAAATCTTGAAAAATACTGATGAAAAGTGTGTTGTGGAAAGATAATACTAAGATGCCAAAGCAATAAGTGTGTTTATTATCAACAAATTCCTGTAGCTGAAATAAATCCCACAACTGTAATAGGCCATGCAGCCATCCTGTTTATGGACCTCCCCAAACAGGTTGCTTTCCCTCTCACTGTCCTGTAGCCCTCAGCCCAATGGGACAGCTATTAGAATTGCAGACTCCAGGAATGTGATTAATCTAATACTTACAGTAAGGACTTATTTTCTATATATCTGTTGTCTCTAAGCTTCATTAATTTGATCCTCACAAACTGTAGTGGGGCAGCTAACTCAGGTGTAGACATCTACAAGTTAGGTGGGATGTTATCATTCAATATATGAAGTTCCCTAAATGCAGTCAGCTTTCCTTTGGAATGGCTCCAAGGGCTGGGAGTTGTTTTGAATGATGGTTTCATGTTTCTCCTGCAGAAATGTGTCTACTGCCAGGTTTATAAAAAAGCTCTCTAGTCTGTAGCCTGCTTCTTTTTAGGCAGTTTTTGGTGTAATATATACTGGAATTTCACTTAAAAGCAAGAAACATTGAAATTTCATTTTATCAGTTTTTCCAGCTACCTTCACTTCAGGCAACCAGTAGTAAATAATTTAGCTAAAATCCAGTAAATTTTAAAGCAAGACAGAAAAAAATTCAGGGGCACAAATGTCTCTGAAATCCTTGCTGATCTTGTTCTAAACTCTGTGTCAGTGACTCATAGTTAAACAGGAAAGGGAAGCTGGTAAAATATATTGTTCTGCCAAGTCAAACAGATATTTTTCCAAAATAATTTTTAAAATTTGTTTAATGATGAATGAAATCAGTTAAATGACAACCAAGAGAAGCTCAGGTTTACACTGCAGTGTAACTTTCAGACTGACACATTAATTAGATAGCAAAAATCAATTTAGATCTTAGATTTGGTAATGCTTTCAGTACTTTTCCCATGAGAACCTCACAAGAGACGATCACTAATTGAAACCACTCACAGATATACTTGGACAATGGATGACTTTTAATCACCCGACATAATTTTTTTTCAGTAGAACTATTTGTAATTATGTAGGAACAATGTCAGCAATTATGAACTGTATGGCTGAATTCATAACATTTCTAATGGCACTGTATTTAGAGAAACAGTGTTGAATTGGTCCAAAGACAATAAAAAAAAGAATGACTGCCCATCCTAAGCATGTTATGTCAGACAGTTGTGCATCTACTCAGTTCTCAGAAGAGTAGTCCCTCTTACAATGGCAGAATCCCTCATGTTGTATGTCATTCATAAATTGTCTGTAGAATAAGAGCGACCATTTAAAAATATGTCAGTGACAAAGCCAGAAAGTATAATTAAACTTCATAAAATTTGGAGTCTGAATAGCAAAAGCCCAATTTTATTCCGTAAGGAAAAAGAAAAAATTACATACAGCCTGATCAATTTTTTTGATCAGAAAAAGAGATGAGAATTTGTGTGCCAAAATTTGTATTATCCTTTTTAGCCTGCTCTGTGCTGTGAGGGAACCAATCCCTCTATACCTTTTTTTTTTTTCTGGTAGACCAAAGTCCTTTTTCATAAAGTTTGGGTGGGATCTCACCTATTCACAGGCTTGGCAAGAGGGCTAAAGCTGCATGAAGATTTAAAAAAGTTAAAAAGCTCAAGGCAAAAGGAATCCTGAGGACACTTAAAAGACTGACTTTAGACAGTATGTCCTCAAGCCTGAATTAATAAGTCCCCAGAGATGGCAATGGGGATCAGAGTGACATGTCAAGACAAGACCAAGACGGCAAGCAATGCTCAGAGCCATCTGAGGAGGATGCTGTAATTTGGCAGAGAGCCTTAATTATGCTGGAAGCCTTTCCAGTTTCTCAGATAGATCCAGATAAAAACAGTGCTTGAAAAACACCATTTTTCCACGTTTCGTATTCAGACAGCTTGGTGTTGGAGCATATTATTCCTTATGACTGCTGGTAGTGAGAAGGGTTTAAAGGGTACTACATATGTATTGCATTTTTCCCATGCAGACTCCATCAGACTGCATATAAGACTTAGTATATTGAAAATATTATTCAAATGGAAATATTATTTGTACTTGAGTACATTGTAATAGCTAATGCCTGCACAAGGCTTAGAAATTAGTGTTGTACTTATGATTCAGATGATGATGGTATTATCATATTTTAGTTTGATAGAATCTGTTTACTACTGTGTAGGCTGCTTCCATTAAATGCATACTTGCTTCCTGGTGCATGGAACAGGTGACAGTTTGTCATCATGTTCCAGTTTTTCCTTCCTTCAGATGTCTTAATTTGGTTTTAATGTAATCTGATGACTGAATACCCACCCTTTACATCCAGATTTTTAGTCAACTCATACTCAATTTACATGCCCTCTATTCAGATTCTGAAGGAATTCTTTTTAAAAGCCACTTTCATTCCTTTGAAAAAAGGTCATGTGGAATACCCAGCCATGTGAGAACTTAGAATCACAAAATGGTTTGGGTTAGAAGGGACCTTAAAGATCATCTAGTTCCAATCTCCCTGTCATGGACAGGGACACCTTCCACTAGATCAGGTTGCTCAGGGCCCCATCCAACCTGGCTTTGAACACTTCCAGGGATGGGACATTCACAACTTGTCTGGGCAGCCAAATATACCCCTTGTATTCTGGACTGCCTGTTCCAGTGCCTTACCAGAGTAAAGAATTTTTCCCTAACACCTAATCTAAACCTACTCCCTTTCAGTTTGAGGCCATTCCCACTTGTCCTGTCACTACTTGCCCTTGTAAATAGTCTCTCTCCATCTTTCTTGGACTTCTGAAATGTTTCTGTAAATTTGGGCAGTGATGGATTGGGTGCAGCTGTGAGCTGCATGCGAGAAGGAAGGACAGACTGTCAATGCCCAGCTGGGAGGGCTAACGTGGAATGAAATGTCTTCAAATCCAGTCACATAGATCATCTCATAGCCAGTGGCAACACACCAGATCATTAGGATATGGTCCTGTTTTCAATAGTATTTTCCTGTCTAAGTGGAATTCAGTTCAAATTTTAAATATTTAAGGCACAGAATTGTACTGCATTCATTGTGAGTGGCCCATTTTAAGAACATAGACCACTGGAAAGAGCTGAGGGGATGGCAACAAGGCTGATAAAAGGGCTGGAGTTGTGATGTATTATGAGGTAAATCATGGAGATAGGGGCATTGGCAATGAATGTTTTATACATATGATACTTTTTGAAATTGCATGAAATTCTGAGATACATTTTAAATGGTATGTAATGGAATTAAGTAACTCATTTTAAGAAAAATTGGTGACAAATGTGTCTTGGCCATTTTAAAATATTCCCTTTTAAATGGAGAAAATACACTAAACCTTATAGAAGTAATACAGCTAATAGAACCAGAAAGCAAAGAACAAAAAAATAAAAAATGACAATTTTAAAGTCCCAACAAGACTATTAATTGAGAGGCAGGATCACAGGCAAAAGACATGCAGTTTTCCTCTGTTGCCTTCAAACCACAGTCACAGTGCTCATTTTGGTTTTAAAAAGCTCTTACTTTTAGTCTATAAATCAATTATATCTTGACTGGTAGTGCTTATGGAGGGCGCTGTGTTTGAATATTTAGAATGTTAGTTCTGCAGTTAGTTGTGAGACTGACTTTAGTTAACTGCTTGTGATTCAGAGTTTTGAGGTCAAACGTACCCTTTGTTTCTCTGTGCAGTGTGGATTTTCATCACTTTGGAGCTAGGCAATGTCCAAACTTCCATGTGCTGTATGAAGTTATTTACAGTCGGGGCCTGCTGGGACAGCCACAGCAGCTTTGGGACTTTGACTTGAGTATTAAATAGTGTGATCTGAAGCAGATTTGGCCTCATGGTTCCAGGAAGACTTAGATTCATTTCAGATGCAGGAATCACACTGAGGAATTCCTTTGCTCAGGTTGTCCTCCAAGCCCATGTTTTGCTTTGCTGTTTTGATTTTGATGTTGGTATTAAAAGGCTTTCAGAGCTTCACGAAAGGACTACGGAGAAAGTTTAATGTGCACCTGCTAAACTTCAGGTGCCTGTACTTTGTCATGAAAACCATACATTAAGATTATGTACTGCACAGATGGTTTCATTATAAGCACATTTGGGCTTCTTTCCAAAAGAAACCATCAGTTTAAAGCTCTTTTCATACATTGATTAAGTTTCTACTGTTTAATAGAACAACAGTACAAAGGACATTATTGACAGTTCTGCTCTTGAATTCAGCAAAACTAAAATGAGCCACTGGGTAGAAATTTGGTCTTCCTTGCAGAAAAATCTTGCTAAGCCCACACTGCCAGGCATAGGCTTAAGTTTATGATCCATGCCATTTCTCAAGAAGTGTAAGGATTATAACTGCATCTGATTAAAAAGAAAAACTGTGCATCAACAGTACACCATAAAGCAGCATCCTGGGAGGCTCTAAGCAGCTGTAAACTTTGCAAACAGTTGCAGTAGAGGTATGAATCTCAGAGAACAGGATGCAAAATTTCACATTTGCTTAATCACCTTAAAACCTGCAATACCAAGAAACCAGTAGGTAAATTAAAACTACTGTTCTGCGTGTGTTTAACTTATTCTCAAGTAAAATTAAATTATGTGAAAATATCATGTTGATGTTTGAAGATATGAACTCATAATGACATTGCCCTTCACTTGTGTTGCAAAAGTAATTTTCCTAACATGATGAAATGTAAAGTATTCTCCTTTGCTTGTTTCTGTTGTTACATCAGATTTTCCTGCTTAGTGGCCTATAAAGCTTGGCAAATTTAGCAATAGTCTCATTATGTGCAATCATGTAATTTGTTTCATCATGTGGAAGCTGCTATTTGAAGCTATGACTGTTCAATTTGCCTAATTTCAGTTACACTTGCGAAACAACATATTCTGAGTATGGCTTAGGAATCATCTCTGGGCTGAGAGATCTTGGGTTATCTGTAGATCACAGCAGGGCCGAGAATTCCAGGGCCCTCGGGGTTGCAGCTCTGCAGCATCCCTTGCACAGCTTGTATCAATGTATTACGATATGACAAGCATCATATAGTACCATATTTGGGGTGGTTTCTGGATCATATATTGAGTCATAAAAAGCAAATTGTGAACCACTGCCAAAACCATAGCAGGAGAATACTTACCCTGTTTAAAAACAGGCAGTGATGCGCAAGGGGCAATAAGAACACTGTGAACTTTGATTTCTGTTTTCAAAGGTAAAATAAAGTTCCTTTACATATTATACAACATCTATTTCTGCATCTACATTAGTGTTTAGTTCAAAGCAGAAATGTATGTTGTGTTTTGTTGTTGTTGTTTTGGAGTTTGTTTGTTTGTTTGTTTGGGATTTTTTAGACAAGGTTTCCAATTGTTCCTCCTTGCTGCAGGTTGGTTCATGATGCAGAGCAATCTTAGGTAGCACAGGTTGGATTCCTTTCAGGTGAAATAGATGAGGCACTCTGAGAGCAATTGATGTATTCCAGCCGTTAATGGTTTTGAGGCCATGGAACCATTCCAGAGTTCTTCTGAAGTAACTCCACCAGAGACATGTGTAGTGCAAACATCAGGCCCATAATATCAGCTGCTTCCTTCCTATTTGTGTCATTTAGTACAGAATGTTTTAAAAGGATCATCAAAGCAGGGAAGAAACAAATAATTTTTGCAGTGAAAAAGTTTTGTGCATTTTCCACATAAGATAAGGATTTTTGAACTGAGTTGAATCTTCATTTTGTACATTTATATTAACTCATAGGAACATGTAATAACATCCTTGTCCTGAATTATTATGAGGAGTCACTTAAACTGCTTAAAGTCTTCCTTTATTTTTCCTCATCAAGCCATCAAGTAAATGACTTTTTATCCTTTTCTATTTAACACATCATGTTATCACTTCACTGATTTAACTTCTGCGTTTTCTATTTTGAATGTGACAGGAAGCTCCAAAGTATTGGAATAGGGGAAAATTTCATTTAACAGGTCTATTTCAATGTTGGTTTTATCTCATGAATTACAATATCCTGTTGACAAGATGTGTGTTATTTTATTATTGCTGCTGCAGGAAACCAAATATGTTTTGAACTGCCAAGGAAAGGAAAAGTTGTCAGGTGTATTCTCACAATAATCACCAATACTGAGGGATTAAGCTTGAAAGAGTGTGCTCACATAAATTTAAGAACACTTTTAAAATTGCTCCTATAAACTTATATGTGTTTGCATGTAATATTCTAGCTAAGCTCAAACTCCTTGATCTTCTGGGTGACATTGTTTTGTGAAGAATTCTGCACCATAGCTAAGGTTAGATACAATCCTATAGCTTTGCTTTTTGCACCAGAACTTTGTTAGCAGGTTTGGGGTGCAGGGTCTTGCTGCTGTGGAGAAATTAGTATGTGAATTTAGTTCTTATAGAGAGAAAAGATGCCTCCTTTCATATTCTCCAAGGTCTAATATAGGAATAAATGAGAAAACACATGACATACTGAAATGTAAAAAACATCTATAGGATAATTCTTAAAATGTGATGCAGTTCTAAATAGTGCATTGCTTTTGTGTGGGAATAATTCATTATTGTATGCCACTAAATTTAAGAGAAATAACAGTATCTTAAAGATTAATTGAAAGATATACCTATTTTAACCTAATTCACATTTTTTTATATTATTTGTTTTATAAAATTGTCTCAAATATAATTCACTAAAATCAATACTTACATAATTTTACAGTGGCCCTAAACTTCCAGACACCAGGAACACAAATGGAATTGCAAGATGGAAAATTCCTTGACAATGGTGGTTGTGGCTACGTGCTGAAACCTGACTTCTTGAGAGATCTCAATACAACATTTACACCACAAAACGTGGGAGGATGCAGCAAACCAATGTCTCTCTCAATAAGGGTAAGGTTATTTAATTGTTGTTCTGTTCCATAAAAATGGGAAAACAAACATTATGTAGTTCAGATATATTTGTTATCTATTACTGGTTTCTCATTTTATCCCTATTCCTGGTTGTTGGGAAGTTTAATATTGTTTTCTAACAAGTTGATAAACCTCTCATCTAGTATCTACTGCTGCTTGGGTACTTTCCCATCTGTAGTTCACTTATATTTGCTAAAATTATGTAGGTGTTCAGAGCTCATAAGATTTTGTAAAAATGCAGGATTTTTTTCATGGTGTTGTGTACAGAAAAATAGTGTAGCTGACAAAGGGACTGGTCAGTTGTGGTTGTGGAGTCTGAACTCTGAAAACTCAGAAATCAAATGTGCCCTTTTGGTGGTTTGTTTTTTTAAATATTAATACCACATGTATGATTATAATGTTAACTGACAAAGGGAAATGCTTAAAGATATGATAGGAAGCTTTATGATTCTTTTAAGTTTTGTTATCTTCCTATGCATACATAAGAGACTATTTGTCATCTTAGAATGATATAAATAA
The DNA here is from genome assembly GCA_013400415.1 of Scytalopus superciliaris. NCBI lineage: Eukaryota > Metazoa > Chordata > Aves > Passeriformes > Rhinocryptidae > Scytalopus > Scytalopus superciliaris. The sequence continues at coordinate 158,285 of VXBX01003941.1, read as the reverse complement.
GTGTGAAAAGAGGGATGAATTAATAAGCCTTTGAATTGTTTCTGCTTCTCCCAAATTAAAATGTGATTTACTTCCTAAAAATATCAGAAATACATGTCATTTACAAATAATGGGAGAAAACCCCTTTTTTGAGGTCAAGTAGATGTTTTATAATTGTTTACTAGTTAGGAAACCACCTTTTCCCAATGAAAATTTGATATTTCTGATTACACAGTACACTACTTGCATAAATGCCATTTAATTAGCATAGAATTAGTGTATAATTGCTATTTTGTTTCTTTCAGAGAAATAAAGAGTGGAGATAAAACACTAGTTAATAACAATTATAAAACACTTACATAATGCATGCATATAATCAAGAACATTTTAGTGTCCTGACAGTGAGCATACCAATTGTGAGTAGACATTGCTGGATGATTTCAAGCAGCCAGGCAAATACATCAATTATTTTAGCCCTTATTTGTAGAAAGCTGGAATTAATTAAGATGAGCAGAACCCTCCAATTGTAATGGAGGAGGCAGACAAAATCACTGACAATAGGAAGTAAATATCTGAGTATGGAAGAAGCTGGAAAAGAGAAAGACAGCTTTTTAGACTGAGGACACAGACTGAGGTTACAGGCTGGGTAGTGCAGGGTACAGAGAAGCAATGGCATCCCACCAGCGCAGGGACTGTGGGGTACAGGGTCAGCAGAGTCAGCAGCAAAAACCTGGCCATAGTGGTTGAAGACAAAAAAAAAAAAATCAGGAAAATCAGTTTCTGCTGAAAAAGAGTTACCAACTTGATGAGTAGAGAAATTACTTAACAGAAGGCAAAGATATAAAACACCTAGGGGCCAAATATCTCAGAATGACTGAGAATGAATCAATCAATGGAGAAGGGAACAGAAAAATCACACAGGGCCTGATTTTACTGAATTCAATATCCTCCTTAAGCTGATGTGCCACTAATTCCCGTCAACAAGAAGCATACAGTCTTTGCAGCACAAATACAGATATTCAAGGTGTTTCATAAGGAGACTTCTGGGCCCAACATTTTTTATTACTCTCTGTATGTCTGCTTCACCTTGGGTCTCAAAAATTCATTGGATATGGATTTAGGTCTTTCCCCACCCCATTGGGCTGGTGTAGCAATGGGCTAGGAGTGTGATGCAGAACTTGCTCAGCAGGGCTGCATTTTCATCGTGACATTCAGGACATGGCAAGGAACCTCCCCAGGTTCTAAGTGGGCAGGCCATGAGTGATTGCAAAGCTTTCTAGTGAAGGTAGTAGCTATTTTTCAGGAGGAAAGGGGGCAGCATCTGTGCTGGCTAAGCCATGTTCTTCAGTAGTTTAGGGTAGAACTTTTCTTGGAGCAAGGTGTTACAGAAGATACTTAAGCTAAAGGTTGAATTTGCAGGGTTTGATTTTTTGGTGGTTGACCGGGGAATAAGAATCTCTGTCATGAGTTTTGTTGTTTAGTACTGAGACCAGGATCAGGAGTCATATCTTTCACCTAGGCTTGCAGGGTTGTATCTCTGTCTTGATACATTCCATACACTGATTTCTAAAAAGCAGATTATGCACAGGTAGTTATTCTCTCCTAGGTATTCTGAAATATAGGCAGAAAGCAGGCAAAATTGTGACTTTCATAAATCCTTTCTTAGGCTGGGTGCCAGATTATAGGGCAGTCTGAGGCAAAATTTCTAGGTAGCTAACTAAATTAAGGGGAAAAACATCAGGGAGCTAGCTTACTAAATGCAGAGTTTTTGTGTTACCATGCAAGCGAAGGAACACAGGTGAGACAGCCTGCTACAAACCTGTAACACAATGCTGATGTCACATGGGTGTTAAGGCTGGTCCACTAGACACAAGTTAAATTGGAATTCATGAGCTTGTTATGAGAAAATGCAAAAAATCATGAAACTAATTCCTCCAATGCTATTATTTTGCACGTTAACAAAGTACAATTTTTATGTTCAGCTATTGAATAAAAATTTAAACTTGAAAATTATTATTTAAAGCATGGTATCAGATTTTTAGCTTTTTTTGCAATGAGGCTGGTGAAACACTGGCACAGGTTGTTCAGAGAAGTGGTAGGTGTCCTGTCCCTGCAAACATTCAAGGTCAGGTTGGAGGGGCCCTGAACAACCTGATGTGGTTGAAAATATCCCTGTTCATTGCAGGGGGGTTGCACTAGATAATCTTTAAAAGTCTCTTCAAACACAAACCAATATGATTCTATGAAATTATCAAGAAATTAAATGGGAAGCACCATATTCCTAATTTTCCTGTGTTTAATATGTATTTTTAGAAGAGTTTATGGCTGGTATATGCTGCTAATAATAGTTTCTTATGAAACAGTTATTTCTATTATGGCTACTATTTATAGTTAATTCATACAGTTATTTCAATACAGTACAACTTTAATTCTCCAGCTCATCAGTGGTCACCAGTTACCACCCAGCAACCTGTCAAAGACTAACAAAGCTGACCCTTTAGTGCAGATAGAAATCTATGGTGTGCCAGAAGATCAAGCAAAAAAGAAGTCTGGTGTTGTAAAAAGCAATGGTGAGCATCAGTCTGATTCTTTTCACTGTGAATGAAAGACAGTAATATTTTATAGGTAATTACCAGTTTTGCATCCCAAGAGGTTGTTATAAACTTTCAGAAACTTCAATTATTTCTCTGTAGACTAAGATCTTCTGTCACAAAATTTGTACCAATTTGTGCTGTGTGCCATTTCTGTAGGTTGGTAGGTTAAGGAAACACAAATTCCATGTTAGAAGCACTCTCCTAAAGGAAGATAGAATTGTTTTTATGCATTGCTGTCACCCCAGACAGCAGCTCAGCCCCACAGAGCTGCTTGCCCTCTCTCCCCCAGCTGGATGGGGAGAGGGATGGAAGGGCAAAAATGAGAAGCTCTTGGGCTGAGATGAAGACAGTTTAGTAGGTAAGGCAAAAATTGCACATGCAGGCAGAGCAAAACAAAGAATTAATTCCCCACTTCCAATGGCAGGCAGGCATAGAGCCATTTCCAGAAAAACAAGGCTTCATTATGCACTGTGGTTACTTGGGAAGACAGACACTGTAACTCTGAATGTCCTCCTTTTCTCCTTTTCCCCGGCTTTCTTATGCCAAGCATGATGCCACATGGTATGGAATATCACTTTGGTCAGTTGGGGTCAGCTGTCCAGTTCTGTCTCCTCTCAAATTCTTGTGCACCCCCAGCCTGCTCGCTGGGATGGGGTTGGGGTGTGTGTTGCAGTGACAAAGACAGAAGTCCTTGACACTGTTTAAGTCCTGCTCAACAACAGCTCAATTCTTGGTGTGTCATCAACACCATTTTGGTCAAAACCCCAAAACACAGCACCACAGAGGTTGATATGAAGCAAATTAACCCTATCCCAGCCTAAAACAGTACATTAATTGGTAAATATAAAGACTTTTTTCTTTTTTTTTTTTTTTCCAGAAAAAATTTCTGTAGCTCCATCACTTAGCTCACATGAAGTTTCTAGTAGTAGTCTCTTAATTGCTTCACAGATGAAGCGTGTACTCTTTGTAGCTGTCTTGGAGCACTCCCTTATCTTTATCATATAGATCTTGATGGCTCAGACTACAAGTTTCCTGTGATCTCCCTTCTTCTGTACCTGTCTTCTATTTTTCTTTTTTCTTTTTCACAGATGGCTGCTGTTTTAAATCAGTCCCTGAATTTCTTTTCTCTGTATGAACATTGCTCAAGACAAAGCAGCCCCCTTCTGTTCCATATCCTCTTTTTGTATTTCTAGTCAAGTGAACATTTCACTACCTGAATTTATTTTGCTCCCACCTCATTTCCAATACTGTAAAAGGAGAAACTTCAGCAAAAGCATAGTCATATATAGGAACTCTCTGTCTATAGGAAAATTTAAGTGGAGCAGGTGCTCTTAACCTGGCTGTCTCTGTCCCATTTTGTTCTTTTTAAGAGATGACACCAACTTTCTTAGAATGTTGTTTAACAGTATGGTAATTCATGACAAATCCTTAGGAAAGGGCTGGCCTCTGTAGGGTAAACATGTCCCAGGCTGTCTATGTTTGTTTCATTCTCAGAGTTTCCCATTGACAGTTTTAACTCCATAATCTGTACAAAAGATATGATCTATGTAACCCTGTGGTGAGTGGGAGGGTCATCATCAGTTCAAGTGGGCACAGAAAACTAGGGAGGAAGAATGAATCTTTACCAGTTCAGACTAGTGGTAGCAGATACAATAATTCAGTTATTATGTAGAAAAAGTGAAATTGTATTTTAATCCTGTTTTCCTTTCCTCATTAGCTTTGAGCCCTAAATGGAATGAAACCTTCTCTTTTAACATCCAAGTTCCAGAGCTAGCAATGATACGCTTCTGTGTGCAGGATGAGGTCTCTGTGGTTAACAGTGAATTCCTTGGTCAATACACTTTACCTGTGCTGAGCCTGAATACAGGTAATACTTTATGGGAGCCACCTATAACAGCTCAAAAAATCTGCAACATTCCAAGCTTTTATTATTACTGTAGCATTGTGAGAGTCTATTTTCTAAAGGATGGTTGTATAACTCTATGTAAAAATGGCACTCTCTGGTTTTTGAAGGATGCAAATCTCTGAATGTAAATCTGGGATGTTGGAATCAAAATAGTATTAATGACAGTTAATTATTCCTACTGCAGTATTCCATTCTAGCTAGAAACTGCTCAGATGGTATTTTAATTCATTAGAAGTGAGATTAGTCCAAACTCAATGAAGTTTTATGCACTTTCTACTCAGTTAGGTTCAAACAAACCAAATTAAAACAAAACAAACCATGAAAAAACCCTCAGACAACCTATCTGCAACTTTTCAGAGTGGAGAACAAAGAATATAAATTAAGCAAAATATTTATGGTATTTTTCTTGCTAGAGTTTCTTTTATTATAGCAACACAGTTCCTGGAACCATTTGTAATGAATAGACTGCACACAAAGAGCACACACAGAAGTCAGTAGGCCAAGGAGAAAAGTTTATGTAAAATGGCTCTTTGCTACATTTGGTTTCTAAAGCTATTTCTGACAAAACAAACAGCTTTTATTAGTAAAGAAAGATGCGAAGGCAAAACATTGGACCTGGCAATGGGCACTGTGCGGTTTTATTAAGCTTAACTGGATTTTAAATGTGTTTTTTTAGCCTGTGTTCTAAAGTCATAAAGTTCCTTGTGATTCTTAGTTGAGGCTGAGGAGTTATGCAAGAACAAAGACATTACTCTTAGAGCACAGTTGTTTTTCTACAACATAAATTTTTACACTGATAACGTTTTACTTTCCTTTTATTTGTATATTTCCAGATAATGAACCCCCCCCCCAACTCACAATGTCTGAGACAAATATCAGGCACTGATGTTTACATATGCCTGTAAAATCACTGATTTGGGCTCTTTTTCTACATACAGTTTTTCCATGTGGCTTCAGTGTGCCCAGATGTTTAAATACAGTCACAAATGAGGGATTTGTATTTTGGAAAAGTAAGAATATGTAGAGTCTATAGGAAATATTTTTAGTGGAGTAATACAAAATGCTAGGAAATGAGTGTAGGTACAAAAACTATGAATGGTGCCAAACAAATTGCCCCAATCAGCACTTAACACAATGTAAAAAAAAAATTGTAATTTATTAGCAGGATGTGCAAAGGCATAAATAAAATGCTTCTAAGAGGTGAAGTGATAAATAATTTCAAAATTTATTGCAATGCTTACCACTGAGACCTCTAAAAACAGGTCTGGAACAATGGTTTTGCTTGAGATACCCAAGCTCTCTAAGCAGTGAAATGGGAAGATAATGTTCTTACAGAGGGAGTCACATCAGTCTGTAATTCTTAGGGAAGAAATGCCTAAAATGCTGAAGAGGTAGCTAAGATTTAAGTCTTACTCTTCAGAGCTCCCACTGCTTTCATCTGTACTACAGGACTGTTCCTCTTTCCCTAGGATTCATATCCCTGAGGTGTCCCAAAGGGCAAGTTGCTTCCAGAAGCTGAGCAGTGCTTTAGACAGGCAGCGGGACAAAGTTGTGCCATTGCCACCCTCCCCCAGAGTTTCTTCTGAGGGGATTCGAACCTGTGTCCTCACTACCCTCCTTTCCCCTGCAGCACTTTCCCACCTCAGTAACCTACACTAGGGAGGAATTCTTGCAGTCCAGCTGAAGCATAATTTGATTTTTCAGGCAATGATTATTTGGTTATGCACAAAGGGGCTCAGATTGAGAATAATTATCTACTTTGCTGGTTAAAGGCAAGAGGAGGGGGGTCCTCTGTTACAGTGCCTGTCCCGATGAGTCTGCTGTTTATAATACTAGAACAGGACAGGAATCCAGTTATTACTGTTATTATAATGAGATCCAGGAATAGTTAATTATTTAATGCAAATTGGAGTGATTTCAATAAAAAGGGAAGCTTTACTTCTCTCAGGACACTTTGTGGAGTATTTTGTAGGTAAGGGCTTAAATAGAGTCTTCAGAAATTAGTCTTAGTCCCTGCAGTGTATCTCTGCATAGGAAATAAATTGAGTCTTCCATATGTTGTGCGTATGCCCTAAAAATTGATCTAAAATGTCAATTGGCTGGAACCAGCTTTGCTATCTGCTGCCCAGAAGCTGAACCTTAGATACCAGGGGAACCTTCATGTAGTAGGACAGGACAAGAGGACATGGCCTCAGTTTGCACCAAGGGAGGTGCAGGTTGGATATCAGAGAGAACTTCTTCACTGAAAAGCTGGCCAAGCACTGGAATGGGCTGCTCAGGGAGGTGGTGCAATCTAACAACAGACTGGATGTGGCACTTAGGTCTTGTTGACAAGGTGGTGATCAGTCTTAGGTTGGACTTGATCTTAGAGGTCTTTTCCAACTTAAATAATTCTTTATAAAAGAATCAAGAAAACTGCAAACTCAAGTAAATGAGGGTCCCAAAGGCTACACATACATCCAGACAAACCTAAAGAGGGATTTTGAAAACTGCAGTTCAGAACATAGATATTTATTCAAAACAGAGACTGCAGTTATACATACGTAGACAAAACACAGAACATTTTTTAATCAAAAGTGACATTATTTATGAATATCAAATAATGGACATTTAGTCATATAAAGAAATACAGGTTGGGATTTTGAAGAGAAGATTATTTTGCTTTCCAAGTAGGTAAGTTAATTATGTTTGAAGTTGAAAACTACAGCTTCTCCAAATGCTTCAAGAATCAGATGAACACATAGTTTCTGAGATATACCTTGTCTCTGATAACTGGAATTACTCATATGCAAAAGAAGAACCTCAACAGATTTAACATGTCATGGTAGATCTTATACTACTTTTTTCAGCCTCAGATAGACAGTGCTGCAACACTATTGTTCTCTAAGGCACTATCACTGCTGATTCACAAGTTACTTAATTTGCTATCAGAACAATGTGTGCAGCACATAATAATTTGGGGTGTTAAAATGCATGCTTTCCCCATGTTTCAATATCACTGGGCTAAAAGTCTTCAGTCTGGAGTTTTTCATTCTGTGACCAAAAATGCCAGAATTGAAATACTGTGTATGCAGAGGAGAAAACCAGCAGAAATGGTATATAGGTTCTGTAACATTTCAGTATATTTTAAAGAGTTATTTACAGTATCATAAATTATGCCTTATTTGCATAGTAGAACATCATAATATTTGTGTTGGTGGATAAAACACTAATAAAGTGTGATTGTATTTACAGGTTACCGTAACATTCCACTGCTGACCAGAGAGGGGATCAAGCTGGAATCTGCATCGCTGTTTGTCCATGTCTGGTACTATTAATGGTGTTCTGTAGTAGAAACTTTCCTGGGGCATTGCACCCCACCTCAATAAAGCAGCATTACTGGATTTGCAACAACCCAGGGCTCTGATTCCCAGAGTGGCACGTTCTCAATGATTTCATGATGCTAATGGGACTTCCCATGTAAGTGGTATCCTGAATCAGTGATGGTTACTGACATTGGGCCTACCGCAATTATTGAAACACCTACTACAGAAGAAAAATATTCGAGAACATCTAAGGGACCTGAAGGTGCACAAGTCCATGGGACCTGACAAGGGACATCCACAAGTCCCAAGGGAAGTGGCTGAGCACGTGACTAAACCATTATCCGTCATATCTGAGAAGTCATGGCAGGCCAGTGAAATTCCACTGACTGGAAAAGGAGAAACATAATCCACAGTTTTAAAAAGGGAAATTAGGAAGACCCAGGGAACTACAGGTTGGTCAGTCTCAGAAAGACTTGTGGATGTTCTCAGGAGTGTTGGCTGACAAGAATATCAGCATGACCTGGCAGTCTGTAAGGCCAACAGCATCCTGGCTGTACCCAAAGCAAGGTGACCAGCAGGTCGAGGGAGGTGATTTTCTCCATCTACTCTGCTCTCCTGAGACCCCACCTGCAGTGCTGCATCCACCTCTGAGGCCCTCAACACAAGAAAGATATGGACCTGTTGGAGTGAATCCAGAGGAGGCCATGCAGCTGATCAGAGGGTTGAAGCACCTCTGCTGTGCAGACAGGCTGAGAGAGTTGGGGTTGTAGCGATAGGACAAGGGGGGGGATGGCTTTAAACTGAAAGAAAGCAGGGTTAGATTAGATATTAGGAAGAAATTCTTTAGTGTGAGGGTGATGAGGCACTGGACCAGGTTTCCAGAGAAGCTGTGGATACCCCATCCCTGGAAGTGTTCAAGGTCAGGTTGGATGGGGCTTTGAGCAACCTGCTCTAATGAAAGGTGCTCCTGCCCATGACAGGGTTGTTGGAACAAGATGGTCTTTAAGGTGCCTTTCAACCCAAACCATTGTGTGATTCTATGATTCTTTAGAAACTGCATAAATACTGAACCTTTTTATTTTAGATTTTTAACATTCAGGTAATAATGTCATTTTCAGCTAATTTCAAGTTTATGATTAGTTACTGAGTGAGATAATAGTCTAATATATATGATCTGAGAGATCATGCTAATTTTTATGATAGAAACATGTTACATTGACATTTTTATTTATATTGAACAAAATTTCTTACCATTGTATCTTTCCAAGGGAACAGGAAAAATTACACATATAATGTGCCCTTTAAATTTATAATAACAGCAGCTTCTGATTGGGCTATTCCTCTTTAATGGCCACAGTTATTTTGTTGCCTGAAATAATAGTTTTGAGAAAAAAAGTAGCTCTTAAAAAATCATATGCTAATATTGGTACCTTTTCTTAGCTTAGTCTGGAACCGCCTGCTGCTAAAGAAAGACAAAAAAATTCATGGGCTGATTTGTAAAGGGCCATGTTCCTCATAGCAGCAGGGAACTCAGGATACATCCCACTGTGAACTCAGGAAATAGGAAGAACAGTGCTTTGAGGTGAACTAGAAGAATTTTAGAAAAAGCAAGTGTTGATTATGTGATTTAAGATCTACTTCTTGTCTAACCAAGCTATCAGTGTAGGTCTTGCTCATAAGACACAATTTTCCCATCTTCCTTACAGAACTGAAATGTTGTTGACCTACAGGACTGTGGCCACCCAATTAATGGCAGATTTGTTACACAAACATGATTGTTTTCAAAAACTATGTTAAGTTCACAGGTTTCTTCCTTTAATACCAAACAACATGTTTGCAGACACTTGTGACAATATTATATTGTAATGCTTTTTTATTTATTGTTATTTTAATGCTATTTTATTTAATGTTGCTCTAAGATGGAAAATCGGGGCATGTGGTAAACAACCATTAGAAAATGTCACAGGAAATAACACTATTAGAAAATTGCATTATAGTTATAATAAGGAAGCTAAGACAGTAGACTAAGAAGAATCTAAAATCAATATTGAACTGTAAGGTCAGGTAATTTGATAACACTGTAAGCTGGCATCAGTGTGTTTTCTGTGCTTGAATGACAAGGCACTTGATTCCTTACGCAGGTGAGCCTATAATCTTAAAATGTTAGGCATACTGATCTTTGTAGTGATGATATCTATATGCCAGCCAATACCCCTTTTATGTGGTAAATATTTTATAGCTTCCTACAGCTCTGAATATACTCATACTTTTAATATTCAAGCAGAGTTCCTCCACCTCCTCTCACTGAGGAGGAGCTTAATGCAGCAGATTGCCTGGGGAAAATATTCTCAGATAAAAACTGGCCAAGTGACAGATTGAGTTGGTTTGATGGTGAGAAAAACTCCAACCTATTTCATTTTCTAAATAACTAGTCCCTCTTCAGGAGCTTTACACAACTTTACCTTCTGAAGAGTGATTTCTGAGTGTCCTTTGGGTGAAGAAGGCAATTATCTTCACTGCTGGCATTATTATCCCTCTGTTGACCATTTTTCCACCTGGCAGGATGATTGTCAGACCTACCCAGTATATGGTAACTTAAAATTTACAGCAGAGCAGATCACAAATTAGCATGTCTCCTGTGCCTTAGAAATGTGCCCTTGGTCCTGGAAAGGTCTGTACACCTGGTCAGCTGAGTCTGGCAATAATGGACAGTTCATTATGGCTGCTTACATGCCAAATATTTAAAGATGTGCTTAAGTGCTTCCTCAATTTATGTAAAAATGCCTTGAATAACAGAGCCCATAATTAACCTCAGTGAACTCAAAGGAACCACTCATGATCATTATTCAATATGTAAAGATGTATTTTATAGCCCTGAGGTCAATTCAATGCATGTATTGACTTGAATACCTTATGCAGCATAAGAGGTAAGCATATGTGGTAAGACTGGTGAACAAATATCTGTGATATCAAGATCTTAAATAAATATCCCACTGAAAGCTCCCATTCAATATGTTCTATTTATTCATGAATATTTGCTTCTCCCTCCTCCTTTCTTCTCACAAAAGACTAGTTATATCTGCTTCTTGGATGTCAGAATAAAAGAAAAAATGACACCTCTTACTGAAAAATTAACATCCTGCATTGAATGTTACATTATATCAAAAGCTTTTAAGTTCTTTAAAAAAACCCCAACTAGTTATAGATTGCATAAGACTTAATGTGAAATTTGTTGGACATTTGAAATGTGCTGGTACCCACGGAACCATCCCGTGGTTTTTCTGGTGACATCATCACATGCAGTGGGGTCACAGCAGTTGCTGATAAATTACACCATTATCAGCATTGTTTCAACACAGCCAGTGGAATTAATGTGCAAAGAATGAGGCCCTACACTTTGATGTGCACAGAATTCAGTATTTTTACAGTCCAATTTAATATGAAATAACCAAAAATCTTTACTGCTGTCATAAGAATTACCCGCACACTGCTACAAGTCCTTCTTAAACTCCCACTGTCAGGAATCTGTTGCAGGAAGATGGTAGCAATTTTAAGACAATAACCTTATGATTAGAGATGTTAAAATATGTGATCAGCAGATGACTGCACATTCTCAAGGGCAACTGAGACAAAATGTATCGTGGGAAATGGAATAAAGAAACATTAGTGAATAAATAACTGTATTATCTTAGGGAACATTTAAATTATACTATTTCCCAGTGGGTACCACTTTTCTTCATTTAACTGGACACTGCTCAGTTGAATGTTAACAGCTCCCACAAATGTTCCTTTGCTTTTCACAACAAGCTTCAGTACATGGCCTTTGAGCTCCATGACTTTGTCATACACAACCTGAAACAGAAAGAAAAATATAACTTTGTTAATCTACTTGAAAGTCAAATCACTTCCTTCAATATAGCATTCAGGATGATTACAACTTTGTGATAATTGCTTTAAACTTCCATACAGAATTGTAAACTATTAACCATGACCCAAATTCAGTTAACTTAGTGAATTTACCTGAGAAATATATTTGACCTTATCTAGTTTATATAAAAGACATGCTGCCAGCTTAGGTTCATGAAATCTGATTACCACTGGTAATAAATTTGAAAACTTTGTTGTGCAATGCTTGAGCAAAAAAAACCCCAATACAAATAATTTTCCCTGTGAAAACTGAAACTCTAACTTAAGCAGAGCTTTGAACTCAAACATGTGGAAATATCACAACCTGCATCAAGCTCCACAGGTAATTATAAAATGCCTGATTTTGTGGGGGAGAAATTCAGGTGGAGGGCACTCATCATGGACAGTGGCATGAAAACATAAGAGAGGTAATGGTGTAAAAGTGTCAATTATTATAATTATTCAATATCTCTCTATAGCAGATGCTTTGATAAATGGTATTTCTCTTCTGCAAAAATCAGAAAAAGACAGAAAAACAGTTTTGATTTTTATTTGTTATGTATTTCCTAGTAGCACCTTAAAGCAACTTTATACTGCATTTATCTGCATTACGAAGGCATGTCACATCAAGGTACAGTATCTCAGGATGCTTTCCCAATACTGTAGTTATGGTTAAACCTGATGCTACATAACAGAATTAAAAAAAGATCAAGCCAAAGTAAAACCAAAATTCCATCTATCCAAGACTTCTATAAAATTTTCGATGGTGAGAAAAACTCAGAGATCCACACCATAAAAGAGATAAGAATTTTCTGAGAAAACTGTCTATACATTTTACTAATTCAATTGCATAAAAATTTCAGACACTGAGATGCTGGAGTGAGTCCAGAGAAGGATGATGGAGCTGGGGAAGGGTTTGGAGCACATGTCCTGTGCGGAGCAGCTGAGGGAGCTGGAGTTGTTCAGCCTGGAGAAGAGGAGGCTCAGGGGAGACCTTCTCACTCTCTACAACCACCTGAAAGAAGGGTGTAGCAAAGTGGGGGTCGGTCTCTTCTCCCAGGTGCAAGTGACATGATAAGAGCAAATGGCCTCAAGTTGTGGCAGGGATGGTTTAGACTGGATATCAGGGAAAATTTATTCATGGAAATGATTGTGAATCATGGGAACAAACTGCCTGGGGAAGTGATGGAGTCACTATCCCTGGAAGTGTTCAGAAAATGTGTGGATGTGGCCCTTGAGGGCATGGTTTAATAGTGAACATGGTGGTGGTGCTAAGGTGACAGCTGGACTTGACGATCTTAAAGGTCTTTTTCGACCTTACTGATTCTATGATTCTAATGCCAATAACTTCATGAATGATTCTGGGTTCTAACTATATCCAATTGAGTCTATTATAAAAATGCTGGCATTTTTTAATGGAACCATCAAGTATTAAACATGACAGAATGCTCAACCCACTCAGTAGAAGTTGTATATGTGGAACACCTCTGAGATTGAACCCAGTTTAGCAAATGGAATTTACTAAATTTAGATGTTTCCGCTACTCCAGAAGTGCTGTTCAAACTTCTCAAAATAAATGAGACAGTTGTTAAGTATCTCTTTAGAAAAGTACTAAGGCATATAGTTTTTGAAGTATCTTTTAAATTACCTTAATACTGTGAGAATGCACTGAGGTTAAGTATGAAATGTTAATGGTGTATTTTTTGAATTTAAAAAAACCCCAACCCAATCTGGAGTGATAGGCTCACAAGAATAAGCTGCACTTGAAACAGATTCCCAGTCTCTGCATTAATCAAAAACTGCTGAGTGAACTGCATGTGGGCTGATAAAATGTGAAAGAATGCTCTCAGCTAGTTCAGGCCTTGAAAGGTAAGCTTTGTTAACAGAAGTACATTCAATCTAAAATTTGCATGGCTGGAAATGTTTTTGCTATTTTAGTTGCAATGGAAGAGCACTTTAAATTTTAATCTCTCTGTGCAGCTTAAAAAGCAAATGCAATGACATTCTGTCACTTCTGGAGAATGGGAAACTGAAACCGCCTAAAAGGTGATTGCAGAACAACCTTCTTGGATTTTCCGTGCGATCCAAGCACAGGCTGTACCTATGGCACTGCCAAGGAAAAGAAAAGTCAGCCCATGCCCCCTCTAGCTTGGATCAATGTGGACTGAACTGCATCTCTACTTCTAGGGAGCAAAAATGGTCATGGGAGATGTCTTGCAGGCAGGGACAGAGCTTATACAGGCTCATCCCCAGCAGTGTTCCTCACACTGAGTGGCAGCAGAAAGGTAACCTGAGGATCACAAGTGGATCCAGGAGGCACAAAACTGTTGGTTCTCCCACCCAACCCAAGTTGGCTTCAGCTGCCTGTGTAACCACAGAGTGATTTTATCTGCTCTGCAAGCTGGAGGGATTTCACAGGGAGCACAGAACAGACAGGACACCAGGCAGCAAACACTGACTAACAGGACACTGAGCCCTCTGGTTTAGAGGCATAATTGGTGCTGTGGGGATGAACATTCACTGCCACTGGTTGTGGGGGAAAAAAAAATAAATCTGTTCCACTCTCTCTTTTTAACTGGCTTTTACTAGAATGATCTTACCAGGGCAACATTTCCTTTTCCATTTAGAAACCTCTGGAAATCATGGTTTGGAATGGCTGTCATGAAAGCAGCACCTGGTTCTTTTCGGTTTTGAAGTTTACTGTGCCTATTTTGCCAAGTTGTATATGAATTAAAAATTCCAGCTTCTCTGTCCCCCAGCTGCCTTTCCCCACCAAAATAAAACTGAAATGATGAAGAAAATCTGAAAAGCAAGGGCAGCCACAGTAAGCAATAATATAATTTAGAATAAGTGTATGATCTCACACTGAAGCATTGCTAATGTTACCAAAGAAAGCTGCATCGTTTCTTTGTCAATATATAAAAGATGCCTGCTGCTTTAAATCAAGAAAAAATATACATGTAAGCTGTAAAAGCTAAGAAATCTTCATTAGAACAGGTGTGAACCAGGGTAATGAGCAACTTTTAATTTCTGGCCAAAAAGAGACTTTAAGCTTTGAGCAATGACAGACCTTTACAGTGTAGGGTGGGTGGTTTTCAAATGATCCCAGTAAACTGTTTCTAAAATGGTAATGCAAATTCAGCTGGAGCAAGGTATATATCATCAGGATGTAGTGACAGAAGAAAGGTCTGGAGACAGCTGAATTAGTATGTGGGTAAAAATAATGCCACCTGCCAGGACTTTGTATCACAACAGTTAAATCCTGAAATGATTGTGCAGTAGACTATTTGCCTGTCATTTATACAGCTGGATCAGATTAAGGTGAGTTATACATGTCCATGCAGTAAATCAGTGGGACAGTTAGGGCTGGAATTCAGTGATTCCTGGCTCCAAAAAGAGAAGCACTGTTGACCTACAGGAGTCTAATGACATTTTAATCAAAAATGCGGGACAGTTGCTTCTCCTTAGGTAGCCATGGCACAGTTCCTAGATTTTGTAATTAATCCAAATTAGCCTGGATGTGTGGTGCTGGAGGGAGCGGCTGTAGCTCCTGGTGCAGTTCCCCTCCTCCCTCTCCACCAGACTTACTGGGGCTGTTCAGGCTGCTCCAAGCCAGCCCCCCCTCAGCTCCAACAGACTGCTATGGCCCAGGTCTATGTGCTCACATCCGGCTGTGCCCAAAGAGCAGGACAGAGACAGTGCCCTCTTGTTATGGGAACGCACACTCTGCTCTGCCTTGGAGTTTTGCTCATTCCATGTCTGAGCTTACAGGCAGGCGCTCAGGAGAGGACAATGGAGACCTTGAAGCATTTTTTAGGGCAAAAGTCACACAGACCTCACTGCAGCTGGCTCTGGTCATCGTAGCTTTTCTCAGCAAGAGTTTAAAGTTAAGTAATTCAGGTTTATTTTCAATTTTCGTTTTTTAAACTTATTTTCACTAAACTACTCTGAAACCTCTTGAGTAACTTATTTTTTCCTAACAGTGGTCTATAATAGGTACGCTATTCATTTTCTCTTTGCATTGCATTCTATTATTTTGTGTTCCTACTCTTTTCCTCAACCACCATTTTTTAATGCCATGTTATACCAGTGTGAATGCCACAAATTCCAAAATCCAAATAAAGGAACAAAAGGATAAAAGGAGTGCTTGTTAAAAGCAGCTCCAAAACATTTGGCGTAGCTCATTTTATTGTCAGCCCTCCTGGACTTTCACATCTTTGCTCTCACACATGAGTAAAAATCAAATGTAAAAAGCACTTTTGCAAGGTTGATAATTTGCTGTAGGCAGTCCTACGCAATAGAAGCACAAAACTAAAATAAAAAATACCCAAGAGAAGAACATTTCAGATTTTTCTCAGTCTCAAAGAAAGAAATTAATATACAGCTTCCTTCCAGCCACTTGGCTTTAATAAAAACTTATGAACTCATAAAAAAGGCTAGTACATTTCTGTACACAGTGTTTTGGACAGTAATTAACTTAAAAGACAGCTGACTTATATTTTTAGTAATTTTCCTTCCCTGGGGCAGCTTCTGCCTCAGTCTACCAGCCTGCATACAGAATGACATCACATATGGAAGAACAGAGCTGCTAACAGCACAGGCATTGGGTTTGAAATGTCCAAGTTCAATGGAACCATATGTCGCCACTGCGATTAGCAGTTCCTGGTGAAAAAGATTGCGCATCTGTGAAGAAGGCTCTAAATTTTGATTAAGGATACTCAAGTTTTCATGGAATTTCTTTTAACTCCTTAACCATAACTAAATCTCCTCTCTGTGATTACTGTCTGACTGCAGACAGGATTTTGGATTTTCTTGCATTCAAATTGATCTAATAATAACTTGAAAGATAATTGTCTTCCTGTGTTGCTGGTTTGTTCTTATCTGTAGTCCATCTTGGATACTTTACAATGAATGTTATGATATATCATATTATATTTCTTTGCTTTAAATACCCTTCAAATGTAAAGGAACTTTTATAGGCAGGTTAATTAGACTCATTCCACTCTCTTTGATTGCAGAGGAAGAAAGAAATAACAAAAAAATAAAGCCTAGATCCTTGTTATTCCACTCCAGTACCACAGGGAGGGAAATTTGTCTCAGCTGAGAGCAGCAATACTACTCAAGGAGTAGTATTCTACTTCTTACAGAAGTGCTGGAAGTCATCAGTGTAAGTAGGTAACTTTTGTAATCGAATAGATGTGGGAAAAGAGAAATATTAAAACTCCAGGATTGGGAAACTAGGAGATAAGGACTCAGACTCTGCTGACTAACCTAAGTTCATCATATCTTATCTGTGAAACAGGGTGGAGTGCTAATATTTTCCATGCGTTCTGCTTTATAGCCTGCTGAAAGAGCATTTGTAAATTGCTTTGAGATCTTTAGGAGATTTATTATATGTAATAATTGTAATCTCCAATCCCACCTACTGTTTCAATCTCATCTGGCCTTACAAATGAACACAGTTTATGCCACTTCCCATTCTGTCATAAATATTTCTCCATACAAACATTTCCTTTCACCCCAGATGCTTGAGCACTTCAGAGTGTGTGAATTAATCATATATAGCTGTGAACTGCTAGCATTTTGACATAAAAAACCCCCTGGCTATTTATTCTTGTGTTATCACTTAGGACAGTGACAACCAATTTTCAAATGAGGATTTGAATAACAACATCCATTCAATTAGTACTTTTCATGCTATTGTACAAACCTGCATGCAAAACTGACTAGGTTATGATGCCATGGTGCTTGGTCTCATTTGGCTAACATATAATTGTGGTTATGGTGTAAGATGGAGCCCTGTGAAAAGTCCAACTGCTTTCCTGAAGACAGAGACATAAAAGAGACTGTAGCACTTCTGAAAAAGACACACATCCCATGGCTGTGCCCACTTGTGGTTCAGCTCATTATACATTCCTCCCTTTTGATCATCCTCATTGCAGCAGCTCTAAATGCAGTATTGTTATTTTATTTCAAGATTGGGCAAAGAAAATCAAACAAGTTGCACCAGTGCAGGCTGGGGTCTGACCTGCTGGGAAGCAGCTCTGCAGAGAAGGACCCGGGGGTTGTGGTGGACAACAAGCTGTCTGTGAGCCAGTAGTGTGCCCTGGTGGCCAAGAAGGCCAATGGTATCCTGTGGTGCATTAGGAAGAGCATTACCAGTGAGCCAGTGCCCCTCTACCCAGCCCTGGTGAGGGCAAATCTGGAGTGCTGTGTCCACTTCTGGGCTCTCTGGCTCAAGAAGAACAAGGAACTACTTGTTTGAGTCCAGTGAAAGACTATGGAGATGATGAGGGGTCTGGAGCATCTCTGTTTTGAGGAAAGGCTGAGGGATCTGGGCCTGTTCAGTCTTGAGAGGAGACATCTGAGAGCGGACCTCATCAAAGTCTGTCTGTATCTGAAGGGCAAAGATCAGAGGATAGACCAGGCTCTGCTCGGAGGTGCTGAGCAATAGGACAGTCAGTGGGCAGAAAGTGATACACAGAAAATTCCACCTGAACAGGAGGAAGAACTTCTTTACTGTGAGGGTGACTGCAAAGGGGCACATTGCTCAGAGAGGTTGTGGAGTCTCCCTCACTGGATATATTCAAGAACTGCCTGGATGCAATCCTGTGCCATGTGCTTTAGGATGACCCTATTTGAGGAGGGGATGCTGGACCAGATGACCCACTGTGGTCCCTTCCAACCTGACCCAGTCTGTGATTCTGTGAAATAAAAAATGGTGGAAGAAAGTGAATGGTACTCACAATTTCATTGTAAGTAGGGTCCGAGCTTTTTGGAGCAGTTCTTGTTTTCCTTTGACTGACCTCATAAGGATCTGGCAAAAGATAAAATTCAGCATGTGCACTTGGGGCAGAGCCATCTGGGAGTTGCTGAAAAACAAAAAGGTCATAAATATGAATGCCCATGTTCTAGCAAAGAAAACAAATAAAACGTACCAAATGAAACTGGACTTTCGGCAGACATAGAAACACGTTACATTCTCAGTCTTCTCTTGGCTAAATTGGAGAGCTAGTGCAGTAAATAACAGGAATTATTAGAATTCAGCTTAAAATTGAATCAATAATAGAAATTAAATAATACAAGGACAAGGTAAAATTGCCTATCTTTAATATTTTACATTCTGATGGAAAAACCCTTAAGCCTCAGTCTACTTTAACTCAGCTTAATCTGATACAAAGTCTAGCCCTTCCACTTTCCAGAGCAATGCATTGCCAGGGAAACTGGATTTCAGCCACTAAGCTGCTATTGATTTTAACCCCTGAGTATCAGCACTGATGTTGGAGAGAACTGATTGTTTCTAAGGATGTTTCATAGAACATATTACCATAGAAGAGCCAGGAGCAGTTCCTGCAGCAATATGGGCAGAACAGGATGCTTATAATAACAGTCCTTCCAATCTTGCCCATCACACAGCTGCAATCTGTCTTTAATTTTCCAGTTCAGGTTACTGAACAGTATTCCAGATATTCCATCTTATGGTAGCTACTCAAGAGCAGAGCCAATCTATTAACCAGGCTCAGTCATAAGCCAGTGATGGTGGGTGGAGAGTTTTTTGATAACTTCTGAAGAGCTGTAAGGTTATTCCTAAAACAACATTACAATTACTCAGAAAACACATTGGTATTACTTGAGGCCTCAAAAGAACACACAAGAAACATAATAATGAAAAAACTATGGAGCAGTTATTTTGCCAGCACATGGCACTTCCTTTATAATTAAGCACAAACCCTTGTGTTGGTTACACAGTATACAATGAGAAAGCACAAAACGGGGCATATCAAAATATCAGTAATTTTCATTGTATAATCAGCATTTTAAGCATCAGGATGTAAATAAGAATGCAGGTTAAAGAAAGATCTTAAAACATTTGCAACAAACGAACCCGGAGTATTATACAGGTGCTTGCATTTATATTTCCTATTGTAATTTTACACCTGGCTGACAGTGAAGTAATTTCTCAGATTTTGACTATTCACAGTACGTGTCTGGAAATGTGGGGCTTTCTACAGGCATTATCAACAACATATCCCTGTGATAAGAGAAACTACTGTCTCCTAGCAATACATAATTTCTCTATTGGGAAGAAAAACAGTGCTTGTGTGTGAGCAACCAGTGCTTGCACAACAAACCTCTGGGTTTTGTTACCTGAAATGATCCTTCAAGGCAAACGATGTGGTGAATTGCAAAGCTTACTACTGCTATCATTAACACTACACAACATCAAAGGATGCACTACTCAAATCATTACATATTGTCAGCACCACGTGAGTGATTAATATTGCTATTGCTAAGCCCCCCAAAGTACATCTGATTTAAAATACACATGGGATTTAGATAGATGGGTTTCAATAGCCAACATAAGAAAGCATTAAAGGGCAATGAAAGTAACGAGTATTTCCCTAGGAGAGAGTACCTCATTGCTAATGCAGGATTTACAACTTACACAGTCCATTCGAAAGCCCATCTCTGTTGATCTAGGACAGTACTAAAACTTCAGTCGAGGATTACAAGTAACAGTAAATTGAACATCTCTTAAAAATCAGGAAGGAGAAAGAAATGTAGCCTTAAATACCAGTCCAAGCAACCAGGATTGTAACTGTAATCAAGCTCTCAGCGAACACGCAAACATCACAGTAACTTGAACGTCAATTGATTTTAGTTGTTTCAGACAAAGAAGGGAATTTTGTTAAATATAAATAAATAAATAAATATAAAAGCATTATTCTTGACTAAGACCTTATCAATACAATTGTTGAGGGCCACCACAATGATCTTCATTATCTGCAGCATGAAAATACAGCATAAGGAAGATCCATAAAATGTCAGGCTTTATAAATCATCCCACCAGTGCATTGCCTAACCAGGGACCATGTCAGGGTTGATTCTGAAAGCCTGAGGTCAGCAGCAGCTGCAAAGGGCACCAGGCTGAGGAGCCCAGGTGGAAGGTAACAGACTGCAAAGGTAATGTGGCTGCATCCCTCCTGCCCTGCTCCCTTTGTGCTGCCCAGATAAGGCAGGGTGTAACCACAAGTGCTGTGCCCCACTGCACACCTCCAGACAGCCAAGGCACAGGTCATGGCAGTACTGTTTGAATTGCAAACAGGCTCAGCCTGACATTCACCTGCCAGGGAAAAAAACCCAAGTTGATTGCCATGAGATTGTTCAGCAGGACCTAGGTATCCAGAAGTGGGTGTGATGAATTGAAAAGAAGTCAGATACAATTGTCACTATGCCTTTGAGTTGCTCTCTGGCATATTACCTACCCTTCAGCCAACTAACCCTCCTCTGTACTTGACTTCTCCCCAAATCTAAAGGTGGGACTTTGCAGCAGTGCTTTGGCCATATGAAACATGGACAGAAAACTGCTTCTTCACTTCTTTGAATGTAGCTAAATACATATTGAAAGAGGAAAGTGGGAGGAGGGGGTCAAGAGAGAAAATTAAAAAAGAGAATATTTTAGCAATTCAGAGAGAAAACTCAAGGTAGAGTAGTTGCTCTGGGATATTTCAGAACTAAAGTCACTTTTCATGAATAGGAGCAATCAGCAGCTAGACTGTTAGAGGCAATTTGAACTGCAGCCACCTGAATCCCAACTAGAGATCTTAGTTCTGGTTGGTGGGCATTGGCTTTTTTCACCTCCCCTGCTATACAGGTGACGCTTTCCCATTTCATCTTCCCTTTTGGAGAAGAGGCCAACAGGTCACTCCAACAGCTGTCCCAATTCTCCATTGCAGTGGCACTGTTATACCATCAAACAATCAAAAAGCTTCAGCTGAACACTCTTCCAGCCCGATCATATCTTTCACTTCTCAGCTGCCCTCCTCTGACTCTTGATATGACACAACACATCTAATTATGGGCTCCAACTGCTGAAAAGGTCGTGTCCCACCACACACTAATAATTCAAAATTACAGATTAAGGGCAGTTATAATCCAGCCATGGCCTTACAAGAGCTCATCTGGTGAGTCTATGCTGGTTTATCTTTAGACTGGCAGAAGAGTTGATTGTTTTTCTTGTGAAGAGCAAGCATAGCATTTCTTGAGACAAGACTTGCGATGGAAGGAGCTGTACTTTACTAGACACTCCCTGCCAGGGACAAGGAGTGATCATCACAGTTTGACAGTCATAGTGTAAAAACAAAAGTGGGAATAACATGGCAGAAATATCTGTTTAAATATTAAGTGGGCGAGATTTGAAGTTTGATTAAGACAACTGACATAGCAGGCAAAAAAAAACTCCAAGGTTTTGGCAAGCTAATTCTTTCCCAGGTTTCATATATGAGTTGAGCATTGAATTAAAGACGAGAAGAAAACCACAGAAAACATCAGAAATATTTCTTTTATTAAAGATTATGTCTCCAATTACATTTAGTGAACAAACTCCTTGGATTGTCCTTTCACTTCTAAGTCAGATTGCATTGGCACATTTATAAATTTAGGTAAACATGAGGAATACTTGACCTAAATCACAGAATGAGTCAGGTTGGAAGGGACCATAGTGGGTCATCTGCTTCAACTTCCTGCCCAAGGAGGGTCATCCCAGAGCACACAGTAAAGGATTCTGGAGTATGTTCAGTGAGGGAGACTCCACACCCTCTCTGGGCAACCTGTCCCAGTGTGCAGTCACTGCACAGTAAGGAAGTTCTTCCTCCTGTTCAGGTAGAACTTCTTCCTTTGCACCAAAGAGAATTTGTCCTGGTGAGTCCATTATAAACACAGACTAAGATTTCTAGCAGGCTTATGAGTAATTCTGAAATCCAGTAAAACCCATTTTTATTATTATTAAAGGATAATTTATATATATAAGTACTACTTTCTGTCCATAGTTTGGGCCAGAAAGAAAATCAAAGGGTACCTTGGGAATGCCATTTTGCACTTTACTCTACAAAACCTTTATAGCTTGAATGCATTTGTGATCAAACAAACAGAACCCCTCCAAAGTTTTAGATTGAATTCTATTTATGTTTAATTCTGTAGTCATTTCATTAATTCAAAGCTAAAGGATTTTTACTTCCTTCAGAAGAAGCTAATCCCAATTTAAATTACTGTCTTAAATCTTTGATTATGTATGCTTGCAAATAAATCCAAGCTATAAAAATCTGTAAGGCTGAAAAGGTATAAAATTAAACTCCCAACAGAAATGATACCACTGATATACCTGTGGGCACATTAACCACAAAAAAATCACTAATTTTGATCTGCCAATAAAAAAAAATTAAATTTGGAAGCTGACTCCCTGTGCTTTCTTCAAATACAACCAAGTGATGATGGAAGGATTTTCTCAGAGGATGACCATCCTACCTGACCTTGGTAATTCCAGATGTTTTTAAGGAACTTAGTTACAACTGCCCTTACATAGATTTAAAAAAGCAGTATTTTTTCTTCTAAAGTCAGACAGAAGGTGATAGAAATATCTAAGAATGAATGGGAGTGAGGGAGAGGAAATAATAGTCTGGAATTCTTTCCACATCTCTAGTTCCATACTGAGAACCTAATACAGACCTGTATCTGTTATGACTATGTTTCATTTTTCTCTCCAATTTTATTTTCCAAAACCCAGAAAGTTGATATTTACTTACAGAAACCCACAGAGATAAGTTATATCCTATATAATTTAATTTTACATATAGTAGTTGCAGTTGGGAAATAATGGATTAAATTCAATTAATTTTCCCCTAAGAATTATATCATCCTAATGGCTTTTCTCCCTTAATCATTATTAATCACCCACAACTCTTCCAAAAGAAGAATTCTTTGTTAGCATTACGATAGGCCTAACCACTTCAAAATTTGCCATACATTAAACTATTTAGTGATTTAGCAGTAAATGAATACTGGGCCATACTCACCTGAAATTTAAGGAAAGTTTTATGATTTTTACAACATATATTTAATGACAATTTATTGTAAAATGTTTTAAAACTCATGTCTTTGTGACATACAATTTTCTTTTTAGTTGACTTTTGCCTCACATTTAAATCATGCCATCAGTTTCTGTTAGTGTTAGACATGCAGATCACCTTTTGTCCTAGAGTGAAACAGATTGATGGCTCCTGAACATTTGATAGTTCCAGCTGCTGTTCTCTTTCCCCCATTTTTCATTTTCAACCATCTTGATGGTAAAAAATAATGATCAAAGGTTATTTGTATTAACTAATGCCACCTTTTCTCCTCTATAGATAACTTCCTTTCTTCCCCCAAAAATTAATTGCCTGGACATTTTCAAATCTCAGTTGCTTTCTTCCTTCTCTTCAATGAAAAAAAACCCCAGATATCCAGGTTTCAGAAATGCTCCCATTTCAGCTACTGCCCCCAAAATGAAAATAATTCACTTTGACCAGTAGTTCTGTTTTCCTATCCTTTACCTTCATCTCGTGTTCTTACATACACTGCTATAGGAATTTATTTACATAGGGAAGTGAAATATTCCTTAATGTTTAATATAAAGATTTCTTTAATTATTAAAAGTCATATCACTAGAGTAAGTGGTTAGAAAAAGCCCTCACAGCTACAAAGCAAAATGTCTATATATGAAGTGTAGACATTAGGTGGATTTGATTATTATCCAATAAAGGAGGATTACAAAAAAATCCAGGGAAGACATCAGTCTTGCACTGCAGTAACCATTATAAATTACTATGTGCCTCTAGACTAAATTAAAATTAGTAGGAAATGTGGCAAAGCCACTACTGCTGCTACATTTTCTCGGAGTCCCTGTGTAACTTAGAAGAGAAAGGCTAAATCCTGTCTTTCAAAGCTGCAGCTTAATTAGCAAATGCAGCATCTGACTTAGGAAAAGAGAACATCCTCTGGGCTCCTTCTAAACTTAGAGAGCTGAGAAATTGGTATTACAAAGAAAAAGGTTCCTTTAAAAACAGATTACTAGGATATATAAACCTTCAGGACAAACAGGATTGCTGTGTGAACAGGTGGTTGTGTTGTTACTTCATAAATCCTAAAGTGGGACCAAAGATCCTCCCTTGTTTCTCCTTTGAGTTCTGCATATCCCAAAGTACTGAACACCTCTATTCCACTCTGCTACTAAGCTTTTCATTTTCCTCTCACAAAATATCTTCAAATTGCTTTAAAGAAAATTAAAAATAAAATCACATTCGCAGTAATTAAATAATAATTACAAAAGAAGATAATCCACTCTATCATTGTGGTGTACCCTGCACTCTCTGCTATTGGCAAGACAAACCACAAAAGCAACTGGTCAAAAGTGACTGCACAAATAAGACATTTTTTTCCCAAGTGCTTTTTGCACTTAAAATTTGAAATATGCTGAACTGCTTCTCTGCAAGATCAGATCCATTGTATTACATTTTCTGATCCAATTTTTTTTCCCCACTTCCCTGTGAGCAGCCTCATTCCTGTTCCTAAGTTCTTTCCTTTCTCATGCATGCATGTGGATATGTGTATAAAGAAAGAAGACACACTGTGACAGAGGTCACTGACATGGAGGTCAGTGGCAAGGCAACCAAAAAATAAATTAGGTTTATCTCAATTCAATGCAGGGATATAAAAAGGTAAGCTGGTTTCAGAACAACATATGTTTTGTTGTCAGGAAAGCTCTGGAAAGTCTTTTTTGAGCAGGAATTTTCTACCTTTCAGAAACCTGGCAGTGTCAGTAGAGTGAGACTCCAGATGGCTTTGTCATTTACTATGATAAAAATGCAGAGATGCTCTATCCATGTTATTGATTTGAATATCCAAATATAGCAGCTTATGTCCAGTACCTTCAGCATCCTCATCAACCCACCTGTCGTAGAGCAGCCAGAACTCATGAGGAACAGCTGCATTCCTGACAGGGAGAACTGTGCTGGCAAAGGTAGGGTCTAGAGCTGTCTTGAGCCACAAAATCTCTAAAGAGCAACCGAACAACCAGTGCTCTCCAAGATCACTGAGAGGGTGGGAAAGCATCTCAGCTAACACCCTGCAAGGAACACACCAGTCCTGCGCAAAATGTCACAGTGCTGACCTGTCCTGGTGTGTATGTAAGTGCCCGGTGAAGTATGAGCTGGTCTCTGTAATGCTATTGAGGAAGGAGGCCAGGAAGAGATTCAGCCTTTCATATTGTGGTTATCTCCTGGCTTGCCTTGGTTACATTGCCCACATGTTGGTGTCGGGACACATGTGAGACACATAAGATGCTTGAGATATCTGCATAATGTGCACGCCAGACATGACACAGGACTTACCTGGGCCCTTCTCTTCTGCAGAGGCAGCTGGAGACCAGATGGGACATGTTTGGTCATCTCCTATGCACTCAGGAAAACGAACTGGCATTTAAGTTTCCACTTATCAAGTGAGAGCTTAGTCATCTAGATGAAGATGTAGTTTCTAAAATACTGCTGCCTCATGTCACCACAGATGACAGAAGGTGTGTAAACAAGACATGGGAGAAGGGACCATTCTGGAGTGCTCACTGGAGGTCAAGCAAAATAATGCATGGTATTTGAAACAGCCATGATCAGGCAACTAATCCATCACAACGTGATGGAAATGTGATTCCATCACATCACGTGTGTAAGCACCTTAGTCTCAAACTGATTCTCACCCCAATTAGGCCAAGGAACAGAGACAGTGGGATTTTCAAAGTTAACAAGAATTATTTGTTAAATATTTAATAAAACCTTGTTTCTTAAGGAGAAAAACAGTTCTGGGAAACAGCCTGGATCCTGAAAGGCTCAGGGCTTTCTAAAAACAATGTAAAATGTTTCTGATCTGCTTCGGTCATCTAAGAGGAAAGCCTATCTAACTCTGCTTAAGGAAATAAAAGGAAAGCTAGCCCGTGATACCCAGAAGGTCACAGGGCTTTCTCTCCCAAGCCTTTATTTCTATAGAGCTCTGAAACCAGAAAGGTGAAGAAATGCACTGAGCCATATCCCTGATGCCACGTTTAAAAGGAATAATTTCTTATTTTGATGATTAGAAAGACTATGTATCAGGACAGACAATTCCAAATGAAATGGAGAAGAGTCCATACAACTACAGGACTGTGACTGTCATGTTAAACAGACTCTTGCCTTTTACAGACCATTGGCAGGAGCGGACAAGGAGGGCTGGAGTTTAGCTCCAGCAAGCAATGACACAGCTTTATGTGTGTTTATTACTGTTTCTGAGCAAACAACATAGAAAAAGATGTCTCAGAATAGTTTGTGTCCATACCCAGCCCACTCAGAGCCAATTCTGTCTCTGAACTCTGACAAACCTCTGGCCCTTCATTGATGCTCAGGACTAGATTACTGGGTGCTCACATAGCTCCATGTGGGCATTAAAACAGTTGCTAAGGTTGTAAAAATAATATAAACCAGGTGATTGTAAACCAGAGTGCAAATGTATTAAGTAGATGTACAACTCCCAGTAAAAGATTTGAGCAAGATTTACATATTTGGAGTTTTATTCTGTAAGAGGTAACGAGACCTTCTAGATTCTTGAACCACATGCTGTATTACTATCTTTAAGTCCACTTAAAAAAAAACTCCACCTTTTTTTTGTGCATAGATGAAAGAAATCAAGGTTCAGTCACACTTTAAAATATTATTATTATTATGTGGATAAGCAGTGTTGATGCAGGGTGTATAATGCAGAGAGCAGATTTCATGAACATGTCTCTGGTGGTTTTATTTCAGAATTATCACCAAACCCATAAAGAAACTAAATTCCATTGCTTTCAACCCTATATTACTGTGCTTGCAACACTTAATTTTCCAATTACTCTTTAGTCACAGAGTCTATGACACTGGTTGAGATAAGACTGATCTACTTTGACCCTTAGAAACATAGATCCCAGAATTTCTTTCTTTTGAATAAAGTACAGAGGAGAACAAGTACTTAAGACAAATCCCCATTTCACTTTCCCATTGAAAACACTCAGGATTAAAAGCATTGCTGCCTATTAGAGGGCATGAAAGAAAATTAGGTTTTGAGAAAAGAAACAGAAGCAAATGCTATTGTTCTGTTTCTATCTTTTTGTCACACATATATTCTTTTCCCTCCTTGCCTAGGCCCAGATAGTAGGTGAATATAAAAATGCACAAAGAAACAGTGAGACTGTTACTTGTGTCTTCATCCTGCACTGTTTTTCTTCTCAATTTCTTAATTAGTTACAAAAGTCTGTATATACCCAATCCAGACTTTTTACTCTCTCAAACTGCACACTGCTCCCTCCACTTCTCTTCCAAATTTTCTAGAGCTTGCCATCTCCCTTTGTAACAAAGCATTTCATTATATGAGGCATGCAATTTCTACTCCTTAATTAGCTCTCATTACTTCTACTTACACTTTTGCTCAAAGTCCTAAATAATTCCTCTTGAACCTTGCCGCCTTCTCCCTTAAATATTTGCACAATTGACTTGTGTCCTTGTTAGTCTGTTCTTAACTAAGTTATATTTCAGTAACAATAAATCACTCCTGAAGAATCAATCACTCCCAAGTAACCCTACTGAGAACTGTTCTTTGAACTTGTATTCTAGTTAAAAAAAACATCCTGAGAGAAATATGTTACTATCAAAGCCTTATAAAGATGAACTACTTTCTTTCTGCACCACGACATCAGGATCTGGCCTTTCTCATTGGCATCTCAGAGCAATCTCATGTCTCACCATTTGCTTGTTTTATCTTCATGTTACTGTGGGATATAGATCTCTACCTCCCTGAGGAAATACTTTTCATTTGTCCAAGCTGGTTGTAGTGTTCTGGAAATTACTTTCCTTCTCTTGATCTTGCTCTGTCTCCACTATTATTTTTAATGTCTTCTTCATTTGCAACCAGTGGCAAATTTAATTTGTGTTCACTTTCATCTCCCAGATCACTCATATTATTAAACAGGGCTCACTGTTTGTTGTTATTTGTTGTTTTTTTTTCCTTATTCAACACATATCAACTATGTAAGGAATTACTTATTTAAAAATAAGCAGTTAGAATTTAGAGCTGAGGCAGTATTGTGACTGTGACAGATTAAAAGGTTTAACAAGAAATAATAACACAACTTTCTGTACAACATATTTGTCAAACACCTTTCATAACAAATATGTTCGAATCCAGCAGTAATCCCTGTGCCACAAGAACAGACCTCATTTCTTTCCAATTTAAACTACTGCTGAGTAGTAGCAACCTTTGTTTAGAGGTGTTCAGCTAATTTTCAGTCCAAAAGAGAACATAGTCTATCTAAGCTAATTTCCTTTCATTTAAAAAGTAAAAGCATTTTCTATGAATATAAAATTGAATCCAAGTTCTTTATAAGCTAGAGTTAGTACAAAAGCTCTCTTCCCATGGATTTTAATTTTGTTTTCCTGTGCCAGTCTCGGAAGAACTTCATCTGAATGTGTTACCTCCCTCTGTCAGCCAAGTTTTATTCTGTCACTGATACTCTCTGGATAACTTTTGTTCAGTTCAAGGAGACTTTTTTCCATCCCTGGATAACCAGGTTTGCCTCCCTATGCAACTTCATTCCAATCACTGCTGACTGATCCACGAGCTGCAGCAAGGAAAGCAGTATACATTCATAATATTCTGAAAGGATAATGTAGCTTTTTATTTAGCTGGCAGACATTGCATTGTTGGCAGGTAGTATATATTTTCCATTTAAATCTATATAATGATAGTCATAAAATGTAAAAGTTAGTAAGCCCATGAGAGGAACCAGGGGAACCAATCAAGACTGAAGAAAAATCCCCAATCCTTACCCAATCAAGCTGGAGACAAAACCCAGCAAAGGCAGTGGAGCATCTACCTGTACCATATGTGGGAACTCACCTAGAACCCTGTACTTGCAGGCTTAGATTTCATCCCTTTGTTTTTAGGAAAGCTTGGCTCTCACCTTTCTTCCCAACACATTTAAACCATTGCATCTCACAAACATTTTTGGAAGCAGTTTGTGCTCAGATGGTGTAGGGCATGGAATGGAAAGAGGCTGGATGTCTGTGTAAGCCTAAAGCTGATTACTAATTCGTCACCCACATATCAGCTATCCCAGAATCATTAATCACCAAGAGAGGTACATGACAGCTTCAGAGCTTTTATAAAAGGAAAGCTGGAAGTAGTTTTGCAAAGAACTGTAGGAGTTTATTTTTCTTCCAGCAAATTTCCCCCTTTTAAAATTGGTTCTGAATTCATCACCCACACACTCTTTCCTGAATTCTAGTAACATTTTACATTTATTGGCATGAGGTTGAGGATATGTTGGCTTTGTTTCTCCTCCTCTCTACCCCTCAGGAGTTATTCTGTCACAAGAAGTAATGGGCAAAAATGTTTAGCAGTGAGGATTGAAAGTTTAGCTGCTTATCTAGGAAAACAGGGCATGCCTGAAGTCATGGCAATGAAGTCAGCAGAAAAAGCCGACTTCCTCCTGAGCCAATGCTGAACTGCTGTGAAGCAGGCAAGGAAATATGTTAGCCAGTATTTTATGAACTTCCAAAACGGCTAGTTCTGTTGGCTCTGGTGTCTTTTTGAGGAGTGGGCAAGCCCAGCAGCACCAGCAGCCTGGCTGTTCTTGCTGTGTGGAACTAAGGTAGCCCATAGTCTGCCCTGTGTTAGACCTGGTAGGGTCCTGACAACCCCCATTTTCTGTGTTGGTTAATACAGATCAGTGGAACTGCATTTGAACATTTCAAGTTCAAAACCTTTCAATTTTCATAAATCCATCTCCACATCTTCTGTGCTGATCTACAAGCCCACATTTTAAAGGTAGATGAGCACTCCCCCTGTGCTCCTGATCCTACCTATTGCTGTTTTTCTGGGTATTGTGCTGCCACAACTGGACTGTTTTTGTTCTTAGCTAACAAATCCTTTCAGATGCTAAATCAAACCTCCCCTGGGCTCCTCTATATTCCTCCTAAGACCACTTAGTGTGCTTTGCCAGGTACTGTGCTATTGTGAGTGTAGAATAAGCCTGCCCTGTCTCATCCCCTCCAGCTGCCACATCCTCCATGACTTCAGAGACCAAACTCTCCAGGTCTCTATGGTTTTCACCCCTACATAAATGTTTCCTTCTATCCCAGCCTCACTTTATTAAGGCAATAATACTGTACTCCCCATGCCTAAAGTGCTCAGTGTTGCACTGTCAGCATTTGAGTGGAGCAAGCAATGCCCCAAGAGGCTGACTTCCAGTTATGTGACAGACATGTTTGGAAAATTGCATTTTATCATTTTATTATCATCATGGCTTTTGTGTGTTTGAAAATTGGATTTAAAGGTTTGGGTTTTTTTCCTCAGCAGTCATGGTGATGCCATTCAAATCATAAGCAGAAGCAGTAAGCCATCTGACTTACAGAATCTTAGAATTCAAATGAAACCATGAATTACTGAGGGGAATCTTGTAACTTGAAACATTTTTAGTATCTTATAAATATCTGTTTAAAAGAACTTGTCTTCATTGTGCACCCACAGTCTTAAACTGTAGGCAAACATTAACAACCAGTCTTAACATCTCTGTGTTCAAACAGTTTCCTTGGCTGCAAGAATTTTCTAAGTGAAAAAAGCCAGCTCTTTCTTTACAGAAGGTTCGATTAGGTTAATGGTCCTTTCCAGTCACAAAATCTATAAGGTTATTCTCCATTATTTGTCTTTGAAGACTTTTTGACAGAGTTTTCTTCAAGGATGACAGGCTTTCCTAACATGTGCCTGAAATGTCACAGGGGTAAAGGAGGGGATGTTCTGAAGCTGATCAAGGGATGACTGGTAATCTGCAGCAAATCTGGCACATGTGGGTGCATCAGATCCGAAGTGCCTGCACTGGGGAGTCTGGGCATGTACCCACATTAGACATTCCTCTGACAGGTCTGCACCTAGAGCTTTCCACTGCTATAGCATTTTTCCTCCATGACATCCCAGATGAATGGGTAAATATCCTTCAGGAAAAGTGCCTGCAAAGCACTGCAAGTATTACAGTCTCCTGCCTTCCTCCTGTAAAGAACCTGTGTGACACTTGACAATGGCTATAAACATCAGCTCCTTAGGGAGCCTCTTGTGCATTGTATATCAATAAAGGATTTTCACAGCACAATCTAGATGTCCTAATAAAACCCCTAGAAGTAAACCCACACAAATACTAAATAAAATTTATTTACATGGATCAAAAGCCTCTATCACAATTTCTGTCAGTTCCGTGAAGTTACTTTTGGGATTAATTTGGCCTATGACAATTATTTTTACATCTGAACACATCATAAAATCTCTTTACAGAGATAAATTAAATAGGGAAGAGCAGCATAAAAATTATTTACTATAAATTACGGAATAAAACAAGATAGCAAAGTAATCTCTGCACAGATGAAGCACTAAAATATAATTAGTGAGACTCTGCAAAAGACTGAATATACCTGAAATAGCTTTAACGTCTTGAATAAGATATGATGTTGGCATACTTTTAAAATCTATGTTCAGCTCAATGAAAAAAAGGCAAGGCAAAGAGGCAATGAAAGGCAAGGCAATGAAAGGCAAGGCAAGGCAAAGGCAAGGCAAAGGCAAAGGCAAAGGCAAAGGCAAAGGCAAAGGCAAAGGCAAGGCAAGGCAAGGCAAGGCAAGGCAAGGCAAGGCAAGGCAAGAAAAGGCAAGGCAAGGCAAGGCAAGGCAAGGCAAGGCAAGGCAAGGCAAGGCAAGGAAAGGAAAGGAAAGGAAAGGAAAGCAAAACAGAGTACTTCAGAGAGACAGATTTATATGACTGGAAAGCAGAGAAGATTACTAATAGGATTAAGAACCTTTCTATTATAGGTTGCTAGTCTGAAGGCAGTCTAGTATCACAGTACCCTGAAGCACTACTATTTCATATTTCAGATCAGATGATGAAGGATGGATGGCCAGATGGAAGGAAGGAATTGGAAGCCCAGGATTTAAAATCATGATTGCCTAAGTTAGGCTGCCAAAACAATGACCTCATTTTCAAGTCATGAATCATTGCCAGTCTTACTGAACGGGACTCTTACAACTGCTCTGCAAACTCAGTAAAATGGATTTGATTTAAGTTGCTCATGTATAAAAGCAGACAAAAACTTAAAGTGATATTGTCCCTTTCCATAAAATGAAGAGAACTGAACCCTGGATTTCATGTTTGCACTACACAGCTATCTCTGCTGTAATTTATTTTAATTTAATTAAACGGATGGAACTTCCTAGGAACACAGTTAGTAGCCTGTACACTTAAAATGACAGAAATAAGGAGAAAGACTAATTCCAACACCTCTGTGTGCATCTCCACATCACCTGCTTGAATTCTCAATGACATCACCAGCATGGCAACCCCTTAAATATACCCCTCCCACCCACTAGAACTTTACCAGCAGTTTATCAAAGTCACTTACACTTAAAAAGCACAACAGAAAAAATAAAGAGGGTCTTATGATACATCCTGAAGGTAAAATTTGTGTAAATTGGATCTGTCAGTGGAGGTTGATCTCACCTGTCAAGGTGGCACACAGGAAACAAAAAACAACTCTCAGGACAGAGAAGTATTGAATGTTGCAGACCAAAATGAACATGGTTGAATTGCAAATGAGAAGCCAGAGTGGCCAACAGAGAACAGTCAGACGTACATAAGCCTCATGTGTCTCATACAACTACTTAAACAATCAGCCTTATTCTATTACTGGTGGATGCTCACATAAACTTGTTAGTTTGACCCCATTTAGGGGAGAGTGATTGCAATCCAGTTTGGGATGGAGGTGGCATCAGTGTATGAAATGAGAACCTACACTAGTTAATAAATGCTTTAATCCCCTAGCTAAAGAAAGATGGGCTCTCTTGCCACAGCCATTACTTAAGACGTAAGCCACTGGGAATTCAGGAGCATACCTGGGTGCTGAACTCATTACAGAACACCCAACATGCTCCCTCAGCCGAGAGATCACTCATGGCCCAGGGAGGTCTCTCAAGACACCTTCATCAGCCAATTCCATCTGCCTCCTGCTGCAGGAGCACTGCCAGCTTTCCCCTCCCATAGCCTGGCTCCAGGAAGGCACAGCATCTACCTCTCAGCCTCCTGACTGTGTTACAAAGCTGAGCATCACCCCACCAAATGACATTGCTGATTAAAATACACCACTGCTCCCTCTGCTGAGCTCTGCCCTGTTCATAGACAGTCATGCTGGACTAGAAGGAATGTGTGGATAATCAATCCATGACGCAAGACTGACATGCTACAAAAAGTCATGCCACTGCACGATGCCTTATGTCTGACTGGTATCAAAATACGTCAGCAGAGAGGGCCAAAATATCAGAATTGGTTTTCCTGGAAAAGGCCATTACTGGCCACCAAGGAAACCCAGTTTCTGTATCTGTCTAACACCTTTCACCGTACTGAGTGAGCTCAAATGAAAGAAGAAACAACTGTTAAACGATGACACAACACCACTGTCATTACTTTCAATTATCCCAGAAAGGGAAAGATTAATGTTTTCACAGTACTCTGAAAATGCAAGGAATTACGAACTATATATCATGATGAAAGTACTCACAATGTTCCTCATGTGTTTCAACATTATTGTCAGGCGTGTGTTCTCGTAGGATATGACTAATTGTACTCCAGGCTTATGACCAGTTGACTGAGGACCTAAAAGAGGTCAGATAGTTTGATTTTTAGTTAATATCTCAGAGAAAATAGATCTGTAAAATATTTAAGTATATATGAACTAATATATAAAAAGAACCTACTGCATGTTTAAATCAGGAGTGAAATTAGGACATGGATAAAGGGTGTGATGGAAGAAAGTTGGTCTGGCATGTAGTGCTCATTTTCCTTCCTGTTTATGAACTGACAGTGAGATTTTTTTGTTTTCTAATTGCCATCAATCCGAAATTCAGTGGGAAATTTATGCTTGAGTGACAAATAATTAGGTGGGTTTTTGGCAGTCATTGATGACACTATTCACTATTGATGCAGCTCTCTTGTCTGGTTANACAGGAAAAAATAAAAAAGAAAAAAAGGAAAGAAAAAAGAGCAAGTTTCCTGACTAGTTCCAAAACAACTTAGAGAAACAACATCTACATCTATCATATATAAATTCTCTCTTCCTCATTCTGTACTTCACTGTTCCAGGCTGGTTTTCATGCAACCCATCGCTTTCATAGATTTTTCTACCAAGATGCACTTACAAAGCTTGATTCCACTCCCACTGAAAAAAGCATTTTTCATTTTCCAAGTAAGAAGGATCAGTCTCCTAATGCAGAAGAAATGACTAAGCATGTCTTGTTCCACCTTGCTGCTGAGGCACTGAGCCAGCCGTCATCACTGCCAAAAAGGTGTGTCCTTGAAGCTGGGTAAGTAAGGTGGTTTATTTGTCCCACAGAGACAGCAAAGAAAATACAGATGCCTTTTGCCACAGTAAATCAGGTAACGGTGAACACAACCCCTCTGTATCTATCTGACCTTCTTATCTGGCAGGGTTTCACCTGAGCAGGGTGGACATGAGCCATTTTGCACCACCTGGTCTGAGACCTGGGGTTCCCCCCATGTGGTCACAATCAAAGCCAGTCCAGACAGTGCCTGTGTGAAGTAGCCTGGTTTTACTTATACAAACAGGGCTTCACTTAGACCAAAGCTGTATTACAACCAGTATTACATATTTACTGTACTTGAGAAAGTAAGAACTCAGTCCTGCTAACCTTTATGACAAAACAGCGATGTCTCATGAGCTGGGGTCTGTTCTCCTGCCTCCCCATTAAAGAATTAGCTGAGCTTGAGACCTCAGAGAAGTCCTACCCCTCTGCATGCACCTCGGGGTCTGTCACTGACACACCAGCCTTAAACCCGCCGCAGGGTGAGATAATGACAGGAGACAAGACAAAATAGTAGCAATTAATTCTTTAAATAGAAACATATCTTCTAAGAGGTAGAGGGAATGAGAAAGGATGATGAGAATGAAAGAACAAGCACCATGCAGGAGGGTTATGCGCTGCCAACAAGAGGCTTTTCAGAGAGCATTGGGGCTGCTGAGCCACAGCAGCAGGCAGGGCTCCACTCTCCCTTTCAGCCCCAGCAGGCACCCGTGCACTCTCTGCTGTACTCCTGCTCTCTCCTTCCCACAAGTGCAGCAGAGCTCTTACAGCCAGCACTGTGAGAGCAAGAAATCAAATTCCCCCTCCTCAGCCTTTCCTCTGTTGTTAGGCAGAGGAGGTGGCAGAGGGGAAGTTTTAATGAATAAGCAACACTGGCTGTGTTTTTTTCTGAAAAAACCAAATGTGTAACCTCTGGAGTGAACAGAGGCGAAAATAACTGCTAAGCAGACAGAATGACAGTGGTGTCATGTACTGCTGACAGCCAGAGAGCCAGTGCAATTGCCACTTATCCTAAGCAAAGGAATTCAAAGGAATTAAAAATAACACAATGTGTACATGCAACTGCCATAATATAATTTTTCTAGGCAGCCTGGATAACAACACTTATGAGTTTCTGATGTTTGGAATGGAATTTTAGAATATGAATCTGTCTCCAATTTCTTCTCTTTAGAGATTACAAAAATACATTTTTAATCACATCCTAATTAAAGAAGGGCCTGAAAAACTCTTGAAGAATTGAAATCTTAAAAAGAAATCACTAAGCTGGGACTTAGAAGACTGAGTTGCAGCTCTTCATTTGTTATTCTCCCTTATGAACTTTGACAAATCACTTGGCAAGAGTGTACCTTATTTAATTTCTTGCAGTATGCAAATAAGAACAGGGAGGGAGAGAAGATGAAAACTCCATGAACTAGAGAGTGCTGAGTTTTATCCAGGGTAAGAAGCAACCCATAAAAATCAGTTCCTCTCCTCTTCGTGCAAAGCAACTTCACCATTTTTTTTAAAAAGTAGTGAGTCCTTTTGCCTTTAAGCTGCAACAAGAAATGTAGAAACCTAGACCATTATTACACAGAGCACAACACAAGGGAAGTTGTGTTTTAGTGTAAGGGCACAATTCACTTGTGGGGCTCTGTGAATTTTGTGTATTGCAGTGAGTCACCCAACAGCAGTTAAACATTTCAGAGGCTAAAATACATCATTAGAATCCAACTGATCCCTGTGCCTTCCCTCTCCTACCAGCACTACCAGTGCCTTTTTTTGCATTACATAAATTTGACAGTGTGGTGCTTATATCCAGTTAAGGAACTTCTCTGTGGGAATTGGCAATTTTTAATTTTTTTTTAAATTTTTCTTTTAAATAACAAATCTAAGTAAGTTTCTAACCAAGCTGAAATTAATGAAAAACATGGAGGGAGGAGCAATTCTAATTGAGTATGTAAAATGAAATCTGAAACAGACACTGTGGGCATGACTATTACGAAAATACCTGCTCTTTCTATGATAAATTGAATAGCAATGGGAAAAAAAATAAAAGGAAGAGAAAGAAAAAAATAACAGAGCAAGGGAAATCTCATAAATATGGAAGAAATGTCTATCACTTACATTTTGTAATACAATGAGTTACTCTTAGGTGGTATATTTTAGATTTTCCCACACTCAGTGCTAAATCACACTCCCTTTGAGGTCCAGGTGATTTTAGCTTCAAATGATAATAGAATGCACACACAATAATTACATCCAAGCCATCCAGCTTGGGCAGATGGACTTGAACTCAGGCCCTGCATATTTAGGAAGTGTCATGCTCTACTTGCACTCCATTATAGACAAAGACCAAATGCTGGTCTGTTGTAGATACAGGACAAAGCTGCACTGACTGGAACTGAAGCAAGATTTCCCTTCCAGGGATGGATTCTTCACTCACTGGTGTCAATGCAAAAGCTTCCAGATACTAAATGAGAACCTAGAAAAACTCAAACACCATCCCAATTTATAATCGCTTATCAAGGAAAATAAACATGAGAAAACTGCAGGTCCTTTCATCTTTTCAAATGACAAAATGAAGGCAATTAACATTCAGATTTCTACTGAAGGTGAAATGATCTTCACAGTAGTCAAATATTCAGCTTTTTTCTTTATCTAGATGGTCTTTCTTGCATGTTGAAGAACCATATTCTATCATCATTTGTGCAATGTTTTCTTTAGCAGCATTTTCAAATAAGCTCTGCATTACACTTTGCACAATGCATGAGAACTAGAAATGGCGAGGAAGATGCTACTGACAAAATCAATAGGGAAACTATAATTTAATAATACATTGCATTTCACACATGAACTGCAAAGCAATGTGAAAAAACTAATTAGCTAAGTGTCAACACACTGCCATTAGGGAGTTCAGTATTAGTCTGTATTCTGCACCCTCAGATTTTTCATAGACCCTTCTTCCTGGCGACAGCCTGTTTCGACATCTGGCATCAAAGAGTACTGGAACCTGTTTGGTTTTTCAGGGCTTGGGTTGAATGCCCCAAGCCAACCATCTGCCTGCTTTAGCTACAGCTTGGGTTTATGAGCCTCCAATGTACCTGACTTCATATAGTTACCTGTAAATACACTGACTACATCAGTGGTTTTGTCCTCCAAGCCAGCCAGAGGTGCTTATGGCCAGCAAAAGAGTTTAAATGTGACTAGATCAGGAACACAACTTGTGGCAAAAGCTTTACATCAAGAAGGAGCAGCTTCAGAAGATCAAAACAGTATGTAACAAGCAAAACAGCCTGTTCTCCTCAGGGACTATTCATGAAGACTGCTATTCTGCATGGAGAGGAATACTATGCTACAGACCTCTTGGAAAGCTTGGATCTTCCTTTAGAAGGACACGGAACCTGTTCCCCCACTGTACTAAAAGGACAGAAGCCACAGAAATGCACAGAGCACTAATTAAACATGCCAGAACTGGGCCTTGGCTGTAAATGCTACAACCCATAGCAAAAGCAAAACAGTCTGAATTATTAATATTTTCAGGAGATATAAACTCAAGAGAAGAAAAATAAACAAGATTGATATAAAAATGTTTTTGATGTATTTTCTTTCTTCTTTTTTAAAAGGGCCTTTATAAAAGGCTGGCTGTGAAATAATTTCTGGTATCTGCTCTATCTGCTCTCACTGCCTTGTAGTTAGCTTGGTATAATGAAATGTTGACAATATTCAGTATAATTCAGAATTCACCCCACTGGGGGTAGTGATTCAGTATTCATGTCAAAGTAAATTTAGCACTGATTTCTAATCTCTTCATTGCTAGGAGCACAGTACAAATTCATAAATTTTAATTTTTATTTTACTTTAGTAAGTGTAATTACCTACAACATTTATAAATTAAAGCAGGGTAAGTGAAAGATGCTTGCTTGATCAAAATTCATAACCTGATCCTATAGGGCATTAATTTTATTTTATATTGATCCTAACTAAGAGACAAATTATTTCCTTCCGTAAAGGCTAAGAAAGAAATCACCACATCCATGCAAAGCTACAGCCCATATTAAACATGAATTATTTTTCAAAACAGACAAATCCTAAGACCCTTATAACCTCAGAAAGCAATGAAATTTGTGGGGGAAGAACATACTTTTTTTCAGTGTAATTACCTCTCTCGTCCAGGCTCTGTAAACCTGATTCCTCCCCAGACTGACTCTGGCATTACTACAGAGTTTACTTTCAAATCAAGTGTGTGTCTGGGCACCCTCAGAAAACAAGTCTCCAGGGTCACTGTGCTCTTCCCAGCAACTCCTTGTTTGCTACCTGGCAGCTTGGCATGATCAGCTGCCTCTTGCCTTAGCTGGACTTGTGTCTCCTCTGGATGAAAAGTGTGTGCAAATGCCCTGCAGCAAAGACTTCAATGAGCTCACCAGGGTATGTCAGCAGTCCAACTGCAACAACCAGGTGAAGAATAGACAAATACACATGAAAATAATTTTTCAAGTGGGTAATCAACA
Source organism: Scytalopus superciliaris (assembly GCA_013400415.1). Classification (NCBI taxonomy): domain Eukaryota; kingdom Metazoa; phylum Chordata; class Aves; order Passeriformes; family Rhinocryptidae; genus Scytalopus; species Scytalopus superciliaris. The sequence continues at coordinate 118,831 of VXBX01003941.1, read as the reverse complement.
CAAGCATGGCTTTGATATCTGAGATAGCTCATTTACAGCTAAGCTCACCTTCTCCCACAATTCATTACAACTGACTGTCAATCTTTCCTTGCTGACCACAAATGATGCACTATCAAGTGCAACTCAGCCCATGATTCTTGTCTTTACAAGGTCTGAACTCATTGGGTCCTGATTTGGACTTTGTGAGCTACTGGTATTCTATCAATAAATGACGGTGATCACTTTTCTGGGCTAAAGGCAGGTGGGCTTTTTGTGGTTTGTGTTTTGCTTGTTATTTTCTCCTGTATTAAACAAAGGTTTTACCTTGAGTCTGGAATTGAAGTGCCCAAACTTTAAAAGGTAGAGTTCTTGAAAAGGAAGAAAACAATCCCCCTGTAACCACACTGCTCTAGGCCAGACACACATTAATCTTCCCCAGCCAGGTTGTGACCCTCACCGCCACTAACTCTATAGCGAGTGAGCAGATGGGGTTACCTGTCACCTAGCTTTCATCAACCACCCACTAAACACATTTCTGTCTCCGTTCATTTTCTTCCTTGATTTTGCTGTCACTGACAGAAAAAATAGATGGCTTATCCTTCAGATTATATCAGCTCAGGATACCACTGTAGGAATTATGAGGCTGCAAGTTCTCTCTCAACTTCACTACAGATTCAGTTCATGCTTTTGCATAAGACTTACACCCAGATTCTCTGTAATAATTAGGGCACCTAAATATTAGTGAAATGTCAAAATTCTTCAGAAAACCTGGGACTTTAACTCCCTTGTGCTTCATCTCCCTCTCACATTTCTATATCTTTGGTTAAAGATGACTACAGAGAGAGGCAGCCCATGGACCCAGACTACATGTTCCATCTGAACTCTCGTTTGGATTTTCTGTGACAAGACTTAGCCTCGTATGTTGCTAACACCTAGGACATTTCTGCATTATCTCCTTGATCCTTTGTGAAAGTTAGAGCAACCATTGGTAATTTTCAATAGCCATAATGGGTTTAATATGATAATGGCATACCCTAATCAAATAAACTCTACACAGGGGGAATCTTCCAAAGGCTGAGAAGCTAGAATGGGATTTATTTTGTTCTGATGGATTAAAAAATGGTCCCAGCAAAAGAGATAATGAAACCTCTGTCTGCAGAGGGATTAAATTAACTTAATGGACATGCAAACTAGATATGCAGAGATACTTGCACTCCTTTCTGAAATGTGGAAAACTGGTGATATTGGAAACTATCCTATCTCTTGGAACACATAACAACCAGCTGAATTGTTGTGGTGCAGAGTGCAGCTGCAGAGTTCTTTATGAGATTTATTTTGCCCAAAAACTAACTACAGAGGATTATTTTCAGTGCAGAACTAAGGCAGTAGAAGACAATAAACATTCACAGTTTACTTTTTACGGTTTATGGTTTGGCTCTTAATACAGTAATGTCTGAAATTAGATTAAATTAGGTGCTGGACAGAAGAGGAAGATGGGTTAAGTGTTTAGATAGGCTAAGGGAACAGTGCAGCAGCTCATTTAGTGAGACCTGAATTACCGCTGTCATTAATAATGTATGCCTAAGCATTAGCATAATGCTCTGTTATTTACCTGCTCCACTCATTGTGAAAACTACTTTAGAAGTCACCTCTGATTTTCTTCGGTTGTGCAAGCACATTGTGCTTTGTCATGACTCACATCCTTTCCTCCAAATTCTTCGCTGAATATTTTATTTTGTACAACAAGAAATCTGCCACAGTTCATGTAAATAAACTTTTGCTTTGCATATAGGCATGTTTATTCAAAAATAAACAAAGCAAGGCTGAAGAGAATATGTAAAAGACAAAGAAAGTGACAGGTGACATTAATAACACATTTTCAGAGATCCTGATAAATCAGGAATTATTTGTTGGTATCTTTATGTCCTAAAAAAACCAAACAACTGCTTAACACTTTAGACTCACCTTTGCATTATTATATTTAATATTATTAAAGAAGTCTTCCTTAGAAAAAAAATAAGATGGTAATCCACATACCTAAGGTCATAGATGATGAATCTTCTACCAGGGTACTTTTGGACCAATTCAGGAAGAAGCTGAGTACAAGCTCATTCTGAAAGAGAATAAAAATACTGTAGGTAATATCACATGTTGTGCCCTGTTCCTTAAATTATTCCCCTCCAAGAAGATTGCTGGCAATTTGTAAATGTATATATTAGAGTCAGCAATAAAAGGGAGCCTTTCTCTTATTGTTATGGGCAAAGAACTCAGGGAATGACTTCTACTCAGGCCATGGGAACATGGTGGTGCCCCTTACCACTGTCTCAGGGATGCTGCATTGGTGCCTACTTGGACCTTTCTGTCAACACACTCCCAGACAGCAGTGCGCTGTGTGGGCCATAGAGTTTCATTCTTGCTTGATCTATGGTAGCTGGAGATTTGTATTTGCAGCTGCAACTACTTTTACAGAGCAGCCCATCTGTGAAACAAACGCAGGAGACCATCTCTGCTGTGTAATCAGCACAAAACACCCTTGGCACAGTACCGACCCCAAGCCTCTGACCTCATGTGTACCTCCCTGAGGCTCAGATATTGTGTAAACCACCCTCACAGGGCAGCTTAATGGACACTTGCACTGGAAAGCTCCATACAGAGTTAAACCCTACCAGAGACCCATGGAGAGTGAAAGGGATGATCATATTTCACCATCCTGTTTAAAAGAGTAATCCACCTTATGTACTGCACTGTAACTTTTATTTTTATGTACTGACCTGTGCGCTCTACTGAACATAGATAACAGGTAGTTCCATTCAGCTGTAGGGAATTAAAACAATAAACCAAATCCCCAGATTTGAGTATTGTGCAAGGCAGTAAAAATGTGAATTCTGAAATGGACTCTTGTGACTCTGAATCAAAGGCGGACAGTAATTGCATTTTATTAGCTTTTACATAATGCTGTGTATCAGAATGGCCATTCTTTAAGATGGTTAGAATTGCTATTCATGCTGATGTTACTTGGACTGACACTGTAATGAATAGGTAGAACAAGAGACTTTTCATATTCTAGCATTAAAATGTCACTATTGTTTTTTCCAGTCTGTGCAAAATAACATGTCTCTTATCAGCAAGATGCACTTCATGTAGCATTTGTGTTGTTTCCATTTGACAAGGTGTGGTGTAATTTGTGCAAGGAAAAAAGAAAAGGAAGAGGGTAGTGACAAATGCAGCTAGTGAGGAGTTAACGTGGTTACAGCAGACAGAGGAACAAGATATGTGTGTACATTGTAGAGGTAAGATTTAGCAATCTGGATTTATTTTAACAGTCATCTTTTATTTTTCATTCTACTGTTTGGAGTTTTTCCTCCCACACTGATATTTTGTTAAAAGAAAAATCGTGGGGGAAAAAAAAAGGAGAAACAAACAAAATTGTTTTCCCTGAACTGAATGACAAATCCTTAAGGTATTAGCAGTGGACTGCCAATACACCTGCCTGTCTGAGCATGACTAATTATTCCCTCATCTGATGAAGACAACTTACAGGGGAAAGCCTATACACCTGCTTCAGCTTCCAGTAGCTTTAAACAGGAAAGTTATTCCCCGTGGGACCTTCATTCTCTCTTTCAGCACAAGTCCCATGTGCAGGAAATCTCCAGGGTTGAGAGTATATTTTTGGCAGCCCAGTCTTTATTTGACAGCATGAAAATAAGCAGAGAAACTCAAGTAGCCCTTCAAGTTCAAAGATCTTGAGAGAAGTGGGCAGGAGTTGGAAAGAAAGATACACAAACTGACTTGAAAGAGAAATAAAAAATTCCACATTGAGCAGCATGGTGTTCTTTCTGCTTCCTTTCCACCTACTCTTTCTGCAATAAATGGAAATGCATGAACCAAGAGGTTTGTAAACAGGAGGTGTAAAGATTGTTTCAGCATTAGTTCCAAAACCTCATTCTAAAGTAGACAATACTCTGAAAATAAATTATATTTATTTTTAAATTTAAGTACAGAAGTGGCATTCAGGCATATCTTACAACAGGCATGAACAGGACAGGTATGTACACTGCTGGTGCCACAGCATTGACTTGCAAAGCCTTCCCTGCTTGTGTGTCCAGCACACTCAACAGGTACTGAAGCCTGGGCAGAAGCAGCAAGGCTAATGTTGGCAAAAGCAATATTTAGATTGAATAGCAATGGGCCTGTGACAGGGGCAGATGAAACAGTCTGTCCAGGGCTAAGAGTTTCAAAAGCAATGGGGGGATGTCTCCTATGTGTTTGAGAGATAAGCATTTTGCACACTATTATTCATAAAACAGCAATTCCTCCTGAACTGTGCTAATCTGCTGCTGCAGGACTCCACCGTTTAGATTTCCACCAGCAAAGCGTGTCAGTACCTTAAATCCACCCTGTGTCAGCAGACCTCCAAAGCACACCCTGAACTTCTGGGTGATTCCTAAATCTGTGGGACCTCGATCTGTTGGACCCCAGTTAGCGGGACCATAGAAGATTAGAATGAAGATGCATTTAATTACACTGCTAAATAGAAACAGGTGTATCAGAGCTTTGAACATATGTATGAACAAAAGAAAACTGTATAAAGGGGATAGAGTTCACTTCCAAACAAGCAGTTGCTTTCAGGAAGATGTGACCCTTGGTGGGAATCTTAGAGACCCTGTGACAGTATTGGCAGATGAGGATGGCACTGAGGATGACCACAAGTACCCTTTACCCACCTGGAATTCTCACCTTTAAGTCAGCAAATGGAATTTACCTACAATTCTGCACACTTATAGATTCTTAGGAAAGCCTCCTATTGTTTGTCTAACCATTCTTACCTAAGAAGAAAACAGTCTTTAATAGGTAATGTTGATATTTTGCAGATCAATCAATAGCATTAGCCTAAAGGGGAACAGCCAGATACCTATGGTCAGCCTGACTAGAACTACACATATCACCTTTTTTCAGCCCTTAAACTCAAAAGGGACAAATCCCACCTTTACTTACACTAGGATAGAACTGAAATAAATAATTTCAGTGGCATTGGGGCAGCTGGCACAGCCCTGCACCACTCTAGCATGGTAGAATTTTCCTACCACTCTCCATTAGAGACTAACTAGAAAAGCACTCCACTGGTAGTGAAATACAGCCAGATTTCAAATCTGATTTAATTTCGATAGAAAGAAAAGAAGCCTCCCCTCTGCTTTCAGCTTTCTTTTCAGCTGTGCTAGAGTAGATTTGGGGTCAGAGAACACCCATGTGCCTGTTATACTTTAACAGGATGGAGAATCAGCAGGAAAGAAAGAAACCAGAAAAAGCTGACCTTGGTGCAGCTGTTAAAACTTCAGGCAAGGACAGTGGAAAAGAGAGGCCTTTGAGCCCCACCCATTTTGGATCTGCTGGATGCCTTGCCACAGGACTACAGGGGTGGTGGGAGTTCCAGGGACCCACACATCTTGGGGGCACTTTGTACCACCATGTTCTGTTCCCCCATACAGGCACTGTGGGAGCTATTTTCTCATCTCTGCAAATCCCAAGTAGTGCCAGTGAATAAAACAGAAATGAAAAATGGGAAGCTCTTATCAAACTTGATTCCTTTTACAGTGTAAAACATTAGTCACTCTACAACAATGCTGTGGTCCTTGTTTTTACTGTATGCTTGAAAATGAGCGAACATAATTTACAATCATTTCCATTTACACCCTCTTTTATACAGCCAATAAGTCACCATAATGCTGTTTATAGAACCTATCCGTAGCTGAAACACTGTCACTATTTGCTTACCTGCTTGCATTAGATTTAGCTTTGCCTCCACAATCCTTACTTAATTTGGGTACTTAGAAAATCTTTATAGACTGAAACCCCAGAAGATTTAATTTTTTTTTTACTGATTAGCCTACTGTGCACCTGCACTGACTCTTACATTTGCCAAATGTTCCCAGCATGATAAACAAACTCCTTCAAATGCCCAATAACATCAGTTTATTTAAGACTATGTAGTTTTGCAAGATCAGTATGCACATCTAGTGTCTGATCTGTGTTATCAATAACTATATAATACCCAGTTATTATAGTTATTATATCAACAGCTATATAATATCCACAAATTAAATGCCATGTCTTTTAAATTATGAGAGATGGGAAGACTATCCATACAATGTTACCAGTTGGCTGAGGGCACCACATGCACATTGATGTGATATAAAACATTGCCTTGGGGTCAGTTTTAGATTTTTCACTTGCATTGCCCAAGCCACGTGCAAGTTTTCTTCCCAAGACAAGTATAAAGACATTCAGCTTTGTGAATGTTGCAGTTTGACACCAGGGCCAAAAGCAAACTAAATTAATGGAGCCTTACCTTGCTTTTGAGTCCCCAGGCAGTGTATAACCCTTCTACAATGTAGCCATAGAATGACAGGCCACTAGGAAAGCCCTAATTTATATTATGAGATTTGCAGTCTCCATTCAGCTCATCACTCAGTTGGAGTTGAGTGAAACAGAAGTAACAGTAGTCAGCAGCAGCTGCCTTTTGTCACAGATTTGATTCATGTTTTGAGAATGTATATTTTTGTCATCTTCTGTGTTACCAACCTTCAGTTCATTGTTTCTTGATACTTCACCTCTTATTAATGACATCACTTGGTTGTTTTGCCATTTCATGAAGTAAAACTCTCGGGCCTTAAAGACTGCTGAGGATGTTGCCTTGCAGATCTAGAAAACCCAGGTACTTCAGTCTATGCAGGCAATGAGTCAGTCAGTAATGGTGCAACTGGTTCAAACCAAAATATTCTTACACTGCGATCAAAATATTGTCACTGGTTTGGGGGGAATAGAATGAAATTTTAAAAAGGTGCTAAAACCTGGTTTTGATCCTGTTCTAATTGATTCACTATCAGCTTCTGCATTATAGTGATTGATGTAATGAATACAGCTTGTTGTTCATGTATACAGTCTGGTGGTGGAGTTATTTATAACAGAGTGTTAACCTGAATTTAAGAAAATCATTCCTATTCTAGGCAATTTTTCAATGAATATCTAAGAGGAAGTCAATGTGTGAAGCTTATGGTCAAAGTGAATGACAGACTTAAAAAAAATGCCTTGAGTAGGGATAGGTATGAGCATATTTCATCATTTAAACTAGTCCAAGAACAAATATCTCCATCAACTGATGTGTCTGCATTTATTGTATATGATACTAAAGTTCAGAGATGGAGAAAGGAAAAGCTTCTTTACTAAAGAAGGGTTTAAACAAACATTTAATTCTGTTTGAGCTCAGTGCAAATGAGAAGGCAGATGTTTTCCACCTCTCCTCCTTCATTCCAACCATTTAGCAGAAAAGGTCAGGGACATTCTGACATACTCTTAATTATAATATGATTTTCATAATCAGAACTTAGTTTGGACTAAAAAGCATGCACTTAAGGCATGACTGAGGATATAATCTGATTCTTTCTTCATTTCTAGGATTTATGGTCACTTAACTGCTAGAACCAAGCATGTAGTCAGTCCTGTGTGGACTGAACTAAATTTTTCAGAGCTGAAAATGGTGTCTAGTCAAACAGGGTAATGTGTTTACAGTGATAACAAGGGTATTTTATAATGAAATAAAAGCTCTTCTCTCCATCTCAGACAGTACTCCAGCCTCCTGTACAGCTAAAATACAGCTACAATACAGTACAGGTACATTTCAGCATAAAGAAATGACTGTGGCAAGAAAGCAAAAGGAATCCTGTTCTACAGGCATCTGTTCTTACTTGATTTCTTCACAAATTTATGAATTAATTATTCATTCCCCCATAGTTTTACTATTTCATAGGAATTACAGTTTGGTAATGCTTGAGAACAGACAACTCACTAAATGGTTTCAGCCAGACTCCACAGCAACTTGAGGAAAAAGAACAAATTTGACTGCAAAGTTGTCACAGGCACAAAAAGAGACAAAATAATTGTATTTATTTTTATCAAGAAGGCCTCCTAGCTTGGCTTTCTGCTCAGGCTAAACTCAAGAAGGCACCATGACTCATTTAAAAGAGTCATACCAAAGTGAAAAGTCAAAAAGAAGGGAATACAAAGGAAATTACCCACCAACTGGTCTCCTTGTTCTAAATGGGTCAAAACACGTCAGTATTTTCTGAATTTCTCACATCTCCCAGCAGGAGAAGCATATTGAAGTAAAAATAATGATTCAATGTTTATGGAGTATCAATAGCTTTAAAGGTTATCATCTAGAATTCCAGGTTAGCTGCATGGTGGCAAAGCAAGATGATTTCCCACATGCACTAGCACTTTAGAGATGGAAACAATCTGCTCATTGCTCCATTTGTTATCATGCCCTCCAAGTCCAGCACACCAGTAGCAGCACAGCCCTCTTCAGCACAGAACTGCTTTCTTCTCATCGTGGTTTGGTACTAAAGACTGTACCAGCCTTGAAATAGCTCCCCTGGGCGTGTTCAGAGCCACAACAGTGTATGTCCCTAGGCAGGTCTGTCTGCAGTTACCTCTGAATACCCTAGTTGTGGTCGTGTCCCAGAGTCCCACCAGCAATGTGCTGGGAGAACATTCCTAGCTCCATGGGTGCTGCAGGCCCATAAAGGGACCATGGAGGGCATTAGGAAGCCCATTGCAAGGCAGCTGCTCTGGCTGATCACTGACCCATGAACAGACCATGGAGTGGCAGGGAGAGCAGAGCTTCTGTGCGTGACTGGGAAACATTTTTATTACTATGCCAGGGCTTTAAGAAGTCTAATTTTTCAGTTGTAGATTAGGCTTCTACACAGCAGTGCTTGGCCCAAATTGAAAATCCATGTACCTTCCAGCAGCCCAGAGCACAACAGAAGATACCCAGCTTTACATTTCTAGGTCAGTGGCTTATATCAGTTTTCCCTCAGCTGTGACCAAAAGGCGCTAAAGTAAAATAAACCCATGACCCTAACGTGAGTGTCAGAAACGAATCACAGAATTGTTAGGCTTGGAAGGGATCTCTGGAGATTATCTAGGCCAAATCCCCTGCCAATGTGGGGTCACCTAGAACAGGTGACACAGGAACGTGTGCAGATGGGTTTGGAATGTCTCCAGACAGGGAGACTCCATGACCTCCCTGAGCAGCCTGTTCCAGTGTTCTGCCACCCTCAATGAAAAGATGTTCTTTGTGTTGAGGTGAAACTTCTTGTGTTTTAATTGCACAACAATCAAACAAAACTTGTGCAGATTATTTGGCAAGTTCAGTCAAGGGAGCCAAACACACAGGTCAGTTGTTTGTACCAAATTAGGCATAATCCTGTGAGAGAAATAGTTTTTATCCTCTGTAAATCTTCTCAATTTCAACTCAGGGCTCAGAATTTATATTCATATTAATAAGAAAACTCCTGTTTGTTTTGCATATGGACAATTTCCATTTTGATCTCCATTACACAGCTACAGCTGGGAAAATGATATAGTTAGGCAGCAAACATTTTTCTCCTCCTGCAAGATGTTTGCAGTTTTGGAGAACAAACATCCTGTCATCTCCTCTTTTGGTATCCCAGACTGTCTATGCCATTAAATGAAAGCAGCCCCAGTTTGAGCTATGGCCTGAGGCCATGGGACGTGACATGGCTCACCCAGCAGAGGCCCAAGCTCTGCCAGAGGATGTGCCAACAGTGAAATGTAGGGTCAACACACGAGCTCGTGCCTTGGGTCAGTTGAATTTACTGGCCTCTACAGGAGCCTGGGATCTAATGTAAAACACCATTTTTTTCCTGCCTGACAGCTTTCCTGACAACAGCTGGTCACTGGAGGATGCTCCTTTCTTTCAGCCCCTGGTGTCACTGTCAGTAATTGACCATTCAACTTCTGAAGTGATGCAGCATCATGATTTAACATCTTCCCAGGGTGCTGCTCTCAGCCCTGGATTTTATAATGCTGAGGTGCATAAAGCTTTGTCCTGGCCCAGACAATGAAAGGGCAATGTTTGTTACCATTTCAACTTTTCATTTTTAAACAGAAGAACCTCAAATCTCAGAAAGCAGTAACAAATCGAAAATGAGAAAACACCGATTTTAATAGACACAATGTATCATTCTGGTAATATTGAAACACTCTGGATTTGCTCTTGTTTGCAAAACAATTTCTTCTACATGCTAACTACATTTCGAAATGGGTATTTCTGGGCTGAAAGAATGGAACTTTTCATTTAACAACTGTCAAAATCAGACTTCTCAATATTTCAAAGCTTACTCCTTTTTTAGACATTACATTCCTCAGAACCTACTCCATTCTGTCAAAAACTCAGTGAATCACTACTTTTCGATGGCAGCAAAGGAAGAAAAGTTTTTCTGAAAAATGCCCTGCCAGGTCTAATAAACTATTTCTCCATCATACTTGTCTTTGTCTTTAGGTTTGATGAATGCTGCAATGGCTCCATCCCAAAACAGCTGCATTAGAAGACGTGTCACTTCTGTAATATTTTTTTTCCTCCCAAATGAAGCAATGGAAAGCTTCCTGAATCTTTTGGTATAATATCACATGCAAACTAAAGAAAAAAAAAAGCTGGAAATGCTCACATTAGCCAGTTTCCTGGAGCCACTTAACAGCTGCTTCAGATAGAGATTCAAATTCTTCACTCTTTTATGTTCAAGGTCCGTAAAAGGTAAATGCCATGAGTGGGGAAACCTGCAAAATAAGAATATTTGTAACCATAACTCTTGTACTGTATTTGCTGAAAGTACTTTCAGCTCTGTTCAACAGAAGAAAGTCAAGACTTTTGCAGGTAGAAGAAGGGATGGGTACAGGGTCCAGAGTATTATTTACCCCCTCACTCTGGTTCTTCTAATAATTTGCTGATATTTTGTTTCATACTGTAGCACTTTTTCTGTCTAAATAATGAATCAAAAAGCAAATAAATAAATAAAATATAAAAGGCAGTTATTTCCATTTTATAATCTAAATAACTGGCCCTTTACGGAAAAAGGAAAATACTGCCCTCCCCAATTTTTGCACACAGCATGATAGATCTCTGATCTCAGCCCAGGGCTCACGGTATACACACCCTTACAGAATACTGAGTACCAAAGCCTTACAGCAACAATGTGACATTTGAGGAATATATTATTGCTTGCATTTTCATTTCAGCTAGTTAGAGTGTGGATAAGTTTTTCAGAGCAGGTCCCTGATCCCATATGTAATTTCAGGCACCAGCATAACAAAACCAACATATGAAAACAAACGATCACCATAGTAAAAAAATTGATCCCAACAAAAGCAATAACAATAATAATAGTAAAAGTAATTGTCTTGCTGAATTTTTATTAAGATTAATTTAATTTCAGTTTAGTAAATAAATCACATATGCATAGAATGGCCTTATGTCAATTTTTAAATGCTTTCATGGTTGAAAATGTCAGAACCTCACATTTTTTCATTTGAATCATCTTTGAATTTTAGAGACAGTTCACATTAGATCAGTCAAAAGGTTAGATTTTTAACAATACACATAATCAATTTATATTAACCTTGCCATGACAAAGGGCATTTATCTCTCAGGTTGAAGGAGCATTAGAAAAGCTATCCGCTAAATTGCACATAATGGGCTTTGTGGTATGGATTGCTAATAGTAGGATTCATAATTAACGTTATGCTTTATGTCTTCTAATGTATGTTATAAAGAAAGGCAGAAGTTTCGATCTGGTTATATTTCATGTTCCACCACCCCCACTGGAAATAGTGAACTGTGTCTTGTTTATAAACCTCTCTTTTTGCTGCTACAACCTTGTTTATGCACTAGACCTCAAGAGGCACCCCAAGACTTCAGACAAATGACTAAAGAGCTGTCTAGCATGTGATACATTGGAAATGGACACTTGGGCAGCCTTTACAAAGGCAGCAGGGCAGGGCATAGAGTCAAAAGTCAGCACTGGGGTAACTTAGTTGGCAATTAAAACAGCGAGGGACCAGGATGGCAGCAGCATACTGTATGTACATGTGAACTTTTGATTATTTCTGCCCATGGCACTGAAAGATCAGGGATCCATGAGGGGCTGCACAGATGAACAGCAAGAGGCCAGCCTTGCCTCACAGAATTGCAGTGGCAGGACGCATAAAGAGGTAAGGGAAGCGAGATGACCCAGGATCGTGACATGTAAGAGCTGTGCGGATAAAAATAGAGCCCAGGTCATCCAGCACACATAGACAGCCTGTGAATGTTCTGGGTTCCTCTGGGGCACAAAGGGACTTCTTTCAAGGAATGGTAGGGAGGAGCTGTTTGGAAGCAGCTTAAAATGAATTAGATGGTGCAACACAAAGAGAGGGCTCTGGCTGTAAAATGCAGGCCCTCAGAAGATGCACCCTAAGCACAATGCCCAAACAGAGGGCAGAGAAACTACTGATTGATAGCACCAATAACTGCTGGGGTGAAGGACAGTACGAACCTTGTGGTGGCACTGAGCCCTTCTTTGAAAGGCCTTCGCGCTTTTGCTGAATTGTGTCTGTGGCTGAAACCGGCTTTGCCCTTGTGAGTGCACTCATGTTAGAAAGGGTGAACTTCCCACCCTGATACTCAGCTTTGCATCTGCCTTAAGTGGATCAGAAAAATATAAACTTGCACCATGTGCAGATGTCCCGCACAGCAGATTCCACTCCCTACTTGTTGGCTTGAACATTGTTCTGTGTGCAAATGATGTCACTTAAATGCTTTCTCAGGTGAAAAGATATTTGGCCTTTTACAAAATAATAATTAAACACAATTAATACTCTCTCTGAAACCTAAATGTAGGAAGGTGCTAGAATGCAAGGGCTTGCTTGAGGCAGCTGTGCGGACTTGTAAATATGGGGGGAATGTTCAAATGTTTCTTGCAACATAGTCAGTATTCAGCACTTGTATGAAGCACTCTCATATTGCATATTGGTTTCTCCTAAGACATGAATATATACGATTTCACAGAAACAACACAAAGCAGAAACCAAGTCCTTTCTGTTAGCAGTTCTAATTATTCTAGTAATAGTAAACATTTTACTTTTAAAATCATACATTTTAAAACTGATTTAGTAGTTACATTGTGGAACAAGGCTTTTTCCTTCCTTTGAAGCATCTGGCATTAGACAGAGTTGAAGCTTTGCAACACACCAGCAGACTAATGGTCTGATATGGTATGGCAGTTTCAGTAATAATAATAACAATTTCCTATAAAGAAATAATTAGTTTTTTATTATTAGGATAAAATATGGGATACATGAAAAGCCTCAAATTAATGAAGTTCTGTTTGAAAACAAACCAAAAACTTTAACATTAAAAAACATGGCTATCAAGAAATATCATAAAATTAATTACTTTAACGCAATCTTAGGGAAAGATCATGCAGTGACAGATTACTGCTGGGACTGAATTATGGCAATAAACCCCTGGTGCTCTCAGAGACAGCCTCAGTATATGCACATTAACCCTCTGTGAGTTCTGAAACGCTCTTTGTGAGAATGTTGTGAGGGATTTTATTAAAGGTAAGTTTATCTATAAAATGGCTAGTACCACTCTTGAAATTCACTACAGGGTTTCTGAGGTCTATGCGTTTCTATAGAGAAATGCATTTTCTTTCAAAGAGCTCTGCTCACCACAGGAAAAAATCATAAACAGGTACTTGCTAAGTTTAAAACCTCATGGCTAGTGTGCAAATACCCCCAAATCAAAATCATTATTCAAGCACTTGCAGTATTTGCTTAGCGAAATTTCGATTTTCGCCAGCTGCTGCAAACAAGTTCATGTGAGCCAGTGATAATGAATCAAATTGGAGTCAATAAAATCCCCTCAGGTAGGAGAGAGATTCTTTAGAATAAACTAATCTAAATCCATTTAACTGAATGCTTCTCACAAGCTTGAGGGAATATAAAATTTGGATCTGAAATTTTTGGACTTAAAGTCAAAACCATGTTGTTTGTGGCTATGTCAAACACCAAAGACCTTCATAGTTTTCAAGCATATCACTTGAATCTCAACTTGGTTCAAGTAATATGCTTGCATTTTAGGCCAGATTTATGTTTTATTGTGGATAGAGCCTGAGGAAGGGTTTGTATCAGGTGAGTCAGAATGACTATTTAAAGACGACTACTTTGTTCTCAATGGGGAATTCAGTATAATGTATAGGATATTTGTAGAAAAAATAACTCCACTTGTATTACTAAGGCCATGGACAATCATTACATAAAAAAAAGCTGGTTTATGTAAGACAGAAATAAACTGCGGGACTCATTGTCCCAGGGAACTGTAAAGAAATAAGTTTCAGAAAATGAAAAGCAGGATTAGACATGCACATGAATAAAAAGTAATATTCAGAATTACTGCAACTAATGATGGCATATTTTTCAAAACATTTTAAACTGAATTATGTGAGGCACGAAGTTTTGGGGCCAGAACAGCACATAAAGATTATTGTATACTTCTCAGCTGGGGAATAACTGCATCTTTTTATAAGCAGGTTGTTCATGCCTGCATATGTCAGAGATTGGCTTGTTTCTGTTCTGATCCAGTGTAAACATTCCTACATTGCTTTAATATATGGATTTTGCTATGAGTTCTGATAAGCTTCATGAAGAAAATAAAAACTATTAAAGGCCTTATTGCACCTTTAATGAAGTCAACACCACTTATCCTTACCCTTTGATTTCAGGAATACTTTTGTCAAGCCCAAGCTGCTCTCCCTTTTCTACTCCCAGCAAAAAAGGAACAATAAAATACATAAAAGCTATCCTGTCACAGTGGTCTGTGATTCCGTTTCTTCTGGGGCTGAATAGAAGGCTTGATAGAGTATGTTGCATTGCCTTTGTGTTTCTAAAAATATGTCTGCTGTGCATATTCTCACAGACTTATCTGAGCACAGAGAGAACCACTTAACAGCAGAATAACATTCACTAATGTGCTGCCTTACTCTGGGAGGGCATGAGATGGGAATTGCTTCTGGAGGTGGCTGTGAAGTTTTGAGAACTGGTCGAATGATTTTTCCACGAAAGTGACCACATTGCAGGTTTGCACCACCTGGACAAGATATATCTGTGTTGGGGGAAAGGGAGAAGCAGAAAAGAGAAATTATCAGAGAGGCACATTAAAAAAAAAAAAAAATGTACAAGAGAAAATATAGGGTGATTTTAACAAAGAAAAAACTTCCTTTAATGTAGTGCCAAGTGCCAGAGAATTCAATCTGTAATTCATAGCCTTTGCTGCACAGAAAGAGAAACTTGACTGGATAGAATACAATTCAAACACTGAAAGATCACTGCAGTTTGTGAAAACTAATAGTGCACCATTAAAGCATCATATAACAGCCTCCAATTTCTATTAGGCTTCCTAATTTTGTGCCATGCTTTCCTTCTGGATGCTTTAATTAGCTCTTGATTTATTTTTCACTATAGGGCATGAACTGTTCTCCTTAATGGCTCCCTGCAAATATCTGTCTGCCTGGTGTTCTTTCTCCCTGGTAGCTCATTGCTTATGGCACTGCTGTTCATCCCGTGATCCTTTTAATGTGGCACAAGCACATCTTCTAGAAAGGAAGAGGAAAAGTATATAAGCTCTCAGAAGAGTCGTTAAAGATCAAGGCAAACGAGGGCAAGCAAAGAACATAATACATACGGAGTCAGGCTTTTTGCTGAATCCCAAAATGGTGGCTCTTGCAATTGACTTCTCTGTGCCCAGCATCATCCACTCCTGGGGAAGAGTCTCTGGAGCTGGAGGCTTTGCAGAGCCTGTCACTGACATCTGTACAAGTGCGTGGATGAAGTTATTAAGTTTAACAGGAAAGCACTCCAAACTTTCCTTTATTTTCCTGAAGAACAGACAAACAGAAGAGGTTCAATTTATGCATCTGTTTTGTTTCCATTTCTCGATCCCTGTTTTCATGGATGCAAGACCAAAAAATCCCAGATTCTAAAGCCTATCTCACAAGAACACATAACCACACAAACACCAGTCAGTGCTACTTGCAGCAATGCAGCACATCTGGCCCAGAGCTCTACTGCTTAAAGGAGTGCTCTTGCCATAGCCTGTCTGATGACAGGTTGGAGCAGTTAATTCTTCACTAGCAGGATAGCATCAGCTTTCGTTCAGACAATACAGACAAGCAGAACATTTCCATGTGTGTTGTGGGGTTCCAGGGTTGAACAAGTGTTCATTTTGACAAGTAGGAGAAAATGCACTAGTTATTATTATATTTATTTCTGGTTGCACTAACCTCACATGGGCTTACATGTGTTTTGGCAAGGTCTTGGATTCAATTTGTGATTTAGCTGTGCATGATGTGTTGCTAAATCCTCTATCCAGCTCTTAAAAGCTCTATCCCTGTGGAACTGCTTAAGATGAATTTAAAAAAAAAAAAAAAAAGAAAATTTCTCCCAATATCTCCCTCCATCCCACCCCTGTGCAAGGAGAGCCAGAACACACTTCTAGTTTCCTAGAGTTATAAGATACTTTATCAGAAAAGACACAGTAGATAAAAAAAACCTAGATACACATGCAGATATGTGTTGCAAATGTGTTTTAAAGTCAAAATGAACTGACTTGAGAAATAACACTGCAAGATAATTACAGGTCTTTGAAGAGTAAGATGCAGTACTCGAAAACACTTGCCCTCTTGAATTCAATTGCTAATTGAACTGTTAAGACCTATTAACTTGTGATGGTAATTTTTTTTCTGTTTCCCTGCTTATTTCTACAGCTCTCTGAAGATATTCAAGATAGGTTCTGAAGTTATAGAACAACAATCCATTAGTTTCAGGCCATATGGCAGCAAACCTCTACCAGTTTGTCAGGGGTTTATTGGGTTTTTTCCTTTATTCCTTTTTTCCTTCTATTTTTATGACTATATCTAACTAGGTTACAAGGGCTGACAATATCCTTAACCACCCTCATCATCCCTTGTTCAAAGCTCAGCAAATGCTTCACCTGTCATTTCAGATTAAATTCTTATTCATGGGTTTCTGTGAGTGGGTTGGAATTGTAGGGCAATCATTTGAAATCAACTCTACTCATCACATTAGCCTGATTTTCATGATCTCAGATGCTCTGGCTGAAGTCTGTAGTTTCACAGATGTAACCATACAAGAAAGAATATTCTACCTACAGACAGTTTCTCAGCTCACACTGTCCCCCCAGATTCAGATTTTATTCAAAATGGTGTGGAATTTACCATAAACTAATCAGGCATAGTAAACTGAGAAGATGTATATATTATTCTTAATGTAATACAAGGAAAGGTATCTCTGAATTGATTTGGTTAATTATCTTAATTATTAATTACATTCTCCAGAAACAGATACATGCAGACTATTTAATAAATTAAACAAATTAACACTCAAATGTAAAACAAGAAAACAAATCTAATTTCAAAATATTAGTACAAAATCAATTCAGTGCTGATTAATTAGGCTACATCAGGGGTGAACTTTTCCTTTTTAACTCCTATGTATTTAATTTAATGTGTAGTTTAAACACTTCCTAAATCACTGAGATATTAGATTATAGAATCTGTAACTGGCCATATAATAGCAAAGCGGTCAGGGAATTTGCCACATTACTATAAGAGACATGTTAACTTTGCAGCTAAAGACATTGCATTTTAATTCACATAAAGCAGGTCTCAGCTTGTAAATTAGTACTAATTCAGACATCATCACTATGCAGAACACCCTGATATCAGAGTACCACTATTCTTTCCATGGGTCCAATAGGCTTCTGAAATACTTTCAAAACCAGATTGATAATCGCACACTTTAAATGTAAACAGAGGCTCATTTTGTCATTGTTGTGAATTTTTTCCTGTGAGTTATTACATGTAAAATCAAATAAAAAGCATATACTGTTTTCTCCCACTCTTATTATGTTTTGTCTGTATGCAGTCCTCTTTGTTAGACTTGAAAACACTAAGCAATCCTTGTGTCATACTATCAACAAAGAATTGAAAAGGCCTCTGCTATTCTGATGCCATCTCAGAGCGTGTCTTCACAGCAAGGTAGAACAACTCTGGTTATGGTTCTCTGAGCTTTCTTTTTAGGGCAAATTGGCTTAAGGAAACCCTCTTTGCCAAAAGCTGGTTCCTAACTATGCATGGAGCAATGGGGTACATCAAACCCATGTCTCTTACCTGTGTGAAGTTTTGCAGTGTATTTTTGGCCTGGATTAGTTCCCTGACCCAGTTTACCCTATTGTGGTATCTGACTCCCCTTTCTGTTGGCCTTTTTAAAGTTCATCCTGAGGACCAGCGGTGGAAGTTTCTCCTTGAGCTCCCTCAGATCCTCATACACCTTCTTTTCTCTATAGTCATGTTAAGATTAGCAATAGTGAGAAGAAGTTGGTAAGGTCATGGGTATTTCTTTGCTAAGGTCCTCTTGCTCCCTGGCCACTGCCCTCTTTGCCTGTGCCTAAAGCTGGCTTTGCCTTTGCAAAGATGACAGAAAGTTTCTTACTTATTGCAGAGCTCTGGTAGCCCAAGCTGCTTGGAAAATTAGTGCCTGATGGTCTATAGACAGCAAAACTGAAGTGAGCAATACAAAGGACATCTAAAGCACAGGCTCATCAGAAGAAAACAGGAAACTGTCACTAACTAGAGTAACATCAGCAGTGAATCCCAATATTGCTAACACAGTTTTCAGACAGAAAAATACTCTTTTTCCACATGATAATAACTGCACATTGGTGTCTGACCTACTTCTCAGAAAAGTGAGTTAAATATCTGGGATTATTGAAAAGTAATGATTTTTCACTTTCCACCTGCTGAACTGACTTTGAATTCCAGATTTGGCTCACAGTCTTTCCACAGAGCTGTCAAATTACACTGTCAAGTAAAACATGAACAGACTGTCTGGCTGCTTGGGTAAACAGAGATGGATGAAAAGTTTGGCTAATGTTTTCACTAGTGACTAGTGAAAGTGACTTGATTTTTTAGGAAGCAGACATTTCTTATGGGACTGGTATTCTGAGGGCTGATGCTTAGATCTGTTTCTGGACACACCAGCCTTTCTACACAGCACATACACTCATTACTACTGACTAATTATTCAGATCTTAGTCTTAGTACATATAATAATTATTATTCATCCCAAACTTCAGAATAATTTTCTGTATCAGTCTTGATGGTATCCCACTTCTCATTTCCATCCAGGCCTGAAAATAACTTAGAGTATAATGAGCAAAGTTTATTTTCATGGGATTTTCAGATGTTAATGAATGTTGTTTCATTTATATTCCACATTTCCATCCATGAATTTATCAGGCTCCATTTTAAAACAAGTTGGGTACTATGCTCCAAAAAGCTCTTAATACAGTTTTCCAGAATATTACTGCTTTCAGCAACATACCTTTTATAACTTTCAGTGACATTTATTCATGGACAGTTGGTATCCTTTCCATGTACAGCAGTGATAACCCTTCAGATTAATACCTTATTTCCCACTGTGATGGTATACAAGCAATAATCATACTCTTTTTACCACTTGACTTGTTAAGCTTTAAAAGCCAGGTTTACTTCCAGACTAACTCTTATCCCATGGGCTGAGCACATGAGGTACTTTCCTGAAGTGCATCTTCCAGTCTACTTCCCCTGCTAGTCCTCCCAGGAGGCTATCCTAGGGCAGATGATGTTCCTCTCCCCTGAATTTGTGGCATCTGGAGTTTGTGCAACAGTATGAATGCCTCAGACAGCTTAAATTCAAGAAGGGAGTCTGCCTTCTGTTCCTTTGAGACACATATACCACAACCTTTACAAACTACTTGAATGCTGCTGAAATAAAGTTCAGTGCTGTAGTTTTGTCTACAGCCTTTCAGATGCCACCAGCTTTCACTGTGTTTTAGCTGCTTGGGAAATTTCTTGCTGAAATATCTGCAGCCACCTGAGAAACAGGGGTTGACTGCAGTTTGAGATTAGTGTCATGTTTTGAAAGGAATTACCGTGAATTGTCCAGTTTGAAAACTGCTGGCATTTCTGACTTGGAGTGGAAATGCTTGACCAAGGCATTGAGAGGTACCTGATAAATGACTCCATTAATAAATGAATAAAGACAGCAGCGCCTCCCTCAACCAGGCTGCTGAAGGTATGCAATGAGCTTCCCTGGTAATTGTCAGATTCACCCTGCATCTCTTATTCATGGGTTTCTATGAGTGGATTAGATTGCACGCTGCAATCAACTGAAATCAACCCCATTCATTGCATTAGGCTAACTTCATGCTCTTAAAACCAGTTTTAAATACACACCCCTTCACAGGCACATTAAAAACGTCAGGCAGCATGCCACATCAGCCTGACATTTGAAGGCATCTGCAGAAAACCATAGAGGAAATTTATATCCAGAGGTAAGATGGGTTTCTAGTCTCTGGTACAACTGTGTTGTCAGGGGAAGAGGAAAGCAGGGAGGATAGAGGATCAAACTGAGTTTCAAGGATCAAACTGAGTTCAGGGCAGATGGTGGAGAGACAACGATGTTTCATTTGGCACGAGGTGCACAGGACTGACAAAGAAACACAGAAACTCTTGTTTAACTCTCAATTGGTGCATTGTTTATCCACGATCTCGGGGTGTGACCTTCCAGAAGGCTGTAAGTTGTGAGGCTTAATACTGCCGCTCGTCAGCTCCTAACAGGGAACTGACCCCATGTGAGGAGAATACAGTGCACAAATGAGACCACAGACCGTTGAACATGTCTTAAATCAAGAATGAGACTAAAGGAATTTAGTAAAACAGAACATTTTACGATCCTGACAGGGCTCAGTATGTTACAGTCCAAACTCCAAGAGCATTGTTCTGCTGGCTGAAAAGGTGACGGCAAAGAACAAATTAACACTGTTCTGCCAGGAATATTTGTGACATCATTCATCATTTCATGTTGTTTTTAAACAACAGCAGGGGCAATGTCAGTATTATTGCTCAAACCAAAGTCAGAAAATTGCTAAAAGCAACCTATTTCTACAGAACTACAGAGAAATACTGTTCTCCTGTTTCCACTAGCAGAAGATTGGGATTTTCAGTAGATACATTATATGACTGAATCTGAAACATTACAATAACTACCTTGTACTTAGAACAAGAAATTACTTTCTGTTGGCAGCGTTTAACATTCCAATGACCACACTCCTTGTCTAGAAAGGAACACTGTAAAAACAAAAAAGTGTTTTTGGAAGTGATTATGGAGAAAAAGAACTACAAACTGTGAGGGATTTGAAAGCTACTAGAAGTTGTGCTAATAATCAGAACTTTCAATTTCCTTGTCTTTCTAAGGATAGCTTGAAAAATAGATACTGGAATAAGCTACAGAATGACCATGAGAAGTATGTTACTGGATTTTTTCTTACACTGATATTTTGCATAACAAGGACATGAGAAATAATTTTTCTGAAGGACATCAATAAAGATGATGCAGGTAACACAAAGCCCACAAAAATCTCAATATATTTCATTCCTAGAAGCATGTTTGAAAACATTTTTACAGACAGGCAAGTTCTGCATGGATCAGGCCATCCCAAAGTCTTTGAAAAGTGCCTGGACACAATTTCCAGAAGTTAAAATACTACTAGACACGAAGCCTGATGTTCTGCCCATGTTTAAACATGTAGAAATGTTAATACATTTTTTCATTTAACACAAAATTACTTTCAAATGAATAGAAATTAGAATAAAGGGGATGGGGGGGGAAACTCCAAGAGAAATAGAATCCATGGAAATTCAGGAGCTAATGTGAAGAGATCTTCTTGTTGTAAATGAGCATATATAATACAAACCTATCCTAAGAATATTAATTGCACTCTAGCAATACCTGACTTCTCTACATGATATAATGATCTCTGTGGACAACAACAAATCTACACATCAGCGTTTCAAAGGAAATTGGAACAATAGCTGTGGAGTTCACTGAACGCATCTTAGCAGAAAATGCAGTTTCAAAGAAGAACAGAGCCCACAGCACTGTACAGGTCTGAACCATTTTGTTGGTGTGCAGTAATTGAGTGGAATTTCCACTCTGAGAGCCTTCAAATCCTTAACATCATCCCTAAGAGGAAATCTAATGGGAAGGAAGACATGCTGGCCTCCAAGTCCTACCTGTAGTCTCCCTGAGCTGAACAGATTTCCCACCCCTAATATAAACCTCTGCCAGGCAGCAAAGCACACTAACTCTCCTTACTTCCAAAACAGTGTTGGGCCACATCTCCTTCCTAATTCCAGCTGTTATTCCACAGGTTCTGGCAGAGGAACACTGCAGATGAATTCCCATTCTGAAGTCCCTCACCTCCTTCACTCTAACCCTCAAAATACCCACAATCGCCTTGCCCAACTCCAAGAAAGAGCATGGACATACAGCTCTGTTCCAGGCCAAGTCTTCATCCTTAGTGTCCCAGTGAAGCAAGGCTGCAGTGATGTCAACAGTAACCATTATCTTACCCAAGTGAAGGGCAATACTGCTCCTTTCCACCTCCAGAAGGGCACTAGCTCTGAGCTTTGCATGACAGTAATGCAATTTTCACTCTGAACGCTCTGATTTCCCTATTTGTTATGTATATCCTAACCTAATTCACTAACTAAATGAATTGGATTTTTTACCCATGAGAGACAGACACCACCAATCCAAACTACTTGACAGAATCAAGACTTTTACAATTTAATTAGAAACTGCATATTTCCTATTTGAAGTGGAAATATAAGTTTGTAATTCCGGAATATGTAAAATTTTAAAGGACCGGATAAGGTAAGAGTTGATGGTAAATGTGAAGCTGTAATTAAATTTTAAAATATAACAATCTTGCGAAGGGGCAAGAGTGAAATCATATAAAAAAACCCAAATGTTAAAGGAGAAGGAACTCAGTGCTATGCTGTGTGCAAAGTAATGGAACAACAGGGTTTTTTTGAGACATTCCTCTCTTTTTTCCAAAGCAAGTAATCCCTACAGTCTCTTGGTCTCTGTTCCAGCCTTCTCTAAACTTGCTGCCTCAGTTTCCTCAGATTCTAGCAGATTCTAAAACAAACATGGGAAGGAAACATATAAACAGCACAGATCAAATTGCCCAAAACCTTCATATGGGCCCCTGTAATAGTAATGAGACTGGTTCGGCTGCTCCAGTTGAATCTTTCATCTCATTTATCCATTGTTTTGCTCCCTCTGGCTGCACTGAAGGGCAGAGGGACTGCTCTGGCCTCAAGGCAGTTTGCACCCTGCAGAGAACTGGGCTGCCTTAAGGGAGTGTCCTTTGGGGCTTGGAGTTTTCAAGGAGCCCTCCATTCAGAGTCCAGTGCTGTGATCTGGGTATATGTCCTGCACTTGCACCAGTGGAGACACTAGAGGTTGCTTTACACATGTACAGGGTATCCAGGGAGTGTAAATTCATAGACTGTCCCTGGGAAATGATGGTGCTGCTCAGGACAGTCTCTGACAGGGAGATTTTTTTCACATACTTTGTCTAGAGTGGGAAAGAGAGTTTCCAAATCCAGACAGTCTCCACTGATTCCATCTATAGCATCATCACATTGACACTCAGAATATGTAATGCAGAGGTCTGACCTGAAAGATCAGGATTGAGGGCTTTAAACTGACTTTATACATATCACCTGCAGCTCATCGATAACCCCAGTTATTATCACAAACAAGTGAAAGGTTTCTTTATCCTAACACAAATCAAGCTTTAAATGTATCTATATTCACAGACAATGCTTTTCTGTGATTGATCTGCTATGTGTTTAAAAGGAAGAACGAGTACTGTTTTGCAGATGGATAAATTATGGCTAGCAGAGGGAAAGTGACTTGCCTGAGGCAACATACAAGGTCAAAAGCAGAAGAGAAAATGCAGTAAAATGCAGAAATTGAAGGCTCTCACTCAGTCCATTAACTAGTTGAACCTTATGCAGTCCAAATTCATTTGCATGTAGCTGATGCATTTGAAAGCAGAAAGTAAATCTGACGATATAAACCAGGATGGTTTTACCATGAAAGCCTAAGAAATCTCTAGGCACTGACTAAGTGATTTGTTACAAGGGTACACAAATGCACAACTCTTTCTTCCAGAAATCTGAGAAATTGGTTATAACATGCATAAGGAATGGACTTTTTAAAAGTAAACATATGAAGACCAATTAGTGTTTTCTGTAATGTCCCTGATTACAACCTCTTAACACAACAGAAAAACTACTTCATGCCTGAAGAAGATAAGGTTTTTACACTATATTCTGGTTTTACCTTGTAAAGTAGCTTGTAGCCTGGAGATCTGAGTCCTGAGGCCGGAGGTTGTCATACACATATTTCAGATCCTGGACGCTGTTTAGCTCAGGCAATCCTGCATGCATCATCTTAAAGCAAAGAAATATGAGATCATTAGCCCACTGTTGAAAAGAAATTTAAATGAAATGGGGCTGAGAAAAGAAAGGTTTTATGCCAAAAGGTCTTCTTGTAAAACAAAAGGTTTTGATGATCTGAAAAGCAATTTTTGATGCTAGAGCAATGCCTAGAATACTGAAGTGAATATATTGCATTGTAAACTTCCACACTGAGGGACCTGAAGAGGCATGGGTCAGAACCAATGATCCATTGCAGTTATTTATTTTCTCTTCGGATAACATAACCTCAAGGTGTTCATTGTTAATCCTCCTTCACATCCTTCTAATGGTGATAAAGAGAAGGTGACCAAATTCAGCCACCTGAACAATACTAACCACATTTCTGTTACGCTCACAGTGGTGTCCTAGTCCTAATTCAATTTAGCGCAACATCACCTTCTCATTTGTAACTCCTCATTCCACCATCACTGCCCTGGACTCCTCCTGAAAAGGAATTATAGATTCACTCCCTTCACAGTTAGTGGGGGAGAAAAGCTTCTTTAGACTTTGATTCATAGAAGGAGCCCTGAGGTGAGCAGTGACAACTGCCCTCTGGAGATGGCATCATTTTCCATCAATGAGGGACAGAACTGTTCTAGTTAGTAAGCTGACAAAATTAAGTTCAAACGACAAATAATGCAAATACTCTCCTAGCAAAGTAACAACATGAGCAAGGTAGACAACCAGATGTGTCCAATTGCCCATACAGTTCTCTCCAAGCACTTTAAAATGTCAACAACAACAAAAAATTTTACTCACTTCAAAATCTACTGATTTTTCTCAACAATCACAGCAAGCTGAGAATGATGCTTTTCTGTGTAATGGAAAAAACCAGTCCTTTACATTGCTCAGAAGAAAATGTATCTGAATTTGCAGTCACTGCTGTGCATTCTTCATTGATATTTATGTCTAGCTCAGAGAGAAAGACCCACTGAGTTTTTCATGTAGCAGCAAAGAAAAAAGAAAGCACTGATATTATTTTAAGGTTTAGTTGAGAGATGAATAGTGTAACAGGGAAGGAGATAGGGGGTGTATTTTCTTTATTTCTTCAAATCTTCTCAATATTTTTATGTCAAGTTTCAACATTTTGTATATTTTCTTTTTGGCATTATGAGGAAAATCCTGCTTTGTATCAGTCCCAATCTATACTGCCACTGGACAGTTAAATTGCTGTTTGCACAGTTTTGGCTAGCAAGAAACAGAGGCAGAAAGCTCCACGAGGTAAATTTGGGTTGACAACAGGAGTAATAACAATATTCACACAGTGCTATTTCTCAATACACATTCAATCAATTTATAAAAGATGATAACAACTCTGGTCCCCTTTAAAGGAAAAACAAATTAAGCTTCTTGCCCTTCATTAGAAAAGGGAATGATACCAGATATAAATATAATTTTAACGATCTGTAATGCAACAGAAAATCAGGAGTATTTTAGGTTCTCTGCATTGTTGAAGATAGAAAGACATTTGCTGAAGTGAAGAAAAAAGGTCTTTAGCTGGACAATAGCTACACAATGCTTTGCTGGCTGCAAGGGGGTCCTAGAGGCTTATTATACTCCTTCATCCCTTTTTCTCCATACAGCATATTTTTCATATTTCTAGTCCCTTCATGGAGAAGGCTTCTTAATGCTGTGGCTGGGGATGCTAGATGGTAATTAGACAAGACATGGAACAACTGTTTGGAAAACAACTACAAGTCTCACAGGGCAACTCAAATGTCACTTGGATGCCTAAGTTCAAGTGCCTGCATTGCTGCCTTTGTTTCTCCACACATCTGGTTTGACCTACCAGCCTTGGTTATCCCTGGCCTGCCTCACTGAGTGGAGCTGCCTACACTGTCCTTTGGCTTGGATTCAGAGCTGGTGTGTGATACTCAGCCTACCATCCCATGAAAAGAGGAATAGTCCTGGCATTTTCATTGGTTAGACCTCCAAAATGGGGGTGTTTCCTGATCCTCGTTTCTCAGATTGGTTTTCTGAATTTAGAGGGGTGAACTGATTTGTATGGGGACACAAGATTCTTGAGTTTTAGATCTGCTCTATGTAGGTACAGTCTCCTCTTTTATACTATTAAGTCGACTTGTTTCTTGTCACAGTGGATCAATTCCTTGCTTTCTAGTGTCACATCTAACCCCCTTTTAATAATTTACTATCTGACTAATCTTTACAACAGTAATGGAGTTTGCATTTCTTTAAACTAGTCAAAAGGTGTTTGTGTCCTGCAATCACCCTCTTTATAATAGTTCACATCAAACCTTTAATGAGAGAAAAGCTGATGAACTACAGGCATTTATGCAGCTGAACTCTGCCAACAGACTCTTTGGTCTCCAACAGATGTTTCTGCTTTTGAAAGTGATGGAAACTTCATGGATTATTTCTTCCTTCAAGTAGCAAATGTCAGCACAGCTTTAGAAACATGCTGCTCACCACGAAGAAATAGCATTAATTCCCAAACTAGGCCAAAAAACCCTCAATTTGTTTGTAATCATATTTGCTAGAAATCACTAATTGTTGCTGATGATCCAGGACAGTTTACTATTTCTATGAAGTACTCTATTTTTTAGAAATAGTCTTATTGTTAATTTTTTTTAACTGTGTTTTATAACAGCATCTCAGAAAAAAAAATATGGGAGGAGAACGAAAGATTAAAGATGCAGATTTACAAACTGAGAGAAATCTTAGACTGCCATTGATACAAATGACCAATGGTTAGTTAATCTTATCCCTTCATGATAACATCTGCAATTCTGGGAATGGAAATGAATTCAAAGTGGAACTTCACAGTCTATTTATTTTTTCTAGAAATGACCCACAGAACTAAAACATTTTGATATTTACAGTTTCTGACCAACACCTCATTTCAAGTGCAGAACCAGACTCATCCTTGCAAACAACACTGGCAAAAACAAGGCATTTGCAACCATGTCTTGTTTGTTTAATTCCTTCTGATATGAAGTGCTCATCAATGGGGGTGCAAGTGCGCTGCCAGTTATTTTTCAATTATGAAATGCAATACAATTGTCTGAGCTGCAGCCCACTGACAAATATTAAAACATATCTGGATGCTGACTTTTAGCTCAGCACTATTACCTCTGCTACAAGATCAGCAGAAACAAAAGATGCAGCATGTCCTGAATATAGACAAACCTGAGCTATACTCAGGCAGAGATAGCTAGTTATTTCAGAGCTCCTGCTGGGAACATTTTCCTAACGCGCTCTCTCTATTATCCCAGAGTAATCTAACATCATTATCTCTGCTGCTTGCAGAAAAAAAGGACTGCACTGGGGACACGCAGATGGGCAGAAGATGTAGCTGTATTTGCAGCATGCAGTTTTAGGCAACCTGTTCAGAAAGGCAGGCTTTACTGCTGTGGATGACAGGGTAGGGGTATTTTCCTCCTGAGTTTTCCAGAGGCTCTTTTACTTGGACCGCATCTCCTACAACTGCGCTCTGCATGGCTTCCAGTGCAAAATTGTGCTTTAGGATGGGAATGCAGTTGTGTTGTACTTTTGTGACTACTTAGCAGCATGGTTAAGAGATCTGGAGCAATCCTTCCTGCTCCACGCTGGGAAATCACTCCCTGTTTCACTACATGGGAAGTAGTAGATGGAAGAGGCAAGATGAGAGATTCTTGCCATTTCTCCCCCCTCCCCCATTGCATGAGTTAGAGACGATAAAGTAGTGTTTATACAGCGACTTCTTGGCTGCACCCCAATCTCAGCAGGAGTTCTGTTTATGAGGTCATGTGGACTTTTTCATGCACAGACCAGTCCCCTTCATCATGGGTCCCTGGACATATGTTTTGGATTAATATCTTAGCCAAGTATCTTAGCAAATATTAGTTAATTTAATATTCTCATTGTACCCATGATGGGGCAAATCATTAACCTTTCACACACAAGTAAGTAGAGGCATAAAGCAGTTATGGAATCTGCCACAGCACAGTAGGAATACTTAAGGATAAAAACTCCTAAAGGTCTTAAAATCCCATACAACAGATTTTGTAAACCTGTGTCCATATGGGTAGTTGTCTTTCTTTCCTGTGTCTGCCATCCTAAGAAGGGACTGTGGAAATGATTCTATGATTCCACAAATGTGCAAAAAACCATTCTAATGGCATCACTGTAGCTGCAGTGCTGCTATGTACTGTCAAATCACCCACTCTGTGAAATACTTAGCTTACTTTGTCTTGTAACCAACAACAGGAATGGAAAATGAATTATTGAAGACCTAGAGAAAGGGCTAAGTGAAATTCCTGAATGTGAAACTTTTACCCAGCTTCTTTTGTAGTTTTCTGCTATTTTGTAAAACATAATGCGTAAAAAAAAAAAAAAAA